>JARFXV010001577.1:0-510000 GCA_031761425.1 Cosmopolites sordidus
ATATATATATACATATATATATATATATATATATATATATATATATATATATATATATATATATATATATATATACATATATATAGATAGATAAGATATTTCAGATCAATTATTTCCATCTAATTTCATTAATCGTTTTACTAACTTTCGGTATAAGGTCGCCATAATGTTGGTTTATAGTGATGTGCTCACGTAGTAATTAATTGACAAATGCTAGGATATAACAAACGTATTTGCGTTTATCCCGTTGTTTAATATTCAAGTGGGCGCGCGCTCATTTGTTACGGCAGAGGTCGCGTGTAATTTTAAAAACTTGTTAAAGATTTTTGGGATTTAGAAGACAAATTAAAAAAAAACTTGTTTATCTATCATACCTTATTTATTTACGCACATTAACTTTAAATTAGGAAACAATTTGATAACAAAAATTTTGCTTAAATATAAAATAAAATTGCATTTATGAAATTACACTTTGGCCAGATCAAGTAATAAACTCACAGTAGTTTTTATTATTTACCTGTATTTATCTCTTAATTTTAAGTTTCGTTATACGTATGCATGTTCTCTTTCTATTAGGAAACATTTTAGCAGCATAACTCCTATTTATAGATAAAATAAACTAAAATTTTTAAAATTAACAAGTTTGATAACGAGATCAATTAAACAGTAATAAAAAAAAATATTATCTGCCTGTGTTTAGTTCGTTATGTTAGGTTTAGTTTTCTTCATCAAAATTTCGGCAAATTTCTAGAAACTAGAATATTCAGGTTTGCCTTTTGCTGTGAAGCATTTGGAAATTTATTTTTAATTTTTGCGCAACGTGCCCTCAAGTGAAATTTTATGTTTTTTGGAAAAAAAATGTCCTGTGCCTGAAATTGGTGTAATCAATCTCTTACTACATTCACTGCCGCGTTGCTCAACTGATACTGCCCGTCTGGTAACTTACCAGCCTAAAGTCCAATATTCAAAACGTAAAACGTCGTTGTATCTAGTTTGATTAAGTATTTATCAGGTTCACATTTCATATATTATTTGAAAGAACATTTTGCTTGAAAGCCTGTCATCATTTCATAAATTACAACGTCCTATCCCACGCAATATGGAGATTTGCAGTTCTTCGCAAATTTCTACATATTTTCTCTTATAAGCAGCTTTGCCCTAAGCACGACAAGATATTCGTAGACAAGAAATGTTGTTCTTTTTAATGACATAGTTGTTGGAAAAATAGATACGCCTGTGCCATCTGTAGCATACAAATCCTCTAGATTTGCGTGTGATATTCGCAAAGTTCCTACGATGTAAAGTAATCAGAATAATGCTGGGATTTTCACAGCGTCAGTGCTTTTGCAGTCTTAAGGTTTATTATATGAAGCAGTCTTTTTTATATACGAAAATACGAACCTTGTTAGACGATATTGCCAAAAATTGTATCGCAAAGAGCATCGCACGTCATTTTTTCGACGTCGAGCGCTCATAAACTATTCAACTTTTACACTACACCTAAAGCTGGCACCACACGATGTTACAAATACCCTCTAACGCTGGAGGCTTCATTATTGGATGCATTATGTGGCCGATGTTTGAACTACGAGTGCCCATTGTCAAGCGTCCAACGTTCGTGTTGGAACATGTTCGGCCTGTTGTCGGTCTTTTGACCCGATTCAAAGTGTTTTTGTTCACTGGATGGTACACTTAGAAGACATTTGATATACTGCCACACGATTCGTCCAAACCAATAAAGTAGTTTTAGCAGTTTTGTTAATTTTACCATTACCAGTTTAATAGTTTTATAGTTTTATCACTGACTTGCTTTTTGACAGGTATGTGTTTTATTACTTTTATATTTTAATTATGCATATATTTTAAACAATTATTATTAAAAAGCACTAAAGAAAAAATAGGTACCTACAAAACAGTAAAGTTGATTGAAAACTTGAATAGGTGAAAAGTTTATTTGAAACATTTGATTTTTTTGTTTATTTAAATAAAGAATAATAAAGTTACTTATAAAAGTAAATTATTAGCTTCACTATTTATATAAATATCTATTATTGTTATTATATTTATTAGTTCTTCTTAATATTATTAACGTTGCATTTATTTGCATTAAAAAATGCTGCAATTACATTCTCATCATTCTTCATTTTTTAAATAATTTCAATGTAAAAAATAATTTTAGTTTCACTTTCAATTAAAAAAATCCCACAAAGATTTGATTCAAAATTGGAATCAAATGTGTTGGGTCAAACATTCGTTTCACCATGTAGCAGGCCACTTGCCATGTTAATCGTTGAATATTTAACTAAAACGTTGGAGGCGAACATTTGAGCTAAATGTTGAGTCAATGTTGTCAAATGTGTGGCGATGGCTTATAACAAATGATTTCTGTACATTAAGGACCGTGCGCTGGAAGGGGGTATATAGCGGAAAGATGGGAAATACTTGTGAAGTAGAGACCGACAATATATCAAGTCAATTCGGTCAATTCGACACCGCGGACCCGTTTGTAACATAAACAATATTTCATTCCTCAGGGGTTTGGTTTGTTTTTTTGCTCCGACATATAAACATTCCTTCAGTATTAAAATGATGCTACTGCGAAATATTCAGTGGATGGTTTTTAACAAAAACGTTAAAATAAGTGAATTAAGTGGTGAAATTAGAGCAAGTTTAAGACATTATTTTAAAAAAGGCTTCGCAGCGATTGATGCCGCTCATGAGATTTAGTTCACAAAGTTTCAAGAGGGAGGCATGAGTCTTGAAGATAAGGTCGTAATAATTCATTTTCACCTGGTTCCTCATGGCAGGGCTCATCAGCTCAACTGATTACACGCTGTT
This sequence comes from Cosmopolites sordidus, assembly GCA_031761425.1. Classification (NCBI taxonomy): domain Eukaryota; kingdom Metazoa; phylum Arthropoda; class Insecta; order Coleoptera; family Curculionidae; genus Cosmopolites; species Cosmopolites sordidus. The sequence goes on from JARFXV010001577.1 coordinate 2,839, forward strand.
CTGGACGAAATATATCCAGCTTTGGTCAACCGTAAAGACGTCCGCCTGCAGCAAGGTAACGCAGACTTTGAACTTCTTCCTTAGACATACCTTAGATAACCTTCAGACATACATTTTTGAAACAGTGAATAAGTACAAGGTATCAAAAGTACCTCCAAAATGCAAATACTTTACTACACCTTAGTAGTGACATTTAAGAGTTACAAAAAATTGTCACCATGATCTGACCGGTGGAAAAGTGACGCGAAATTGTCCATATTTTAATTTTCACAGGCTTTTCCAAAGCTTTTCTGAATCTGTGTATATATTCTCATATATTCATATATATTCTCTTAAAGCACATATTCTCTGTTAAAGACCCCACTTTAATTCTAAGTATTTTTAGATAAATGTATACGTAACTTATTTAATCTTACATCCATCCACTATAAAGTCTCAGAAAATGAGGGAAGTTATTTTTCCAACTATTTTATGTTGGTTTATTTCATTTCTTCGTTGTACTGTTTGCCCCTATGTAATTTTTTTGACTTCTTTTTTCCATCTCACGTTTCCATCGAATTCCCGTTTTTTCTCCATCTCCTCTCTCCATAAAACGTCAACAAGTGTCTTCCGAGACCGATTTCTGGCTTTATGCCATCATCAGTCTAGTCCTGGTACTGTTTGCTCCTATGTCATTTTTCTGACTTCTTTTCATGTTTTTCTCGGCCTACTTCTTCTACTCTTTTCTTATAGTTTTGTTTGGAAACCCCTTCTTCCAATATCCTGTGTACATAATCAACCAAGCCAATTATTTAATTATATTTTCGTCAACACCATCTTTATCTCTGGGTCTTGTTGGGTTTATTTGGTTTTTTCTGTATATTTCAGTCCAAATTTTTTCATCTTCTCTTGTTTTGAATTTTTACTCTGAATTAGTACTCTGAAGTATTTAATTCTGCTTTGATCTCAATTTAATACAGCAATTATTATTTGTTAAACACCGTACTACACAATTTGACAGTTCACAAAGTCCAAATAATTGGAAGTTTGGTTTATTTGTTTCTACGCCATGATTAGAGCGTCTCATCCATCTGCGTGCTTTATGTTGCAATTGGATATTCACATTTCCTTTCGGTAATCAAAATAATAGATCATAAAAATATTTTTTCCTATTTAATTATGAAAGAAGTACATTTTTTTTGTCTGTATCATATAAAAACTGTTTAAAAGCTATACTAGAACTAAATTTGCCATTTGAATTGAATTATATGACGTTATTACTAAAACATCTACCGTAAATTCCATTAAAAACAAAATATTATAAACAGAAATGCAAAAAAAACTTCGGAAATTATGCCAGATAGATACTCCGATTTTTTTTACAAAATGGTGGAAATCTGTAAAATCATTGGGTTTAGGCATAGCAATGTTACACAAAATATGTTTAAAATTAATAGCAGAAATGGACGATCATATACGGTGTTCGATAAGAAAAAACAAAACTATACCTCGCCACAATTTTGTGAGACACCCTGTATAAATAAAATTAATTTTAAATTATAAAGCCTATTAAGTTGTATAACTTTTTACTTTTTCTCTATCTCCATCCATTATCAAAATATCAACCGATATTCCACTACAGGGACCTATCTTCCAGCATTCTTTGTACGTAGCCATACCATCTTAATTGTTTGATTTTAAGGTCTTCCACTATTGTATGCTTGATACCCATTATTTCGCGAATTTTTTCATTTTGTACTCTGTTTCTTCTTGATTTTCCCACTCCATTTCGGCTGTTAGTAGCATTTTCTCTCTACTTTGCTTTATTTGCCATACTTCGCTGCCGGAGTATGTAACAATAATGTTCATAATGGTGTTATATATTAGATGTTTTTTGTTTTTAGTTATTGATTGGTCCCACAGTATTCTGTTCACCATAGCTATGCCTTTCGCTTTTATTGTATTATCCAAAGTCCCATCATATGTTATTGTCACTCTAAGGTATTTGTATTCTTCATATTTCTTAATTTTAAAGCATAACATATGTAACGTGGTGTTGTTGTTCAGTGGCGATCCCCATGCTATTTTTTTTTTTTGATGTTTTAAGTGCCTGTTATAATAAATCTTAACGAGAATCGGCAAAGGCAACATGTCTAGTTCAATCTTTTTGTGACTATAAACCGCTCAGAAATTCTTCGCCCCACCTTAGTTTTTGTTGTGTTATTATTATCTAGTCTATAAACTGCTTTAAAACATCCGTCTGCAATATTTGTCTGTTCCAGTGTTGACCAAAATCTCTTAAGGTATACCCTTTCATATGCTTTTTGCAAATTGACTTATATCAGGCGTATTTCTTGATCTACGACGTTTTTCTTTTCAATAACTTGTGTAGCACAGTAAAGGTGATCTACGGTTTATTTGCCAGCTCTAAAGGCAGTCTGTTCCTCCACCTCGAAGTCTTTATATTCGGTTTCGATCTTATTTTTTAGAATTCTTGCATACATTCTGCTCGCTGTGCTAGTTACTGCAATTTCTCTATAATTTTTACATCTATCATCCCAATCATCATCCCCTATCTATCTATCATGCCCCCCTAACAGGTTATCATCCCAATCAGATGAAAATTAAAGCAGACCGCAGTACATATAATAAAAAAAGTAAAATCTGGAACTATAATGACAGACATTTAAAACGGCAAGAATATTGGGATGCCTGAGAGATATATTTGAGAATATTAAACATATGTGGAAAATATTAAATATATTCAAAAAAACAAGAGAATTTTTTTCCCATATTCCCCGCTAAATTTGCCCACTCCTTCAGTCTCCATCAAATGTCAGCAAGGGTCTTCCGAGACCGATTTCTGGCCTTATGCCATCATCAGTCTAGCTCGAGTTGAACCTTCGAAAGCAAGTGATGGATTGACCAAGGATCTTGACCTATATGAGGATTGGACAAATTTTACGTGGAGCACGAGGAAAATGCCCTTTATTTTTGGAATATTTACAAAATGATATGAAACCGGAGCTGAAATAATAACAATTTAAGCAGCTAGCAAGAACTATAGAGATGTATATTTTGAGAGGAATTTTATGCCATACATTAAGAGTTACAGTGCATATAGCTATTAGTAAACAAAAATAACATGAGACAAACAACCATAAGGACGATGAGTTATGGAAAAGTCAATGAAAAGGTGGCAACAAAGTTTGCTTTCCTCATTAACAAAAATAATAACCTTGATATCAAAGTTTAAAAGGCTATACCTAAAGAAAAGCCAATAAAACATTTTTACAGATGTCGCACATCAATATTATTTTGTTTCCTTTATAATGCGATTATTTAAAAATTTTGTTTTTAAAATGCAAATTTTCGATATTTCAAGATGCATTTTATATGTTTAACGTAGTCCTGAAATTATGTATACAGTTGCAATAGTTTATAGAAATTATTCTGTAGTTTCCTAATATATATTTCAACGCCCCATAATGGTGTTTTACATGCGCCTTATATATTACACAAATTGCAACATTAATAGTAGCTTAATAATAGATAATTTCTAAAATGGGGAATAAGAAGTATGACATCACCATTACGATTATTTTAATAGTATTTCAATGAAATATTTAGCAGAATGATTTTCAAATATTAGATTTTAGACGTATTATTGAAACTATATATTCAATAATAGTTTAATATTGATAACCCATTGATTTATAAAGCTCGCAATATTTTATACCGTTGGATATGGAAGTTTCGGCTTTTGAATCAATCCGTTCAGATATACGAGGTGTGGCTATTAAATAACGAGTCTGACGCTGCTACAGAAGAAGTACACATGCGCCAAACGCCAGCGACATATAGCTGTAAGCGCAAAGCCTTCTCTTTCGAATGCAGCATCTCTCGCTTCTGTAAACAAATCCGTATAACCGTAACTTAACTAAGTGTAACAACAGAGCAACGAGTTGTTGTGAAATTTCACTTGAAACTTGGAAAACTTATAATTTATTGAAAGAAGTGTATGGCAATTAATTTTCATCGCGTGCACATGTTTTTGAGTGGTTTAAGCGTTTTCAAGATGACCGAGAAGACGTTGAAGATAATCCACGCCCGGGTCGCCCTTTCACGTCAAAAACGGATGACAATATCGAAAAAATCGGTAATTTGGTTCAATCTGAGCATCGGTTAAGTATTCGTGCGATTGCTGAAACTATCGAAATTGATTAGAATGCGTACTGCATTTTTTACATAACAATTTTAACATGCAAAAAGTGTGTGTCAAAATGGTGCCTAAACTTCTCACGTTTGAACAACAAGAAGCTCGTAAAAATGTTTATACTGACACTTTGAATGTCATTGAAAATGGCCCAGACTTAAGGATAATAACATGTGACATATCGTGTTTTTTTACTTGTGATCCTGAAACGAAGCGCCAGTCCATGCACTGGAAGACCAGTCCATGCACTGGAAGACCAGTCGATGCACTGGAAGAGCCCAATTTCATCGAGAGCCAAAAAAACTCGATGAGCAAATCAAAATTCAAAGAAATGATTATTGTTTTTTTTCGAGATTCATGAGATCGTGTGTCTTCCCATGGTTCCTGAAAGTCAAACTATTAATCAACATTACTACCTCCACGTTCTTGCTGAACTCCGTGAAAGTATAAGGAAAAAACGACTCGAATTGTGGAAGAACAAGTCATGGGTTCTCCACACCGAAGACAATGCGCCTGCTTATTCCGCATTGCCTATCAAAACGTTTCTAGCCAAGTACAGCATCCCAGTGTTAGACCATCCGCCTTATTGGCCGGATCTTGCACCGTGTGACATCTATCTGTTTCCTAAGGTAAAATCTACATTAAAAGGAACCAGATTTGAGTCAGCTGAAGCTGTGAAAGAGAAAACGGCACGCGTTCTGAAGGAGCTGATAGAAGAAGACTTTAAGCACTGTTTCGAACAATGGAAGATTTGCATGGAGCGTTGTCGGGACAGAGGAGGGGTGTATATTGAAGGTGAAAATAAGTAAAGTTTCTCGGCTGGCCTTGAAGAAGTGTTCCGTAAACTGGATTGGGAACAGGATGGGGTGAAGATCAATGGCGCAAACTTAAACCATCTTAGATTTGCAGATGATATTATTCTCATTTCACAAGACCCAGAGGAGCTGCAAAGACGCATACAAGAACTGCAAAGGGCTGGCGAACCATTTGGCTTGAAAATAAACCTGAAAAAGAGTCAGGTTATGTTCAATAACTTCGCTCAGGACAGAAGAATTTCAGTTTTGGGAAGGGATTTAGAGATTGTGGACAGCTTTGTATATCTTGGGCAGAGGATTTCCATGGAGGGGAATACCGCCCGGGAGGTGGAACGGCGTGTTAAATGTGGCTGGCAGGCATTTGGTAGGCTCAACATAGTGTTTAAGAGCAGACTCCCACTTTGCCTGAAAAGAAAAGTATTCGATCAGATTCGATATCGAAAAGATTCGATATTCAAAAGGATTCATCATGCGTTCTACCCGTTATGACATACGGAAGTGAAACCTGGACACTCACATCGCAATCAATTCAAAAACTTCGGGTGGCACAGAGGGGAATGGAAAGATGTATGCTTGGCATTACAAGACGAGACAGAAAGTCCTGCGCATGGATCAGGGAACAAACAAAAGTCTGTGACATCATTGGAAGAGTAAAACAGTTGAAATGGAGATGGGCAGGCCATATAGCGAGGCGATGGGACGACAGATGGACCAAGGCAATCCTGGAGTGGATACCGCTTGATCGCAAACGTCCGCGAAGAAGACCGAAAGCACGATGGACTGATGACATCGTTAAGTATATTGGACCCGAGTGGCAGAAGAAGCCCAGGACCGTGAAGGTTGGAAGCATGCTGAAGAGGCCTTCATCCTGCAGTGGATCGATACGGGCTGATGATGATGATGATGATGAATAAGTAAATATATATAAAATCAAAATAAAATATTTTACAGCATCAGTCTTGTTTTAATAGTCACATCGCGAACATTTGTGAACTTCCGCGTAGTTAGAAACATGTGAACCAATTAGACTGCAGTATAGCTGTAAATGTCTGATGTGGCCGAAATACACTTGTTGAGCCAAATGAAGTGATTTGGAAGCAACTGTTGTATTTCTGGATTTGTGTCAGGAAATGTGTGGAATCTGTTCCTGTTCCAGAAACCAATGAACACAATGGCTCTGGTGGCGAGACCAATGGCGCCAATTTGACTTTGCCAGTTGCGCAATACAATCCAGCAGTTTAATGTCTGTATTTCAATGCATGAAAATATAGGCACACAACGCTCATCGATCCAATAGCAACGGATTGGTCTGCACTATAATCAATTGTCATGTTATAACGGTATGCAGCTCGAGTATTCAACGCAATTGTCTTCTTGCACGATTATTCAAATTCATTTTCACGCGATTGATTTCTACTGAATGTTGATGTCTCATTCGATGCATATCATCTTTGTTTGCATTTTCTCTTTCTTCTTGTGTACGTACTGAATGTGTTTGTGATAATCGATTCCGTTCAATTTCATTTCGCTCTTCGCATTGTTCTGCAATTCGATTAGATCGAAAATTCATTTGGTTTGTAGCATTTTGTTTTGTTGCAGTTTGTAGCAGGAGTTCTGCGACCCAAATTCTTCCATATTATTGGCGTCATTATTATGCAATTAAATTGTGTCAATTCAATTCAATTGTGTCGATTGGTTGCACAATGTGTGATGCGAAGAATCACAATTCAACAAAAATTGACAATTGATTTACTTTGTTGTTACTGAATAATGGTTTGACACCTCAAAACTCATCTTTTGTCGTAGGTAAATCTGTAAATTTGTTTGAGATGAAACTTAACAGATTTCGTGAAACGACTGCGATGAACTTACAACTGAATCAATTTTTTGTCACTATGTAACCGACAATTTGACAATCAACTATCAAACGACATTTGCGCATGTAGCGAAATAGATTGGAATAGAAATAAAATAACTATATTTGTTGGACACATCGCGAAACAACACAACAATAAAAGCAAATGTAATTTTATTTTAATTAAGGCTGGAATGCGTTTTTCCAAATTTCTCTCCAGAGCTTCTAGATATTTTTATCAATTGAAAACATTAAATTGAGTTATATCCATCTCGCGAGCATAACGAACAATACAAAAAAAGAATTAAACCAATATGTCGTTCGTATCGTCAGTTATGAGCGAGAGTGCATACAAAAATTTTGATTTTTGCAGTTTGCCCGAATTTTCCGACTTTCCTTCATAATTGTCTCGCTTTTTTTCCTAAAAACTATTCCAAGACCATAATAAACAAAATCCAAAAATAATTACGCATATCCATCGTTCGAATCGTGAGTTATGGTTATGGTGTTGAGTTTTTACAAAAATCCCATAGAAAAAAACACTTTCAGTTTTCGCCGAATTTTACAATTTTCCAGGCAACTTTTCCCATTTTTTTTCTATAAAAACCTTATCCAGACTATTATGAACATTAAACAAGAAAAAATACCCAAATCGCTCCAACCGTTCTCGAGTGATGCGTTAACCAATGAACAGCATTTCATATTTATATTATTTATAGGGGTTCTACAAACTGATTACCAGTAATTGGTTATATATATATATATATATATATATATATATATATATATATATATATATATATATATATATATATATATATATATATATATATATAATGGATGCACTGCTTAGCCAAGGTGTAGAGAGAGCCTATGTAAACCTATTAGAATCGATATATGATGGAGCTACAGCCACAATTCACCTTGATGATCTTGAAGTGGGAATTAATATAGAACGAGGTGTACGGCAGGGTGACGCATTATCGCCTATTCTTTTCTCGGCTGGCCTTGAAGAAGTATTCCGTAAACTGGATTGGGAACAGGATGGTGTAAAGATCAATGGTGCAAACTTAAACCATCTTAGATTTGCAGATGATATTATTCTCATTTCACAAGACCCAGAGGAGCTGCAAAGACGCATACAAGAACTACAAAGGGCTGGCGAACCATTTGGCTTCAAAATAAACCTGAAAAAGAGTCAGGTTATGTTCAATAACTTCGCTCAGGACAGAAGAATTTCAGTTTTAGGAAGGGATTTAGAGATTGTGGACAGCTTTATATATCTTGGGCAGAGGATTTCAATGGAGGGGAATACCGCCCGGGAGGTGGAACGGCGTGTTAAATGTGGCTGGTAGGCATTTGGTAGGCTCAACATAGTGTTTAAGAGCAGACTCCCACTTTGCCTGAAAAGAAAATTATTCGATCAGTGCGTTCTACCCGTTATGACATACGGCAGTGAAACCTGGACACTCACATCGCAATCAATTCAAAAACTTCGGGTGGCACAGAGGGGAATGGAAAGATTTATGCTTGGCATTACAAGACGAGACAGAAAGTCCTGCGCATGGATCAGGGAACAGACAAAAGTCTGTGACATCATTGGAAGAGTAAAACAATTGAAATGGAGATGGGCAGGCCATATAGCGAGGCGATGGGACGACAGATGGACCAAGGCGATCCTGGAATGGATACCGCTTGATCGCAAACGTCCGCGAAGAAGACCGAAAGCACGATGGATTGATGACATCGTTAATTATATTGGACCCGAGTGGCAGAGGAAAGCCCAGGACCGTGAAGGTTGGAAGCATGCTGAAGAGGCCTTCATCCTGCAGTGGATCGATACGGGCTGATGATGATGATGATGATGATGATATATATATATATATATATATATATATATATATATATATATATATATATATATATATATATATATATATATATATATATATATATCGAACAATTATGCACTGGGCCCGTGGAGAAAAGTATTAAAAAGCTAAGGAAGTTCACCCGTTACTTAAGTACTTAAAACCGTAAACGATTTTATTTTGCATGTTTATTTATTTTTGTATCTTATCCTTTAACATGCAAACCTTTAGAAATAGGCATAGGAGTAACATATAATGTGTAAATTTTAATGAGTAGTCCTTTCAGTTCATCTTTTTCAAACTTCAGCGGTTTCCCAGATTTATTCGCAATTAAATTGACTCCGCTAACTATTACCTATTAAGGACCGCAAAGCTGAAATGCTAACGTTTAATTGCTTTGCTAATGATGCTTTCAGTATTTGTTTCTTCTGCAATAAATATATTTCATAATTTTGTATGTAAGTATGAGAATTAATTAAAAGAGAACCGATCGTTAACTAATAGTATAGATGTTACAATCTTAACTTAAAGAGATTTCCCCCAAATTGTCAAATAAACTTTTTGTAGTCTCTCAACTATGTTTCGTTGACCATGTTAGCATTATCAGGAAAATATTCAATCATTGATTTAATTTCTAATATGGTATGGATTTCATTCTCACTTGACGATGTTAATATGGTTAGCAAAATGTGCGAAAAGTTATATGGATTATCTAAAAAGAAATGTTTTTCTTTTCTTCTCTGAAAAGAAAATTTTTATAGATACTCTTAATTCCGATTAAAGATGCTTCTGGAATGTTTTCTGTTATTTCGTCGGCATGTAGGTTTTTATAAATCAAGTGGAAGGAGAAACCAGAATCAGTGAGTACTAGGTCTACAGCTGAGTACTCGGCTTTTTTATCTAATCTTTGAAGTATATCGCTTTTGGTGTCTTTCTGGTAACTGTCGAATAATCCCAGATCGAAGTAATCTTGTTGGTTTTGATCTGAAATAGTAAATAGAAATAGAAAATTAGTTTTTTTATTTCCTCATGACGCAGCTATCAACCAAGTGATGTTACTGGGCTTGGAAAAGGTGAAAATCGAAAGAGGCCACGTCTGGAGAATAAGCTGAAGGCGATGAAGTCTCCCAGTCCAACTGGGTGATCGTTTCCAGAGTTCTTTTTGTTTCATAATTGTTGTCAACAGAAGCATTTGTTAATACAATATTATTTTTTTTTTGGGATTTTCGGTCAATTATTAATAAAATTATTATTATTTTATTAACGTTTCGGTTTATTTTATAAAATCATCCTCAGAACAATCCAGCTATATATTGAATAATTAATTTTATAATTTTTTACATAAAATATGACATTCTTTGTTTAATTTTCGGTTGACATATTTTTTGAAAAAAAAATATTAAAAAGATATATCTGAATTATTTTGAGAATGGTTTTACAAAATAAACAGAAATGTTAAAAGTAATAAAAAATAATAATTGACCAAAAATCGCCCCAAAAAAAATTAAAAAATTATAATATTAAACTAATTAAAAATTTAAACTAATAAATATTATAATTAATTAAGGAAAATAAATATAATAAAAATTATATTTATCACACTACAGTTAAAGGCGTTTGTTAGCCTTCCTTTGCGTCCATACTGCTTTCATTCTTTCTCTATAAGCTTTTTTCCTTTCGTCAGACCAAGTTGTTCCGATCTATCTACATTTTTCTCTCTGGTCAACCTGCCAAACGTTAACCCTGCCTGTCTGAAACAGTTTCTACCCTGGATTTTACTTTGTGTAATATTTGCTGATATTAGGTCTTCTTTAATTACAGCAATACATTTAATTTTTTCTATTTTTGTTCTACTCCCATAGACATAAAATTCAACTATTTGTTAGCCTACTTGGATTCATCCGTTTTATTTGTCCGTAAAAAGTCCGTAAAGTCTCCTTTTTCCCATATCGTTTTGTATATCTGTATATTGTTTGATTTCTTGGTTTTCTCGAAGTCGGTATGTTGTGGTATTTATTTTTGACTTAAGATTTTTTTTATGATTTTTCTTGCTTTCTTTTCAATCTCCCCGATCTCTTTCTTTCTATTCAAAATGATCGTTTCTGCGCCATATAGACATTCTGGCTTAATATCTGTTGTAATGTCTCAGTTTTGTGTTTTTAGATAAGCATTTTTTGTTGGAAATATTTTGTGTAAGTCTCAATGCAGTTTCCATTTTTTGACATCTTTTCTTATTGGCCGCTTTTTCTAACTTGTTTTCCATAATTATTTTACCCAAATATTTAAATTGAGAGACTCGTCTGAAGTTACCATATTTTGTTTTTAGAAATGGTGTTCTTAGTCTGTTGCAGGTAATATATTGTGTCTTTTCAAAGAAAATTTTCTTTGTTTTCTGCTGTTTCGTTTAGGATTTCAATCTCTTTTGTGCCGTTAATACATCTTGAGTTAAAATTGCTAGATCACCAGCAAACGCCAAACTATCTATTTAGATGTTGGTTTTCCCCAGTTTAATGGGCTGGTCAATATTCAGTGCCAATTTTTTTACACACTATTCCTGTATTACTTTTTCTAGAACACAGTTAAATAAAAGTGACGAGGGTCCATCCCCTTGTCTCACTCCCGTTTTAATTTCGAACGGCTCTGAGATGTCACTCATGAATTTAACTTTTGACATTGTGTTAGTCAGTGTTGCTTTAATAATTGCCAGCGTTTTCAGATCTAGTCCTTGTTATTTCAAGATTTGGAATCAATATTTGCGGTCAATAGAATCATATGCTTTTTTGAAATGCTCAAATCCACAGACGAGATTTTAATTTTATAGTTTTTGATGTCTTAGGATCAACTTTAGATTCAGGATCTGCCCGGTCGGAAACCTGCTTGATATTCACCAATTTTAGGTTTTAACTGTCCCTGTGTTCTGTCTAGTATACATCGAGATATAATTTTATAACAAACTGGGAGAAGAAATATCCCTTTGTAGTTGTTTACATCCGTTTTATCTTCTTTCTTATGTAGTGGATGCATTAGAGCATCTTTCCAATCTTCCGGAATCCGTTCGGTTAGCCAAAGTTCTTGTAGAATTTCCTTGATTGTGCCTGGACCAGCGGATTTTAAAAGTTCAGTGGTTCCAACTTCACCAGAGAAGCTTTGTTATTTTTAAGCCGTTTTATTTACCTAATTATTTCATCTTCATTCGGTGGTAATTCATCTGGGTTTGTTTGTTCAGGGTTTGGTGTTGGTAATCTGTTTAAGAGCTTAGGACAGTTTAGTAGTTGTTCAAAATATTTGAACACTGCATCAACGTCTACTCATATACTGAATTGTAAGTTTATAAGAGACCCAACGACATTCCTTATGAATTTTTCCTCACTTTTCTAAATATTTATAAATGGTTTGCAGTGTTACTCCGAGTTTTTCTCCGAGCTCTAGAAATGTACTTCATCGTCCAAGTTTTTATCGTGCATTGCAAACTTGGCCATTAGCAATCATACAAGAACTTTATTTTTTGAGTAACTTAAAAACCAGACTTTGAGGGATTTCAAAACCTGACAGATCAACCAAAGTGTAACCAGCGCTAGAATGTAGAAAACCTAACATAAAATAACTTAAAATTTCGATTTGGAGATAGGGCCCTAGATCACCTTGTGCATGCGAAAAGATGTAATCCAAAATGGGGCTCTGTTGAGAAATTTAACTATGTTGGTCGTTAACTGGGAGGAACACATATGACCTAATGATTCTCCCGAGGTGCGTTTCCCGAATTCGAACATTTCAGCCACGAATGGTCAGTCACATTTGGGGCTTCACAGTAAAAGCAATGAAATCTTCTAAGGTTTGGGCAGTTACGATTAAGATGACCAATCTTCCAACAATTTCAGCAAGTGACAATCTGCATGGCATTCGAACAGTACAGCACTTGTGTAACCTTATTAACCATCAAGTCTATTTTCTTGAGCAACCTTGAACAACCATCAGGTCTATTTTCAACCTAACTTTCACAGGACGACTTCGAAGATCTAACCGGCACATAGGTAAACCCAGTTCAATAAACTGGTGGCGCTTGCGCGACGGCGGTATATAAGTCTCGGCTCGATATTTGTTCGTCTTTAGTTTGATTCTACTTCAAGTTCCTCCAGAGTAGAGATGACTGGGAGCGGTGTAAACCGGTGAGAGATATCGGCATAAGATGTAAAATTATATCGCTTCAGGTAAACTTACTTGACGCCTGAACAAAGCCTGCATACATGAAATATAATCCACTATGCCTTTCGAAGTATTTTGGGTGCGTTTTAAAATTTCCTTAAACAAACCACCTAGCGTGATAATCCAGTGGTTCAAAATGGCGAAGCAAACTAGCCAGATCCTCTGAATTCGCGTCAGTTATACACTGCCAATTGTTTAGAATCTCCAGTGAATTTGAGATTCCACCTTTTAACGCTATGTAATTTGGAATAACTGTATACAATTCGGTGTCGGGGACTAGAAAAACTGGCGACATAATCCTCAAAGGAAGCCTCTGAATTATCGCCATCACCTATTTGGGTACCCTGTAGAAAGCGACTTAATTCCGGATCCTGTTTGTTATTATTATTCAAGGAATCCAAAGTCTCCAAAACATCCACCAGCTTATTCCGGTGTTAGGGTGGTGATGGTATTTTGATTAACCCGGTGAAGGAGGTGAACCAATATTAACTAAGTAGAATAAAATGTACTCTGAGCGATCTTTTCAGAAAGGGTGAGAATAGCAAGTTTAGCCTCGCCAAAAAATCTCAAGACGTAAACCTTTTCTTTATCGAAGTCCAAACTATAAGCAGGAAAATTCAGCTGTTCGTCCCTTTTAACCACTCTTAGGAGAGGACGCAGCACAGCTTTCATCTCACAAAACAGTATTTTTCATCGTGCAAAACAGTATTAACGCCAGAAGCCATACAACCGTGCAATAAATTATGTCCTGAACGTCCTCAACGACTGTTTTCAATTGAAAGATAAAAAGAAGGCAGTGCTTCAAATTTTTTTTTTTTTTGGAATGACATTATTGATTTTTCAGGTATGTTATACTTCATTTTAAAGCTGAAAGGTGGCGTTAAAATAACCCTACGGTGTAAAAAAACTAAGTTGGAGACCGTGCATAATTGTATATGCAAGACATCGTAAAATTGTTAAAAATTCTGACAATCAGTAGAAAATTCGTTCGTATATTGCGTATATAGAAAACTGCAGCATTCATAATTCTGATAGAAATATTTGAAGAATAGGTACAATATATTAACATAAATCAAACGTTTTTAAAACGTTCTCTGCTATAACTGGGGATCGTTCCGTATATATTATGTGTAAAGGTTCTCGTACTTATAAACAAACGTTAGAAAATGGCCATGTTCCGTACGGTAACTTGAAAAGTTGCATCTTGAAGCCGCAGTCAAGGTCAAGAAAGTCACGGTCATTATCGGTCACGAATTAGGCCTGATTTTAATCTGGCAGAGTGCACGTCTGCACGACGATATGTCACGTATGCCCACTACACCGTCGGCTTACCGGAATCATTTCGACTGTTTACAACGATATTCTCAATGTACGCCCGTAACTCACGTCAGATTGGCGGAAACTAATGGTTTCGGGTCGAAATGCGATCTCCTGCAACAATGTTTGTTTTCTTTCTAAGTTCCGAGAGACGTTACACGATTTTATCGGTTCTTTACATAAATGGATAATTGGGGTTTTATTACTAGAAACGGTTCAAATTAATGCGGTCATGAGGCACTTATTTAGCTTTGATTTCCGTTGGTATTTTATAAATTTAATAAATAATGGATTATAGTAAATCATATATCAATGAAACTTCGAGTTCTTAGATTTAACACAATATAGTTGACGTTATCCTGCTACTGAACCTTTTTTAAATAAACGAACTAAGATTTATGGCTAAATTTCCACTTTATTTAAAACTTATATTACGATTATTTGGACACACGAGGCCTTTTTCAAGTATGAAAACTAATTAAGCTTCACGTAAGAAAATTAGTTAACTCCTAAAAGGTTCATCGACCTAATAATACCATAAATGATAATACTCGGAATTTTTTTTCAGTGAATAGATGTGCAATAAAAATTTATTAAGAGTGAACCATTCAAGTCTACCTGTTCATATAGCAAAATTCTTTATTTTTCTTTCTTCAATCGATCTTTCTTCGATCGACGACAAAAAAGTCAGAAGTTCTGGTATATATGGTGTTTGTTTAATGGTACTTGTTTGATTTTTTACAAAAAATTCACGAATAATTATTGCAGTGCGCCATGGTCTGTTATCGTGATGCAAAAACGATGAATTGATTCACTATAAATCTGAACGTTAATATCTACAATGTCCCTGATAGTTAATTGGTAATTACTTAGTTCTTGATTTCGGTAATATTTCCTTCATTGGTTGTTCTGGAAGGTCTTCTTGAATGAGGTTTATCTTCAATTGCTTCTCTATAATCATTAAAGTCATCATACCACTTCTCATCATTTTTAAGGTAGTTTTGTTGCAACACCCTTAATATTTTTTACATTTAATGCAAATTATTTGCTCGATAGATTTATTAATTTTATAAAATCACAAAAAAACGAAATAATTTCTAACTTAACAAGCGAAATGATACAAAACTTCTCTCAGATGTCAGGGGCAGTAATACCAGCTTAAAATTCAAATCGTTGCATGGATACGTAAAGCTCGTCAAACTCTATGAAAAAATGTTTTTTCTGCGAATTTTCAACAAAATGTGCAGCACATATATACAATGTTAACATAAGATCCTTGCTAAGAATTATGAAGATGTATTCATGATTGTGAAATTTTTAGTTAATCTGAATATGCCAGTTAGTGGACGAGCTTCAATGTATTCCAGTCGTGTTACAAATTTTACTTCAGCTGTTTGCCTGGTCATCCCGAACGTCAACGTCGACGTCAACTTCAAATTGAAATAAAACAACAACCAAATTAGATAGCTTGAAACCACATTCAATTGCATTAATTCAATTTTGTAAAATAACATTCAATGGCATTAATGTTTGAAGGCAAATATCCGCAGCGGTTACTTTTGATAAAGCGCATGCTGTCAATCCAATTTATAACCACTTTTTCAAGCAGTGGGGGGTCTTATTGGGGTTCCAGTTATGTTGGCTTGTTCAATAGTTGCTGCTTTATCGACATAGATCAAAGATTTAACATAACCCCAAAGAAAATAAGTTAAAGGCGTTAAATTGCATGACCTTTGCCAAATGTATGATCAATTCTAACCGAATGGTTCCATCAATAAATCGATTTTTGTGTTGGCTGTATGATCACTGTATGGACGTCCTGTTGGAAACACATCTTCTCCAGATCAGTACCATTCAAATTCGAAATCAAATAATCCACATGGTGGAATATCAGAGACCAACTTCCTGCGAACGGCGACGAATTGATTAATTTGAATCTTCATCAACACTGCCACGAATAGCCGCGATATTTTCTTTGGCTACATCGACTTTTTTGTCCTATTTTTGTTTTAATATCGAGCAAAATGAAATGCGTTCGGAATTTGTCGATAATTCGACGAATACATCACGAAGCTCAAATTCGTGAACTGCTCTGTAATTTGGCGCACAGAACACTGATTTTGATTATACATTTCGACAATTTGCAAGCGTTGCTTTGATGTTAAACGTTCCATGATGATATTCCAGACTACTGAGATACATATTACAGAGTTGCGCGCAAATTTTCAGTTCGTTTATTATCGACCTTTGCTGAAAGTTCGGACATACTAAAAAAATCACTCTTTAGAAGTTTTTGAACTAATTTAGAGTTGAGAAAATTAAATATTTTCATTGCCATATTTAATTTAAATCTACTATTATTTTAAAGAGTAGTTTTCAACTTAATAAATAAATATTTGGAATTTTCAAACTTTAATACAATGGTACCTTTTCTAAAATGATGCTTTTTTAAAAATAAAAAAAATATTGGCCTTAATATATATAATATATTTTAATATTCTTTATACAAATGCCCTATTTTTTGACGATATATGTTTGTTTCTTAATGACTTAAACAGTATCTATCTCCATTTGTAAGTAAAGTGAAATTTTAGGATTGGAGACGTATAAGGCTATTGAGGATATTTAGCACCTGGACCTACAGATTAACCGATAATCGTGGTCAGCATCTCCCTAGGATTATCAACCCTTGTTTTTATGTTTAACCATAAGGTTCTCGAAAAGTCTACCAATTGGTGAGTCACCAAAATAGAATATCTCAGAAGGCATCCGACCTTACCCAGCTTCGAACTGGCTTGACTGAGAGGAAATGTCCTCGGATTTTACACTATTACCTATTGAAATGCTCTACGCAAGCATGCTCTGTTCTCGAGGGATCACCCATCCAAATACTAACCACAACAAGCGACGGTGTATTTCATCTTCCGAGTCGTCGAGCTACAGGAGGTACTAACCTCCCAGTTCTTTTTCATTAGTTATCTTTATTTCAATTTGGTGTGTAACGATAGATTGCCTCTACATGATACACCCTGGGTAGTGCTAAAGATCTATCAATTGTGGAAGAAAAACTTTCTTACGAGCTCTTGGCTAGTACAATAATCCTAACCATAAATATATCATAATGTAAAATTTATTGTGGTGTACTATTCCATACGATAAATATATTATATAAAATATAATGTTTGCTTTTTCTTTCATTATTTATCAATATTCCACATGGATATTTAAAAAATAGCGGTAGGACTTGAACGAACTTAATGCAGAAGCCATAATATATTTTAACTCGAAATATCATTTTTTATCTGTCCGAAAATTCCGGTTTATTATCCGAACTAAGCTCGCTTTCAAGCTGTCCATCGAAACATATTATGAAGTGCTGCGAAACTTATTACTCTCAAAAAAGTCGAAAGGAAAAGCTCACGTGGTGCGAGATAAGATGCCATATATAGGAGACGGTTTCTTTTCAGGCGTTAAAATGAACATAAATCATTCGTGACAGAAACCTACCATCCTACAATAATGATTTCTCGAGGAGATTATCTCTCTAATCGGTCAAATAACGGATTGAGTCATTCTGTGAGAGACTTAGAAAATTGCTACTGATGTCGTTTAATTAATGGCTTTTGTTACTGATTGATTGTATTATACACAACATAGCATTCTCAATATATAATCATATATCATTTTCTGTTACTGTTACTTTTCTATTACAGCATTTTGTGTGTACGTTACACAAGGCATTACGTTTTGTAATGCAATATATCTATATCTGAGATAACACAAACTTGTAATGATTCAGTATGACCAATTATTGTTCCGATATAATATACAATGTGATTAAATAATTTTGTAGAACTTTATAATTAAGAACAGATTAGAAACTCAGTAAAAAGGATGACTCATTCTGGTCATGCCAGAGCTGTTTTGTGTATATATTTTCACTGATGAACTAAACAGTTGTGAAGGGATAAAGTGTCAATAGTTCAAAAGCAAACAAAGTACTAACAATCAAGCGATTTTACAAGGGTTCGTATCTTTCGATTACATGCAGCGTGAATTCATGACCCGAAACATTTAGAGAAATATAATGTTATCAATTGTTAGAGGTTACGAGAAGGTAGTTAACATCGCTGAATAGTTTCTACAGAACCCTCCTTTAATCCCGAAACTTACGTGACCTATAAATGAGGACAACCAACACAATAAGTTGGTAATGATTAACATGAAATCATTAATTTTTTTAAACTACGATATAGGTTTATTACTGTTTTTTTCAATTTTTATAAATATTTTTTTTTTAATTATATACACGCTTTATCACTAATAACGAAAATAAACATAGCATTTGACTAACCCTACATTCAATTCTTCTATAGGAATCTTCGGTGTGAAACACTAAACTCGAAGAGATTTATCACAAAACGTTAAATCTAGTAGATTAGATTAAAGCATCTCCTGATGATGCTGACATGGTTAGCGAAACATACGTCGAGAAGTTTTCAAAAAGTGATTTGGTGTTTACACCATTATTACATTTATTCTAAATATTACATTATTCTAAACCTTAAAAAATGTAGTAAAAAAAATTAATATATCTTCATCGGAGCAGATGTTATGGGAGAAAAATAGAACAAGGGAAGCATATATCGTAGATTTTTATGGAAAATACTAGCTGTACCCGGCTACGCGTTGCTGTGACTCAGTCTGGTTAAATGGAAAATAATGAAAAGAGTAAGCACACGTTTCTAATATTTTTAATTTCACAATGCTTGTGGGTATACAATATTTTTTGTTATTCCATTGTCCGTGCAAATATAGAGGTTATCCGATTTGCCAATTCTAGAACACGCCACATATAATTATCCATATGAGAAGCAATCCGTGTCTAGATCTAAACGGCACAATTTTAAAAATTGACTAAGTTTTGTTAATGGTGGTTGCAAATGCCAATCGAATTGAGAATTGGGATCTCTTAAATTGAAATGATATATCCTTTGGAATCATAGGTATGCGAGGAATGAGAATATCTTTATCTTTGAAAGGTCCTGCCAAGATTGTTGCTTCTTCGACGTTGCTTATTAATTGTTTTACTGCAAGCCACGTACCGTTTAAAAGCTTTGGCTTGTTGATATTTAGCAGCATGATAATTGGTACGCCACTTTTCAACTGTAGTACGTGCGGTGGTATCCCTGGCAGATCGAGTGAATTCAAAAATTCTGATAAATAATTAACCCCTTCATCTACTTTCACAACATTGTCGATGGACTTCTATTTGTCTATACTCACGGAATGAACGCTATGGTAAACAACACAGCTCAATTCCAACGCAATGTCACACGAAATAATTAAATCAAAATGAAAACATATCGAAATCTATAAAAATTCAATTTTCTTTTTAACTGGTAGTTTCTAAGTCTATTAAAACTATTTATAAAAACTAACCATTATTTTTTCTTTAACAAACCTTAACCCAAAACTTATCAACTAAAGTTAACCCATTGATGTGCTTTAGATTGTTCTAATGATTATATTAATCCACTCGCGCACTATGCTCTGTTTTTACACACAACACATTACAGGAGATCACGAGGTTTAGTTCTCTTCAGTCTTTGGACATGGTTTCGGTTGTTTAACAGTTGAAGAGCTTCTGCATTAACATGAAGGCGTAGCCTGGCTTGGTGCTTGCCTGCAAACCTCCTGGTTTCTTCCTTGACCGTTGGAATTCCAAGATCTCGATGAAGATCAGAGTTCCGAATATACCACGGTGTACTAACTATATTTCGCAACACCTCGTTTTGGAATATTTGTATTATTTTAACATTACTATCGCTGGCACCTCCCCACATTTTAGGATTTGATTATAAATCAGTATCTTATTATTTATGGTCATTTTGGAATTTGATCCTATAAGCAAATAGTATTTTTATATTTGAGATCAAGTTCAGCTTTTTTCTTTTTTAGATGCTTTTTCCACCTTAGATTGACATCAAGAGTCATGCCGAGGTATTTGGCATTCCACAAATACGGAACGGTTTTACCATTTATATCTAGAGGGAGCTGCTCTGTTATTTTCTTTTTGGTAAAGTTGATATATATAGATTTCAGTTTATCGAGCTTGATTTTCCATTTTTTTGGTCCAATTTACAGTTTCATCGATTTTTGATTGTAGTTTTCTAGTTGAGGTTTCTAGGTTTTGGTCCACTGTTAGTAGAACAGTATCGTCAGCAAATGTAGCTATTGCAGTGTCTTTCAGAGCTGACAGATCGCTAGTATATAATAGCTAAAGGACAGGTCCCAGGACGCTTCTTTGAGGAACTTCCGCTCTTATTTCTTTCAACTCAGAGTATTCGTCTTCTTGCTTTATTCTGAAAAGTATGTCCATATATATTATGTCAATATCTCTGCAAATTCTTTAGGCAGTATTTTGTTAACTTGTATATTAGGCCTTCGTGCCATACTCTATCAAAGGCCTGAACAACGTCTAGGAAGACTGCAGAGCATATCTGTTTTTCTTTCAGTGCACGTTCTATTTTCTCAGTGACGCAATGAACTTGATCAATGGTTGAATGTTTAGATCTGAAACCCAATTGATAATCTGGTATCAACTTATTGCCTTCTATGAGTGGTTTCAATTGTCTTAACAGCAGCTTTTCAAATAACTTTAAAATAATAAGCCACAATGAAATAGGCCTATAGAATTTGATATCGTTGGGTGGTTTGCCTGGCTTTGGCATCATGATTATTTCGGCTACTTTCCAGCTTGCGGGGATATGTCTCAGTCGGAAGGCTGCATTGAACAAGTATGTGAGCAGAAGTATGCCTTTTCTGGGCAGCTGTTTTAGTATTTCACCTGTGATTAAATCAAATCCAGGTGCTTTTTTGGAATTTAAAATAGTATTTATTTCTTTGCTTACTTCTTTTGGAGTAACTAAAGCCATATTTTCAGTTCTTAGGTTGTCTATTACTTCCAATCTACTATCATCGTTGATGTTATTAGGAGTAAATATATCCATCAGATGCTCTGCAAGTACTTCTGCTTTTTGTTTATTGTCACGGGCCCATGGTCCCATCTGTTTTCTGATCAGTGGATTTGAAGTTATAGGTATTTTGATATTATTTGTTGCTTTCCATAACGAATAGTACGTTTCCTCATCCGCCGCTAGATTTTGTAGGCATATACTAACCGATTGCTTTTTGATTTTTTTTTATTTCCCTGCTAAGTGTTTGGGTTATGTGATTTAAAAGGTTTTTGTTCGCTGGTTCTCTCGACTGATGCCATTTTCTTCTGGCTTTTCTTTGAAAATTCAATTTAACAATGCGATCGGAAACACTGAAGATCCTAAGTAACAGCAGCTGTCAAGAAGCGCGCTGTCCGGCATGAGCAATGTTTAGTATTACGTGTGTTGCTTTTACGTCCAAAAGATGGCGCTGTTTTTCAAAAAAGCATATTTTTACCTGCAACAGGTGTGACATATTTATAATAGGTATATAATAGTACGTGCCTATACGAGTGCAAACTTGTGTCAAAATTTCAAAGTAATCGATGAAATACTTTCGGAGATTTAAGATTTTGAACAAACGAATATTTACATTTTTATTTATATAGATTGTTAATGAACTACAAACAACAAACAAAATTATTTATTTTAAGTAATAAAATGTGTTTAAGAGGTACTTTTAAAATATTTTTTGTTGCTTAGGAAGCATAGAAACTATTATAATAAAAATCTTGCCCCATGATTTATTACATAACATTATAACTGGCGAGCAAATCTCGATGACAGATCTAGGGGAAATTCTAGTAATATGTTTGGTGACAAATGATACCATCTTTAAATAATTTAACATAAAAAAATGAAAGTTCCTAAGTTTCAATAAATCACTAGTCACTTGGGGATTAAATAAAGGCTCTGTAGTATGACTGATGAGACTGAGTCAGGAAGATTGGAATCTATCTTTACCCCTTGAAAATGAGCTTCTTATCTCAAGGTCAGTCAGTGAGAGTGAAAAATAGTTTAACTATATGAAATAAAGCACTTAGATCATTTTATTTAATAATATTTGGGGTGCCGGCCATTTTGTAGTAACAACTACATCAAAGAGACGCAAATGAAAATGAACACAAACTAAAATTCGGTTTTTATTTTCATGCATTCAAGTTTGTATTCATTTTCAAGCTTCTCTATCATGTAATTGTTACTACGAAACGGCCGTCACGTCAAATGTTATGAAATAAAGTAATCTAAAACAATGTTCAAGTGCTTTCTTTCACATAGTTGAAATGTACGGTCACAAAGTAACGAACGAATCAATCAATTATTTAAAAAATAGTTTCCTCTTTTTGCAGAGCATTTTTTAAAGGATATCATGGCAGACCTTAATTTCACCCAACTAATCAATCGACATCGATGCCAATAAATTGGAGTGGTTTATTCTACAAACAGTCTAATATGAAAATGGAATAGTCATTTCTTTTGAGAAATTACATTCCAGTTGGAGTAGATCCAAAATGGTTGTAAACCAGTATGTTGTGTAAAACCAGTTTAATTGTATGAGACATACAACAAACCTCAGACATTATCTTCAGTTATTAAAATGAAGTTGAAACCAGTTGGAACTAGTGATTTTATCAACATTTCGAATACCAGTCGTCAATTACCATATCAATATTCGCTGTTAGCCTGCACAATCACTCGTTCTCAGATATTCTACAGTTTATCGCTACAGCTTATTTACAACATTTCTGGGGTATAATTTTTTGGTATCTTTCCCAAAACCTGAAAAGGAATTACAATAACTGTGTGATCCATTTTAAGATGATATTAACTTGGCATGTACTACTTCAGAAATAAATAGAGCACCTTATTAAAATCATGCCCAGGAGAATAACAAAATGTTAATATTGAATTTTGTGAAACAATTAAAATGAACATTGACATAAATACTCTAATTTCTAAAGTTCTAAAAAGTATATAAAGCTTTTTAACAAATAGTTTTTTGAATTAAACTGTTTGCTTATATACATTTTGTATGATTCAGTTTAAAAGATAGGTACCTGATTTTCATACATTCATGCCCATCTCTTGGTGCTTAGACAATGGTCACTCATTTAATAAATAATTCAAAAGTGTTGAATTTATGAAATTGTATGTTAACATTTTTTTCTTTTATTGGGTTTTTTGCCACGATCTAAAACTCAAAAACATATTAAAAATATATTGTAGTGTATATGTATATTGTATGTTAATGTGTTGTGTCTTATAATAGCACGTCGAATGTTTTTTTAGTTACTGGATTAAATTGGGATTATTCTTATAAACCTTCCCTTTAACAGGCCCTCAAATGAATTTGTCCAAGATGTCAAATATCATGATGTCGATGGTGAATGCTCTAAGTGGCTTAAGAAGAAAATAACCCTTCAGGAATTATATTAAATCAATATCTTATATTGAATCAATTCGTACAACACCCACGTATAATAATATCGTGTTGTAATTTCGACTACATAAAATAGGTAATCAATTCGCGATATCGTGGTTTTTTGACAGTAACTACGTTGTCTCTCTTATCTTCGATTAAACACAAACCAAAAATTTTTTAAGACAACAAACACCAAAGGGATTTTTTTTTGGGGATGTACAATTAATTATTATTATTAGTATTTAAATGGAAATACGCTTCATCGCTAAAGACAACATTTATTTCCAAAGGAGAGTTTGCCTGCTGAACAAATGACCTTTTCTCCACTCTAGGACACCATTTTTATAAATGGCAAATATTCAGTTCAGAACAAGATGTGTGCTTTTGCTTATTAGAATATATAAACCAAAAATGGATTATAATTTAATATAATTTTTAAATTTGCTTTAGGTTATTGACTAATTAATGTGCAACTATTATAAATTGTGGGCTCATAATTGTTGAATGTTTAAAAATCGGTTAAAAGAACTACTGGCTACACGCAAATAAATTATCATTAAAAGTAATGAAAAATGTTGGAAATGTTTTTTTTTTGATTGGCAGTTCTTTCAGTGAACAAATTGGTCATTAATATTTTAATAGAAGGTTTATGTTACTCCAGTTGTGGTCAAACTTTTGTTTATTGACAGTTCTTTTAAAAATAAGCAAGTATTTTATTTACTAAAAAATACTCAAATACTTATGTCAGCTACTGGCATAATAATTCACTGCTAAATTAGAAAAATACGTGCGATGCGAAGGTCTGGATGATATTATTTTTAATAAATAAATTCTCTTCTTTTATCTCTACTTTTAATAAACATTCATTTTTACATAGGCAGTAGTTTTATTTTAATTGGATTTTAAAATGTGATAAAAATGGACCTAACCAGTCCAACAAAAATTGTACTGTTAACTGATTATTATTTATCTGAAAAAGTCTTAATTACATTGAAACCTTTAAGGGTTCGAAAAGTTCTCACTCTGACAAATAGAATGGCGTAAGTATGACTAAACGACTAAGATAACATATCGGTCAATAAGTTTCTAGTCTGACATATAGATGGAGTCACTTAAGAAAAATCCGTACCAGCGGTCGATTTTGCCAACCTTCAAATGTCATGTGTTGATATGATATCAATCAAATATCAAATAGTTGATATCATGAAAATATCGAAAGAGAGTGTTTACACTATTTTGCATGAACTTTTGTGAACACAGCAGATCAAAAACAGCAACGTATTGATGATTCTGAGTAATGTTTGGAGCTAGTTAAGCGAAATAAATAAGATTGTTCCATGCGGTATGTGACAATGAATGAAACATAGATCCATCACTATACTCTGGAATCGAATCAGCAGTCAGCTGATTGGAGAGCAGTAAGTGAAAGCGGTCCAAAGTGAAAGCGGTCCAAAATAACTAAAAACATAACCATCGGCAGGCAATTGGTAACGATGGCTAAATTGCATGAATTGCACTTCGAATTGCTTCCTCATTAAATGTATTCTCCAGATCTGGGCCTCTGTGACTATTTCCTGTTCTCGAACCTCAAAAAAATGCTCGCTTGAAAGGAATTTCGCCCCAATGATGAGGTAATTGCCGAAACTGAAGAATATTTTGAAAGCGAAGAGAAATTGTTCTATAAAAAGGTATACAAATGTTAGAAAAGCATTGGAATAATTGTATTGTTCTTCAAGTAGAATATATGGATGATTAATGTCAAAATTTGCAAAAAAAGTGTGTTTTATTTCTCAAACTGAGGACCTATTAACCGATGTGATATTTTCAAGTATGATTCGTAGGATGGCATGCTCCGAAATTTCCGGCAGGTGCTTTTAATTACTTGTGATGGCGATTAAGTAATATGTTAATAATTAAGCAAATATGTTATTCTTTGAAAAATTAATAACGTTAACATTCGAGCTGTTCTAAAAATTTTTTTTTGAGGATTTAACATTGGCGAATATACACAAAGAAATAGATTCCGTTTTAAAGGAGTGTTCCCTTTTATTTTACTAGTCTAAATATATAGAATGTGACCGAGAACTTATCGACTAACCACCTTAGTCTTTTATGGATGATTTAACAGCTATCAGTAATATCAGTGCTTTTATAAATTTAGTTTTCCATAAAAATATAATTTCTAGGATCGTCATAATTGCCAATACGATATGTAAACTAACAATATTTAATATAAGAACTGTAAAAAAGTACCCCATTTAGCTCTTACATTATGAATCCATAACCAAATGTATGCAAGTTCTTGAATTTAATGCCTACCACTTACGAAACTTTCATATGCTCGTATTTTCGAACATACGACCGGTAATCTTATAAGCCGTAACATATCAATTACGGCGCAGAGAATCGGCCAGTAAAGCCGCAATAGTTCAAGAAAATCTCATTTACTTGAGCGAACAAATCGTGTGTAGTCGGTTAACGAGATTAGATAATCTTTTTTTATTCTCGGCACGAACGACACGAAACCTTAAGCGAACTTCGCAGAGACTATTTAGTTTGATACTATTTGCATTCGTTTAGTACAAATTCTAATTACTTCTGCATGTTCCTCGATTTTTGTTGTTCTTGTCGAGTTTTAGATTTCAGTTTCGAAACAGATAAGGATTGCCAGTTGTTGAAAGATTTAGGAATTTCGTCTGACTCCTCTTCTTATTCGAGCAAAACTTCCTGAAACTCGAACAGAAATCAACAATCATCCTGTCTCTTAAATCTGTTTAATTCATTTTTACTTTCGTCGCTTTTAGATTAAAAGTAAAGAAAGGGAACAAAAGATAAATAGTACAAAGATAATACTGACGATGATGTAAAAAAATAAAGGATTATCCAAGAAGAGTGTCAAAACTTTAAAATGAAGTACAATAATATCATTAATAGTTATAATTCAGTAATTTATATATTACCTTGAAGAATAAATAATGGCATTATGATTTGGAACTAATGTCGTTGAAATGTCTTCGTCAGGTGGAATGTATTCTGGAGATCTAATTTTCAATTACATTTTCCAACATATCATGAGGTAGATTTTCAATTGTGGCCTGAATATTGTATTTAAGGTCAAAGTTGGGGGTTTATATCTTTAAATCAGAAATTTAACATATCTTCCCAAAAAATAATCCAAAAGCATGAGATTGCATGATCTTGGTGGCCAGTTGAGATGTATGACCGTATTATCAAAGTCGCATATTTTCGTAGAGTTTTCCATTATCAGTAACACGATTTCCATTATCGTCTTCAAAAAAATAAGGTTCTGTTACTACTTCAGCCCAAAAACTGCACCAAAAAGTGAACTCCTAAATCACTTGAGGATTTCCATTGGTCCAAGTGCTGCAGTTTTGTTGGTTCCCAAACCCATTAACCAAGAATTCCTAAATTGTTGTTGAGTTAATTAAACTTTATAAGCCTTACAACGATGATTATGATTCGAAATTCTCCACGTAGTTGTAGTAAAAGGGTTGACTTCCTGACCCTTACTTGAGACCTTCCCCTTACTCCGTCTTACTGCAGCGATGTTCTCTAATAATCGGGTAGTCAGACGATATACTGCTACTGGACCTATCTGCAACTGAGTGAGTTAGCCAGCATTTTGATGGTAGATACGAATAATATCTACATGCTGTTTAATCGGATATCTTTCCTGAGTATTGACACAATTGACACAATGTACTGAACACAACAGTATATGAGTGGCATTTAAATTTCAAAACAGTATTGTGGCTGTTACATTTTAAAATGTTCACACTTTTATTAAACATTATTTAGAAATTGAACACATGTAGGATGAAGACGATTGAAATGAAAATAAATATAAAACAATTTAGATACAATAAGATAAATAATTTGGACGGAAAAAGATTAGTTTATTCCTTTTCATTATTTAATACTAATCAAATTATTACAATTCGTTATTCAATACAATTCAATACTTTCATATTCTAATCGTTGAAGCTGTTGCATAATTATACGTAAAAGAAATCCAATTTATGTAATTATAATAAAGATATATACATAATTCATAAAGAAATATATAATCTGTAAAAACTAAATTTTCAGGCAATAACTGCTTCAACTGAAAACGACTGTGATGTTTTCAATATCTTAAACATATAGTCACCGTCAAAATACAGCATTAAAAAACAAGATTACGAGGACTACGTTAAAACTTTAGGTAACCACTTCATTGCTGCGGGACCGTCAAACATACCCACTGGAACTCTAAGTTAACTATAAATAAACACCGATGGACACAGTGTTAAATAATACTATGAGGGCTAACAACCTAGATTATCTTTCAACGGGGCAACCAACGTACTGGCTTATCGATCGAAAAATCCTGAAACCTTCCAACCATCCACCCATCACTATAACAGCATATTACAAAATAGTACGAGGGGTATTTTTAAATAAGGCCATTACGCGACACGTTATAATTACTAGATAAGTCTTCTACTACATCAACGTCTCCCTTCGTTAAGTTATAAAAAGATATAACTTCCGGTTTTCGATCAGATCCTGTTTTTTCATCGATGGTATCAGAGCGATGTAAAGTTGAGAACAACAGCACATGTGCCTTTTTTTAGGCACATACCAAACTAGCGCCACATCTTTTTGGAATGCAAACAAAGATGTATTTCCTAGTCGATCTTTTATTTGTAAAAATTGCATAGGCATTTCTCTTTTATTTTGGCGCAAAATACAGACTGACGTTAGTTTGTAGTCTTGTAGTAATTTTGTTACATGTGAAAAACTGGCAAACCAGGTGTCAAATGTAATATTGCGGTTACATTTTTGAATAGGCTTATAAAGACGAAGAACAATAACTTTCGGTTTATTACTTTCATCAATGGGGCCAGTTGGTTGGTTACCGACATAAACTTGATTTAAAACATAAAAGGTTCTTGCATCCACCAAGGCAAATATCTTAATTCCATATTTAACAGGTTTATTTGGTATAAATTGGCGAAAAGTGCAACGGCCACTAAACGCTTCCAGTTTGTCGTTAATTGTAAGGTATTTAGTGGGTGTGTAGCTAAATAAACAATTCTCGACAAACATGTCAAATATTGCTCTGATGGGCGCCAGTTCGTCCAGCTGCCGGCTCCCTGCTTTCGTTTTACCATTGCTGAATCGAAGACATTGTAACAGTAAACTGAATATTTTTTGACACATTGTTGCTCTAAAAATAGCAAAATCAGAACTATGTGTAGACCATAATCGTCTAAATGTTGCCTTCCAAATTTTGTAATGCCAGCATGCTGCATATACAAAAGTCCTAAGAAAGCGCGAAGTTCTTCCAAAGTTGTTTCTTTTGCCACATGTTGTGTGTCAGTTTGGCTGTATCTTTCTGATTTTTCTCTAAGTTTGCAGTTTGTAAATTAAATAATGTCGTCAAGCATTATATCTGCAACAATATAACTCCAGCATTCCAAAGGCGTTTTAGATTCTTTAAAAGGTCGCTTCACTCCTGGTAAATGACTGATAAGGTTTTCAGCCCTTATTTTTGTTGCCAAATTCGGACATTTGTAAGACCACTTTGTGATGCTATCTCGATAAACGTAATCGTTGTCTTCAATAGTCTCGGTGTCTTCAACGGACTCCTTATGCAAATCATCATCATTGATTTCTTGTTCTGTGTCCGGATTTGCCGAACGCTCGCTGATATTATCATCTTCTTGTTCCGAACCAGATCTTAGTTTCGGAGATGCTGCAAAATCATTCTCTTCCTCTAAATCTTTCCATAGTTCTAATAATTTTGCCTGTTCTTTTTCATAATGCATCATACTAAAAAGTTATTCAAATCAAATTACAAATTATAGACAATAAAAATACCTTGATAAATAGCTGAACTATATGTTAGTAAAACTAACGCACGATGGGGTATTATTCAAAATCTATCTACACGTAATTTGTACAGTGGGATATAAGGACACATACTGAATTAGCGGTAAATAATGCTCACTGTTGTTCACGTCAGACGAAGCAAACGCGAAGATACACGAATACTCGCGAACCTGTGGCGTGTTGCAATGGACTACACCGCGGTAATCTCCATTGGAGTATATAATGCCTCACAGTACCGACGCAGGGTTAAAAAAATAGAGTCGCCCACCGTCTGTGAGACACGATTTGTAGTTCGATTCTTAAGTGCAAGAAACGTGGCAGTAGCGGAAATTTACCGTCAGATTTGTGAGGTTGACAGTGAAAATGAGTGGGAATGTTCAATCACGAGCGGGTTAATGTGCATAATGAGCCACGCCCTGGCCGACCTTCTATGATTTCTAAAGATTTGGTTCGTGATGTGGACAACAAAATTTGAGAGAACCGACGATTCACTATTTCAAAGTTATGAAGTAAATTTTCACAGCTTTCAAGGCCAGCTTTGTATACCATTGTTTTGGAGAAACTGAATTATCGAAAATTGGGTTCCCGATAAATTCCAAGACTGCTTTCTGTCGATCACTAAAGAAAGAAATTGGGCTGTGCAGTCATGGATTGGGCTTCTTCATAGGCGGCAGATTTCTTTGATATCGAAATTCAAAAACTTGTTGAGCAGTATGAAAAATGTTTGAACAAAAATAGAAACTATGTAGAAAAGTAGATAAAAGAATGTAGAATATGAAAAAAAATATTTTAATAATATTTATAGTATTTTTCTTCTTACTAAACAATGGACCTTATTTAAAAATATGTATCTCGTGCAATAAAAGAGACAAAAGTTATACAACCAACGAAGAAACTAATAAATTCAAAGAAAATGTATACAAAATAATAATATTTTTTCGTTCATTTCGAATATTTTGCTTAAAACCCCAGAAGAATTAGAAACGGATTTAAACTTGTTTAGAATGCAGCAAAAGACTCTACACCGCAACAAAATTATATAACTGTAGAACGTGGATGTTCACCCGTACTTAAAGAAAATATAAGGGAGGAACGAAGATTGTGAAAAATTTGGCAAAATTCAATCAAATATCACTAGCAGATAAGAAGTAATTCAATATAGTAGCCAAAAAGTTAAAAATGATACCGTGCGGGGTACGAAACCAGTCGATCAGGAATTATCTGCTATTATCTGATAATCCTTAACAGAAGAATGACATGGAACATACATATTTTTATAAAAACAGTTAAGTTGCAATACATTCAATAATTCCAGCAAAACATCGAACAGTCATTGAAAATGTTACTCATAATATTTGAATTGAGCTGCAGTGCGGTCATGGTGTTCTGTTATTCTGTTCCACGTATAATATTAACAGAACTTACTTTCAATAAAAAATGAAGATTTTTCTTTTATTAAAACGTAACTAATATCTACCATATATTATAGTCATGCTCGAATTCATGTTGGGTTAGGTGTTTCAATATCTAATGTGGACAATGTGTTCTTTATATCTGGTTAATATGGATCTAATAGTTTGCCAAATATACCATCAATCACAATTTTGACAACTAATTTCATAAATCCCCAATTTTTCATGTTGATCTACTTTATTCCCTGGATTACCCAGGACTTCTCTTAAATTAGTACATGGTTTGTAGACCACTATTTTTAAAAGCAGAGGTTTTTATTATATATTGACTGAAAAATTGGGCATAAAAAAGCTAACCGCCCGTTAGGTGCCGCGATTGCTCACTCAGGACCAAAAACGCATTCGAATGAACATTTCCGAAGCTCTGTTGAAGCAGGTTAAGCGAAATAAGTCCGAGTTCCTGTTCCATCGGCTGGGAAAGTAATGGCGACTGTTTTTGGGGATAGTCATGAAGTTGTATTAGTCGACTATTTTGCTGAAACCAGAAATTGTGGATAAACGGCCGCATTTGAAGAAAAAGAAAGTTTTGTTCCTCTAAGGCAACGCTTCAGTGCTCGCAATGGTAAAAAAATTTCGAATTGGGATTTGAATTAATTGACCACTTACAGAGTTCACTAGATCTGGCCCCCATTGGCTTTTTTCTCTTCCTAGGCTCAAAATTCCGCTCGGCGGATAGAGATTTTCATCCAATGAGGCCATCACATTCGGAAACGAAAACTATTTTGCAGAACAATATGTTAACTACTATTTGGACGGATTAAAGATATGAAAGTAACGCTAAAAAGAATTACAAGGGGACTATATTGAGAAATATAACTGAATTTGACAAAAAGATACTAGTTTACTACGTATACTAGTTTTTCCTATATGCCTTCTTTCATAAATTCAACAATTAATATATAGACGATTTTTAATTCCATTTGTCTACTTTAATTGAGCAGCAAATTAATTTGCTGAGGTCATTGACATTTTCAAAACTTACTTATTTTCATTATTATTTCATTATTTACCTAAATTACATACATGGTGGCGCAAAATTAGGTATGTTATTTAAATTAAAAATAATTTAAAATAAATATAAAGTAAATATTTATTACCATATTTGTAAATTAAAGTGCAGGGTCTGAAGCTTTTAATCACTTCCTTTTGAAAAATAATGTATGTTAAATTAATTTTCGCGTTCACAAATTGATACGCTTTTGTTGGTAAACGCTGCGATTCAGCTCGCTAAGATAAAGGCAAGATATAATATAAGAATTTGAATAATAAAATTTTCGAAATAACAACTATCCAACTTTCTACCTTAAAAATTTAATAAAAGTAGACATTTTGTTTAATTAAAATTAAGAAAAACTTTTCGAAATAAAGTTTAGAAAAAAATCCCTTTACCTTGTTTAATTTGACATATTTTTGATTTTATTTTAGTAGTTTTTGTATCGTTTTTTTATAAAAGAAAATAAAAATTCGAATTAGAAAAGCAATTTATTTTAATTGCCAGAAGTTCTTCAATAATAAGTTGATATAGTAATTTTCGTTCCTAATTAAGAAAAAACGAATCAATAAGGAAACTTCCAAATTTACCACAGACAATTAAGTTTGTTTTCAACCTGACCGAGAAAAACAAAAACGAAAAAGTGAGCGAACAACTGAAAAACGTAAAAGCCAAACTTACAAGTTTTCTTCATGCAAATAGAAATTCTTAGAGTTGGGCACTATGGCACCAATTTAATATTTAAAGCACTTTGTTGACGGTTTTAGCTTACAAACAATTTTAAAACAATTTGCTTTTATGTGCCGTTTCAGAGAAAATTGTTTTAAATTGTTTAAATTGTACTAAAGGAAAAAGTAATTGCATAGCAAGTTTTCGGTTCGTTTTCCACAAAAGCGTAGTTACAAGAACATTTTGTTCAAATAAATATATTGCTACTAATTGTACTGATTATTATTTAAATAACTCGAAAATAGAAAATTTCACTGGCGTTTCGATTTCTAATAATGTTTTGTATCAACTTCTGTTATTAACAAGTTAATTTAAAAAATTCTTAGCCTAAATGATACTTAAAAAAACATTTTTTTTCATTTTGTTGTATCTACTCTGATCATTAACCTTAACTTTTTCCAGCTACACCAAATTATTACGGTGTACCAAAAGTATTTTCGTTTTCAAGGTACTTATATATTCAGTGCTTAAAAAATGTATACCTGGAGGTTATTCCTCGATATATTGGCACTTTTTTGGATAACCTCAACCAATCTGTGAGCCAGTAACTTTATTTCTCTTTGGTACAGCGGTTGGTCTTTGGAGGCAAAAACCTCAAAGCATCCAGTTTTAACTGGACTTAGCATGAACCGGGATAAAGATTAATCCGTTTTTCGAGTTCAAAATTCAATTCGTACATTTTTGAGGTGGTGAAGGTGGTGAGGTGGAATTGTGAAGTGGTGAACACACAGAGTGACTTTTTTGACAAATCTTTCTCCGGAAGCAAAGGAACGAGACGAAGAGTTTCACTGTTAACTACGTTTTTACGAAAACAAGTTATACGATTTCTTCTTTCACACAGTGTTAAATACTACGATTTCTTCTCTCACTCACGTAATAAAACAAATTAAAAATGTTAAACAAAATGGACACATTTCTGACAAACAAATTCCATCGTCTACATCTGGTGAAATAGTAAAGAAAAAGACCGGATTGTAAAATGAAACATATTCAAAATATAGATTAGTTGCCTTAGATGACAAGCCGCAATGTGTTTTTAATTAGTACTGTTCGCGGAAAGCATGAACGAAACAAAACACCCGTCTTTACAAAACAAAACATCAGAATTTTTAGAGCGTAAAACACTCGTCTTGAAAAATCAACAAATTAAGCCGTAATGAGACAACACCACTTCAAGCATCCTATTTAGTAGCATTAAGAGTGGCCTGGGAGTCTTAGACCTCCACATGATCGCGAACAAGCTCATTTTACCATCCAGTCATTGATATGGTCAATGTGATGATAAATCCGGAAGAAACGACACAATATCGAGACGTATTAATGAAATGGCCAATGATATTCACGATCAAATAATTGAAAAGGTTAAATTTAGTGAATTGTTGGCTATTCACTTAATGCAACCCAAAACGGAAACTTGGACTTTAATAAATATATTGCGGTATATACCGCGAAAGCGATAACGGGGAAGAATAGCGATGTAATGGTAAAATTTAAAGAAATTATGCCACATATGGAATTGACGCACTGCTTTCTTCACAGAAATTCCCTTGCAACAAAAAAGATGCCAGATAATTTACAAAATATTCTGCCACAAACCGTAAAAATTGTTAATTTTATTAAAAGCCCACTATTGCAGACTAGATTGCTTTCCACATTGTGGGAAGAAATGGGTGCCAAACACAGCTCATTGCTTTTCATACTAAACTCAGGTGATTATCGAGGAAAAGTACTAACGAGGCTTTATGAATTCTGAGATAAAGTGAAAATCTTCTTTACAGATTAAAAATAGCTCATTTTCGGAGATTTTACAAGATGGAGAATCTTTATTACTGTTGGCTTAATTGAGTGATATATTTTCATATATGAATGACTTGAATATGAGAACGTCATCAAAAATATATTACTAATGATA
This sequence comes from Cosmopolites sordidus, assembly GCA_031761425.1. Classification (NCBI taxonomy): domain Eukaryota; kingdom Metazoa; phylum Arthropoda; class Insecta; order Coleoptera; family Curculionidae; genus Cosmopolites; species Cosmopolites sordidus. The sequence goes on from JARFXV010001577.1 coordinate 37,517, forward strand.
GACAAAGTCAATGTCTTCATCAACTAGCTTGGTATTTTGATTATACACGTTGAACAACGGAATTTTTTTGCATTTACTTTAACTTTGGATTACAGTACCAAAAATATGGATTTAAAAAATTCTGTTACTGATCGCGTGTTGGAAAGCATACACCGGATAGCAACGATAATTTGTCGAAAAACTGGGTTCTCAATCCGTTTGGTAAAAATGTTGTTGCAGCTGTTGAATTAGCTATTGAGATTCACAACCAACTTGTTGACTTACTGGCTGACAAAATTCTACAACTAGAATTTTCAACTCAAAATTTAGAGAAGTTTTGGCTTGTACGACGATGTGAATACAGAACGGATTCCTAGTAACGAAAGCTTTGACATTGATCCCCTTCGATACTTCTTTCTTATGCGAAAAAAGCTTCTTGTCAATGGTGGCTTTAAAAATTAAATATAGAAATCGTCTATTATCACTGGAAAACAATTTGCTTATGTTTGTTTGCAATGATGATTTGCGTATAGAAAAGCTTTTAAGTGAAAAACAAAATCAACTGTCGCATTAAATTATTATTTCAAACAACTTTGGCTATTACTTTATTTAAATTTATTTTATTTTATTGTTATTACATTAAAAATACTTCAAAAAAGGATATTTCGTATACGGATCTTAATTTTTGAACACATTGCAAGCCCCCATATTCCTAAACCAGGTTGAGAAACGGTGCCCTAGTAAATAACGTTACTGGAAACAAAATTATAATTATCTGAGCTAAATTTAAGCTATAAGAGTTATGTGATATTGAATCGTAATTAAAAAATATAAACCATGTTCGGTGGAGAAGTTAACAACTATAGAGAACTATTTTTCCTCCTATTTAACCATTTAAATCAGGTGCGACTTTGCTTAACACGCTGCATTTAACAGGCCTGCATGAGGATTAACTGAATGATTTCTGTCAACGCAAAGATGCATTTATACTATCTCAATCAATCACGCTTCAGACTGAAATTTTGGAAACAAAGGCTAATATTTTATAACTAAATAATAGTTATTCTTCTAAAGTATTAGGATGGCTTTTAAACTGACGCATAAAATGTATAAATCTGAAATGTGATTATGTTGAATAAAGTTATATAATAGTGTTACTCTGAAAGATAATTTTTTTCTGGACTAGGTCAACTATATGTGGGGATGGTGGGGACAATCTAATATTTATTTAATATAATCTATGCAAAGACATTACTGAGGATTATGTGAATAGAACATTTATCACATCAGATGTCATACAGCGACAAAAACGTTCACTTCTTCCTTTTGTGTTCTGTAGCATATGGTTTTTTTTTAAACCAGCAGTTACTTACTTCCACCGTCCTGGTGTCCTGGTGAAACCTCTGTTTTTCGTCACTTACTGCACCCAAACTTTTAGTTTGGGTGCAGTAATTAGCATTAGTATTTCATATGCTTTCAAGAGTTCATTTATTAGGTTTTATAATATTTTTCATCTTTCTTGTTGTCCAGAAATCTTTTCACTACACTTACAAAACACTTCAATGCTGCCAATTCATTTCTATTTAATTTTTCTTGGAAACGGATATCACCTAGAAGCATCCTTATTTGAAGAGGATTTGCGGATGACTGCCCTTAAATGTTTATAGAATACTGCGGAAATATCCCCTATGCGGTCTTATGGTAATTCGTATATTGTCCAGTCCAAAGTCAGGTACAAATAATTTCAATGAGAGTATGATATAAGGATATTTGAAAATGGAACATGCTACGCCATTTCTGTGAAAGTTGTTTTAACTACCTAAACGAAAATGCGAAAAGAGCATTTTCATAAATGTTAGAAAAATCATGTTCACCTGTGTAATTTATAATTAAAGAATAGGTGAAGTTATTCTCTAAAAGATTTGGATGGTTTTTGGATTGACGCATAAAATGTATTAATCTGAAATGTGATTATGTTGAATGAAATATTATAGTGTTACTCTGAAACATGTAGATTTTTTCTGAACTAGGTTAACTAACTATTAAAGCTTAAAATAGTAAAAAACAAAACTAGGTTAACTAACTATTAAAGCTTAAAATAGTAAAAAACAAAAAAGTGTAACACCCAGTATACATGTTTGATTTAAACTAAAAGTAAAGTAAAGTGTTTGGGTTAGAGGCGCATCAGCAACTAGGCTATTTAGCGACTGGACCTACAGCTTAACGTGGGTTCCGAACCACGGTCATCAGCTTCCGACCAACCCAGGCCAGCACCCCCCTCGGGCTATAAACCCTTGGTTATGTGCCCATAAGTTTATTAGGAAACCTACCGACTGGCGAGTGACCAACGTAGAACACTTCTCAGAAGGCATCCGGCCTTACCCAGCCTTTAACTGGCGTGACTGAGGGGTAATTCGTAGTCGGATTTTACACTCTTGCCTAGAAACAATCACAAACATTTAGGAAAGATAAACGGACAGAAGAAAGAAAAATAACCATCCGAGCGCTGGAATCGAACCAGCTACCGCTCCAGCGCGGATTCGGCAAGGCAGACGCTCTTACCGCCGCACCAACGCGACCGGCTGATTTAAACTGAAATTATAATTACTGTCTAGAATATTTTCAACATAAAAACTGATACATTTTTTGATTGTACCTGTATGTTATTGTAAAAATATAAATGGTAAACAAATCGAAAAAAGAGTATCATGTTGTGAGGTGTGTGGCACGAAAGCCTGATATACAAACTGAATAAAATGAGCAGCAGAGCAGTTCCCTCTAGTTATAAATGGCACAATCATTTCATATTAGATGAATGCCAAATACCTCGGCATGACCCTTGATGCCAAACTAAGACGGAAAAAGCATGTAAAAAAAAAGCTGAGCTTAATCTGAAATATAGAAAAGACTATTGGCTTACTGAAAGAAATTCCAAGATGACAATTCGAATTTGAAACGGAACGAACTTGTCGTTTTTTCATACTACAAGCAGGTTTAAGTTCTCGTAAAATAGCAGGACGATTGGACATTGGTTAACACTGTTTAGATGGTTTGCGAATTGTGTTATACACGAATTCGAGGTTCTGATCATCCTAGAACTATCTATGAATACTATTAGCGACATTTCAGACTTCTTGCTGTACGAAATCGACATAAAAATATCCAGCAATTACGTGATGTTATTGTAATAGCATCAATTCAGCAATTCAACGTAGCCGTACCTGTACTACGTTGAATATGATTGTTAAATGACATTTATTTGTGATAGAGATGCGTCCCTACTGGATAATTCCTATAAGAGCTCATCCTAAGACCTATCGTTTAAAATGGTAATGAGTTAGAATTTAATTAACGATGTACGGTCAGTAAAGACAGTTTTGGACGTTTTTCGCCAATTTCTGCGTTCGGATAATCTAATTGTGAACAGTAAAGTGCGGTGATGCTAGTTTGATTGCGTGGAAGAAGCTCAAAATGTATTAGTCTTTTCGAAATTCATCAAATGTACAGCATCATTTTATGCAGATGAAATCTGTCTTTCGCCGTACTTCATACCGACTCTAACAACCCCCACAATATTTTCATTGCAGTTATAGTACACATTACACTTTTTATCACTATTATCCCTTGGAAAGGAAATCTCAGATTTTGTTGTCACCAAAACATTACATGAAGTGATTCGGTCCAACAGATTTCGCTGACTAAGTTCGTGATGGAACTACATAAATTTTTAAAAACTTTCAGATGGTTAAAAACGGTCGATTTTCCAATGTCTAACTTATCTGCTATCTCAGGAAACATGATAGGTGTCTCTTCAGCTATTAAGACCTTTATTTCGTCGTCATCAGCTATTAAGACCTTTATTTCGTCATCATCAGCTATTAAGACCTTTATTTCGTCATTGGTCGTTCTTCGATGCTCGAAGAATGGACATAACGATGCCAGCCTTCCCGGTTGGTTCCGCTTAAGAACCAACCAAAGGACTTTTACACCGTGGTTTCTCCAACAGACCCCTTTCAATAAACGGCGAAAATTCTGGTTTTGGTTACACAATGTTCTTGTCCTTTTTAGATAAAAAAACAATATTATGGCATAAGTGCAAATTATCAATCGACATTTTCCATATGAACTAATTTAATTAACTGAAACCAAATATAAACATTGTAAATACTGGATAAATTAATTATATGTAAATACACATTATTAATCCAATACAGAATTTTGTTTACAAGCGTTAAATGAGCAATTTATATAAAATCCCTACGAACCTTCCCGACAACGGTATATATACATATATATATATATATATATATATATATATATATATATATATATATATATATATATATATATATATATATATATATATATATATATATAAATATATATATATATATACATATATATATATATATATATATATATATATATATATATATATATATATATATATATATATATATATATATATATATATTAAAAAGGAATTTCACCCGTACTCCACGTCGTGCTTTGCCATTCCTTCATCCGCCATCCAAAGCGCCAGCAAGCGTCTCCCAAGACCGGTTTCTGGCCTTAAGACGGCATCAGTTGGGCTCAAGCTGGACACCTGAAAAGCGAATAAAGGAACGACTGAAGCCATGACCATTTAAAACAACTAATATATACAAATATTCAAAAAACAAGAAAATTCTTTTTAGCGTGTTCCTAACTCATATAATTTTTACTAATTATATATATATATATATATATATATATATATATATATATATATATATATATATATATATATATATATATATATATATATATATATATATATAGCTGACCGCTGACCTGGCCTGGCCCCGATCGCAATATTATGCTTTTAACTAGATGTTATATATGGATGATGATATGACAAATTATACATGTTACTTTAGAATGATATGAAATAGAATCACCACTTTGTTCCTATTCATTGGCTTCTTTACTTTCACATCATATTAATTTTCTTCTATGCTGCCATTCCTCAATATTTATAATCCTTCAGTTTTTTCACTTTTCTATATTCACATTAAGTTTTTATTTGATTCTTTTTGAGGTATTTATAAAAAGGTACATAATTTGCAAATATTCTCCAATACAGAATTTTTATAATGCTTTAACTTTTTCCATAATATTACCGGATTGACTAAAATTAACATTTAATATTTTCCAATTCGATCTTAGACGCCTTCTGAAATAATCCATTTTCGGTCCCGTCAGCGACAAGCGCGGAAACATTTTCGAAGACGCAACTCATCTGGAATAAGCTTCAATAAGTAAGGAGATTGCTTTGAATATTGTGTTTCCTAAACTTTTTATCTCTGGTAGGATGAGGCGAAAGAATGTTGCAGAAGATAGGAAATCATTCTAATATTACTTAAATCAAAAACTGTTAACATTGATAAAATAAAATAAAAAATAATGCTTAATAACCTTCACATAGTAGAGAAGGAGAAAAAAAAGAAAATGTTTACTAAGATGATTATATTGCTAAAACAAAGTATATGGAAATATTTACTTATTACGTTGATGTATGTATATATATATATATATATATATATATATATATATATATATATATATATATATATATATATATATATATATATATATATATGGCCAGTTGATGGGGCCTGGCCCCGATCGTCTCTCCCAACTGCTTTCCTTGCGTTCGTCTGGAGCTTGGTTCATAACGGCTGAAAGGCTAGAAACCGGTCTCGAGAGACACATGACGTCGTATGCTGGACAGTTGGGCGAAGGCGATCGGTGGCACCACGTGGAGAAGGGGTGAACGATTTCTCTAATATATATATATATATATATATATATATATATATATATATATATATATATATATATATATATGTATATATATATATATATATATATATATATATATATATATATATATATATATATATATATATATATATATCATCATCATCATCATCATCAGCCCGTATCGATCCACTGCAGGATGAAGGCCTCTTCAGCATGCTTCCAACCTTCACGGTCCTGGGCTTTCCTCTGCCACTCGGGTCCAATATACTTAACGATGTCATCAGTTCATCGTGCTTTCGGTCTTCTTCGCGGACGTTTGCGATCAAGCGGTATCCACTCCAGGATTGCCTTGGTCCATCTGTCGTCCCATCGCCTCGCTATATGGCCTGCCCATCTCCATTTCAACTGTTTTACTCTTCCAATGATGTCACAGACTTTTGTCTGTTCCCTGATCCATGCGCAGGACTTTCTGTCTCGACTTGTAATGCCAAGCATACATCTTTCCATTCCCCTCTGTGCCACCCGAAGTTTTTGAATTGATTGCGATGTGAGTGTCCAGGTTTCACTTCTGTATGTCATAACGGGTAGAACGCACTGATCGAATACTTTTCTTTTCAGGCAAAGTGGGAGTCTGCTCTTAAACACTATGTTGAGCCTACCAAATGCCTGCCAGCCACATTTAACACGCCGTTCCACCTCCCGGGCGGTATTCCCCTCCATGGAAATCCTCTGCCCAAGATATACAAAGCTGTCCACAATCTCTAAATCCCTTCCTAAAACTGAAATTCTTCTGTCCTGAACGAAGTTATTGAACATAACCTGACTCTTTTTCAGGTTTATTTTCAAGCCAAATGGTTCGCCAGCCCTTTGCAGTTCTTGTATGCGTCTTTGCAGCTCCTCTGGGTCTTGTGAAATGAGAATAATATCATCTGCAAATCTAAGATGGTTTAAGTTTGCACCATTGATCTTTACCCAATCCTGTTCCCAATCCAGTTTACGGAATACTTCTTCAAGGCCAGCCGAGAAAATAATAGGCGATATTGCGTCACCCTGCCGTACACCTCGTTCTATATTAATTCCCACTTCAAGATCATCAAGGTGAATTGTGGCTGTAGCTCCATCATATATCGATTCTAATAGGTTTACATAGGCTCTCTCTACACCTTGGCTAAGCAGTGCATCCATTATCGCATGCTTTGAGATGGAATCAAATGCTTTTTCGTAGTCGATAAAAGCCAAGCACAGTGGCATGGTGTATTCGTTGTGCCTTTCTATGACCTGCTGTACAACCTGGATGTGATCCATTGTACTGAATCCACTTCTGAATCCTGCTTGTTCTCTTGGTTGTGCGTCATTCAGTTTTTTTAATATTCTTTTAGAAATTATCTTAGTGAAAACTTTGTACATCACTGATAGGAGGCTTATTGGACGGCAGTTCTTTAAATCTTCCTGTGCTCGTTTTTTATGTAAAAGGATCACTTCTGCATTTTTCCATAAGTCATATATATATATATATATATATATATATATATATATATATATATATATATATATATATATATATATATATATATATATGAAATTTTATATTTCCTTGGATAGCGTCCAATGATACAACAGTAGCTGAGTGTCACATACACCCAACTGCTGGGTTACACATTCTCATGTGGAACACAGCAACCTGCGTCTCCGCCTAATGAACATTTTATTAGGTGTTTATGTGGGGACGAGCCCCACTCATCCCTTCAATTGGAGGGCATATGTTTCGCCTCTTGATGTTTAGGCTCGTCAGGGTACCGACACATGCTCTCCCGTCAAGAACGGGTAGACCCTATCCACAGTGAACAACTCATACTTTCGCCGAGTCCCCGTTTGATGGCGTATATATGAAATTTGAGATTTCCTTGGACAGCATCCAATGAGACAACAGTAGCTGAGTGTCACATACACCCAACAGCTGGGTTCCACAATCTCATGTGAAACACACAGCAACCTGCGTCTCCACCTAAATGAACATTTTGTTAAGTGTTTGTCTGGGGGACGAGTTATATGTTTCATATATTTCGCCTCTTGATGTTTAGGCTCATCAAGGTACCGACACATGCTCTCCCGTCAAAAATAGGAAGACTCTATCCACAGTGAACAACCCATCCTTTGGCCGACTTCCCGTCGGATGGCGTATATATAAAATTTTAGATTTCCTTGGACAGTGTCCAATGAGACAACAGTAGCTGAGTGTCACATACACCCAACTGCTGGGTTCCACAATCTCCCACACGTCCCCAGAAAAACACCTGTTCATTTAGGTGGAGACGGTGGATTCACAAATGTTCATTTAGGCGGAGATGCAGGTTGCTGTGTGTTCCACATGAGATTGTAAAACCCAGCAGTAGGATGTATGTGACACTCAGATACTGTTGACTCATTGGACGCTGTCCAAGAAAATCTAAAATTTTATATATACGCCATCTGACGGGAAGTCGGCGAAAGTATGGGTTGTTCATTGTGGATAGAGTATCCCTATTCTTGACAGGAGAGCAAGTGTCGGTACCCTGACGAGTCTAAACATCAAGATGTGAAACATATGCCCTCCAATTGAAGGGATAGGAAAAAGCTAAGAAAGTTAACCTTTGCTCCCATTATCCGCCACCCAAAGTGCTAGCTAGTGCCTCTTAAGGCTGTTTTCTGGCTTTAAGCCGTCACCAGTTCAGCTCAAGCTGAACGCCTGGAGAGCCGATGAGGGAACGACTAAAGTCATGATCATATAAATCGTCAATGTCGAATGCTGGCTGAGATCACATGCAGCTCTGCCATCCTGCGGTAAACAGGATAAGTTAGACTGTTAGAGACCGTTCATGGCCCGTCTAAAATAATGGCAAAGCATCAACGTGGAGCACGGGTGAACTTACTTTGCTTTTTAATAATTCTCTCCAGGAACTTACTTCACTATCTTTCGAACATACCTGGTATTTACCCAAGGTTAGATGGGCCGCGAACGTTTTCGCACTGTCTGATAGTACAATATGATACACGAGAAACGGACGCTTTTAAAATGATCCCCTTCAACATCGGACGTTATGGTGCGATTCCTAGCCGCAATAAAATTCTAAGATGGGCCATTTTCTTCGAAGAAGCCGCAGCAGCCGTTAATTCAGCTGGCTGCGTAACGATGTTCGAAAACTTTTTTAAACCAGAACTTCAAAACAGAAGAATCAACAGAAAGGGTGTGAGGTTTCGACATAATGGGGCTACTACTTATTTGGCCAGAGTTTCTTTGAATGTTTTTCGATCTGCATCCATTTCGATCTCCAATCAATTTCTTGTTTGACGATATCCCATAGCCTTCTTTATATATATCCGGATATTACCGGATATTATTATTATTATTTATAGATATCCGGATCTTTCCTCGAGTAAATTTTATCTCTCCAGGTATTCGAAATTATGCTTGTATAGAGGCAAACCCCGCACACTGGAATAATTGAAAACCTCTATAAATAATCTAATTGAAATAATCGATGCAGAAGCGTTAAGAAGAGTGAAGGTAAACTTTCGTGAACCGCTCCAAACGTATGTTCGTGAAAATGGTTGAATAACATTAATTTCCGCACGTAACTAAAATATTATGTTACACTCATTATGTTTAGAAAGTTAAGAAATATTTTTCTACAAAATATGAATGGATTCATGCTTTTTTAAAAAACATCTATTTCTCGTGAGTCACTTTTTATATATGAGTGTTTTCTATAACTATTTCTGCGGTGCAACCATGTGAGGAAATACCAGCTTACTTTCAGATGCCATTTATTTAACGCCACATTTTCAAACTATTTCTTAATTAGAACATTTCAGTTTCAACAGTGTTTCTGTTATAGATATTACAACATATTGTCGCATATTTTTATGTAAGAAAGCAAAAAATGAAAGAAAACCTATTCATTACAGCAATGTTTTGCAACTTGAATAGTTGCTTTGAGTCCGCTTGTTTATCTGCCAAATAAATACTATCACAAACAACACTATCGTTATTTAATGAATTTTGATACTCACATATTGTCGTTTCTTGGGTTAATTTTTCCAATTTATAACTTCCATCAAATCTTCTAATTTGACGAAATCATCCTCTACATAATATTTGTAATTGAACTTCTTAATCTAAAATTCAAACTTTATTCAATGTTCGTCAACTATAGTCGTCTCTAAAGCAAATTATTTTAAATTAAAGCAATTTAATAAAAAAATAATGTTTACCTTACAAACAAGATCGTTTTTTGAATTATCTGCAAAGATGCGAAAAATTAAATTCCAATAACAATTCTCTCTAGAGATTCCTTCATATAAGATATTTTTATGTCAAAGGCGAAGTCAAAGTTTAACATCGAATCATTATGAATTAATATGCATCTATTGTTGTTAATTACTGTTTATTGAGAACTAGATCCTCGTCTATATTGCCATGTTATTCATCTATATAGTCCAATGGTTTTACAGATCGATATTTGTCTTAATATATTTTTTAATAATATTGGTTACCAAGATACTTCTGCATCAGTTCGATTACTAACTGAAAAATTACTAATAATAATAACTATAATAACTAACTAACGATAACTAATTAAAATAAGAATAATAAGTAACATTACCAATAACATAATATTTCAAACAACATATTTCTGATAAATGATAAGAAAAACCTAATTCAACTTTAATAAATTAAATTAAATATTATCTGCTAAAAATAAAAATAAGTTCTTGCAATAATAAAATTACTTAAAATCTCTATTACTAAATTAATAAAAAAAATCTGCAATAATAAAATTACTGTTAAAATTATTACTATTAAATTACTACTAAAATTATTATTATTAATTTTATTACTGTTAAAAATTACTGTTAATAACTGTTAAAAGGACCTCCTTGAGCTTCATTTTCCTCTACTATACCAAAATGAAAAATCTTACGTATACAAAAGGCTCTTTGAGAATGATTTTAAAAAAGACCTCCTTGGGTTTCATTCGTATATAACATACCAGCAGAGCTGAATATTTTAAAAATATTTGCTGGATTCCGGGTATGCACTTATCCGTCTTTATATATTTTTCTCGAAACTCTGCTCCAGATTTTATATTTTCAATTTCCTTTCCCACTGCTTGAGGAAAGCCGATAGATAGGATTATTATTTGTTTTAAAAACAATCTTAAAATCTTTTACCAGAAAAGCTATTTCAAGACTATCACCTCTTATAAACACCGATTAAAGAACTTATTATTTTGCGGAGATTCTATTCAAAATAGTCTCTTATTTTGAGCTTATTATTTTATTAGTAAATAAAACTAATGGTAATGGTACTTACTTACATTTCTTAAAATATAAATTGATAAATTAATTTATATTTTAATAAATAAGAATTAAATCTACGAGTAAAACAAACATAAAACATTGTATTTTCATATACAAATAGTTTAAATAGAAACCGAAATTACAAAAAAATATATATTGAATAGAAAAGTCGTTCTTGAGAAATGATACTGGTAATTATAATCAGTAAATTCCGATAAGCAAATGACTTGATGTAAGTGAAAATGACACGGAGGAGGCTTTCCAGAATAAAATATACTTGTTAGGACAGATGGAAGGGACTTCTTAAGTCTTCTGAGTATTGGTCTTAGGTTCATTGCTGGGCTATTTGGATGAAACTATAACTTTGTCTTGAACGGTGCAGACTTGAAGGTCATGACTGATAAAATGATTTGGTACAAATCATGGGGTGTTAGTTATGATCCTGTTCAATGCTGACTGAAATCTCTCCAGTATTTCTATAGGGATATTCTGCTTCATAGTTGGATGCCGGCTTCAAGACAGTTTTGTCTACAATAACATTGTTTTCTAAGGGCATTTTGATTTCCGATCTATCTGAAATTCTAACAGACTTTTAGTTGCAATTATTTCTGCTTGGTAAAAATATTAGTCTCTATGACTCTGATATCTCTCTTATATCTATGATTTTTATACATGCCCTGGTATTTGATGTCTTTTTGATGCTATAATTGGTATCGCTTCTGTTTGTGAATCTAATGGATGCAGATGTGCTTTCATTTTCTCTCATGCACAACGTTGTTAACCATGTTTCTAAATCGAAGAGATTTACCACTAAAAACCAAATAACTTTTTTAAACTTCTTGACCCGTGTTTCACACTGAAGGTTCCAACAGAGGAATTGAACCATGTTTCAATTTAATTAAGATTATCCTACCTACACTGAGGTACTGTACTTCGTCTTGATATTTTAAGAGGTAATATCGTTCGCCTAAGCAAGATCCTAAAATATAATTATTATTTCGTTACCATTATCGAAAAATCGATCGATAAATCTTATTAATAAATTCAAATAAAAAAACAACCAAATCAGATGCCTTGAAGCCATTTATTTAATGTGAAATATCATTCAATGACATTTAATGTTTGAAAACAATTTCGGGTAAATGTTGGCCGCGGCTTCGGGTAAAGCGCATTTTGTTAGCCTAATTTCCGACCACTTTTTCAAATAATTGGGGTCTTATGTCCGCAATTATCCGAGTTCTCTTGGCTTTCAAGGCGTCAATAGTTGCTGGTTTAACGGCATAGACCAAAGATTTAACATAACCCAAAAGAAAATAATTTAAACTTAACAAATCACGTGACCTTGGTGGATAATTAAAAGGTTTTGTTGGAACCACATTTCCTCCAGATCAATACCATTTAAATTCGGAATTAAATAATCCATGTAGTAGAATATCAATATTCAATAGATTTCAATCAATAGATTTCGAAAATTTGTAAGTATTGCTCTGATGTTAAACGTTCTATTATGATTTGCCAGATTACTGACATACAGGTTTATAAACTTGCGCGCAAACTCATAGTTTGCATTTAACAACGACTCTTATCGGATGTTTGGACACATAAAAAATCACTCTTTACTTTACCATCTTGTATGTGTACTCTTTCAAAACTTTGTTCCATATTTGTTGTCAATTTCCCATAGCGCTTGGTGAGGAAAGCGGATATACCGAGAAAGTAATTTTGACATCATCTTTTATAAATACCAATTAGAGAGAGAAAATATCCATTTTTTCTTTTAAAAAATATTTAAAATTTTATGCAGGTGCAGCAATATACATCAAAGATTTATTACTCATTTATATTACTCTAGCTTACGGAAGAGAATAAAACCAAAAAGTTGCCCAAAGAAGAGTCAGGTGGAGACGCTGAAGAAAACAACAATTTCATTTTGATATTGAATGATATATTAATTAGGTCATCTCTAGTCTTTAAGAGACAACATGATACCGCAACGTTTTCTTCAAGAATTAATAGAGCCTTATATTCTTCTTTACTTTAACCGGCTAGTATATCTAATGTTTCAATAAAATACACAAGCATATATTGCCAGAGGTCCTTTGAATTATTTTGAAGAATCCCATGTTACTCTTTTAAGTATCAGAAGGATTTGCCATTGTATAAGAACATTTTACCTATATCATTATGGGTTCTATCTTGTGATACTTCTACAATTGATTACGGCAACAATTGAAGTGACATTGGAAATGACAACACTGGATAAATACTGGATTCTGAATCTGTCTTGGATAGATATGATAGCTAAAGAAGAGTCAAGCAGGGATGTGGAGAAAAACATCAATTCCTGTTTAATGTTGAGCGATATATACATCGAACAATATAAATTATGATATGAAAGTGGTTCAGTGTGCACTGCGCACACACAATGGCTAGCCAAATTGCTAGGGATGCTTTGAAATAATTAAACTATCATTGATTTAAGCAAGAAGTGGAAATATATGGAGGGCTAAATTAATCTATATATTTTTGATATATTACAGCGTTACATTCAGAAGAATAAAGTATTCTAATAATTATTCCAATACTATTTATTTCTTCTAATAGTTATAAATTATAAAATTGACTAAAACTCTTAGTAATTAGTAATAACACTCTTAGCTCCTCAATGCACCTTTTTAAAAAATTTTTGACCGTGGGCAATTATTATCCAAACATATATCAATTTTTTGAAAAGTTGTTGCTTTGTAGTGATCACTTCCTTTGCTATTTCCCTCTACATCAGTTCTTAGAGGTTTTCTATTAGATTCAGGTCCTGTGAATTACTTGACCAGGGAGAGAGTACTTTTTTTTCATATAGGAATGTCATTGCTTTATGACACGAAGCAAAATCACGCACTTATTCACTTATTCTTTATTGTTTCGGTCAGACGTCGTTTATTCGCTCGTTAATGGTCAGTTAAGTTTGCTTCAGTCAACCGTCTCTGGACAGTCCTTTTGGAAACTTATATCTCTTCACCATTAACCAAAATAATAAGAAACGTGATATCCTTTTTAAATTTACGAGGCAGATGTTCCTAATTTTAGAGCCACCGCAAGATGTAGTGATCCATTTTCTTCCACATTTACACAAACGTAAAACGGTTTTAAAAGAAGTTTTGGATCAATTTTTATTTCAAATCAAACTACCAACTTAGAAATGCCTGCAATCGACTGTATCTGTCTCTGGAAATGCATATTATTTTGTAATAGCATCTCAGTACATTTACATACAGAAAGATCTGAAAGGTTCCCATTCTGACTAAAAACATTAAAATTATTAAGACTTAATTCAATAAAAACAAAATTAAATATTACCTTCCAAATTAACAATGCTATAAAAAATAAAACAACAAATGCTATATAATAAATACTAGTCACATTTTCGGCTAATTTTTAAGGTCAAAGATAATATAATTTAATTGCCAAGCTCAGTTCAAGACACATTTTATTCTCTATGAGAACTGAACGATACATAACCTTACTTTTTGGGAGATAAAGAATATTGAAAATATTGAAAGACTTTCAAGATAATTTTCAGTTTTACCAACGATAAAAGATATATAAAAAACACAGTGGAACTAATTTTCAGTCTATATATAATTTTCAAATTTAGTTACTAATAATTTGTCAACCCATTATACGTTACTTTTAGTCTTTATTAGAAGCAATTTAACAGCAGAGCGTTATCTTCAGGAAATAGTGAAATCTTATGTACTGACCATCTTAGCCGATTGGTAGTTCCCATAATTAAACAAAATTATTCACAACCATATATTATCAAAGAAACTTTTTTGAAGAAAACATAGAGAGTCCTAGTGTATGGGAGACGAAAGGTAGAAGACAAGGAAGTTTGTATTAGCTCTGAGTACCTAATAGGCTTTAAAACGTGCATTACGGCTAACTTGGGAAATTACACCCCAAGAAAAAACAGAGAATCTTATTCAATCGATATCAACAAGTATTGGAGAGTTTATATATAATCATAATGGTGACGGAATGGGGTGCCATTAGTAGACTGCCTCCCCGTTGTGCATACTGGGTAATGCCTATATACTATATAGGTAGTTAAAAGTCTACTGCTAACTGTACTGTCGATCTGTGTGGATATTTGTTCTCCATCTCACGACTGGGAGTACTATAAGATTGGTCTCAATGATGCAATACGAAAACCACAACAACCCTTGTGAGAGCCGATTAGCTAGATCCCATAACGTAGACGTAATATTGGTCCAGGAAACGCGTACCCGAAATGAAGATCAGTTGAATAGCAGAGGACAAATAGTACGATATGACATTGCTGGAGTAATATACCATGACGCTTACGGCTCTGAAACATATATACGTAGCGAGATTGAAAACTAGTCTCTCATGAAAATATATATTACTAAGAACATCCATCTAATAGAAATTATTGTTGGTAACATGTCTAATATCAATGTCTACAAATCACCAGGGGCCATTTGGATAGACACTCTTCTGTTTAAATTGCGATATCTCGCGATCGCAATTGGAGACTTCACGAGTCATCACCAAATCTGGGGCTACGCTGAGAATGACATCAATAGTTCAAAACTTCTGCAGTGGGCTGATACCGAGGATCTGAGACTGACCCACGACCCAAAAGACAAAGCTACCTTCCACTCTGTCAGATGGAACCGCGGCTATAACCCAGATATACGTTTTCCAAAAAAATGTCCAGGAAACCAAACCAAATTACCAGAAAAGTTTTATTCAACTTTCTACACACACAGCACAGGTCAATATATATTAATATCGAAATCCTGATTCCATTAGTAAAATCTGTCCCGAAATATAGATGGAACTTCAAAAAAGCAGACTGGACGATATACTGATCAGATCATCAGATGGATTCCATCCAAAATTGAGAATTACAACCGTTTCACGAAAGCTCTTATTATAGCTGTTTGATAATCGATCACGCGAGGCTATAGAAACGAATACGTTCCAGAATAAAATACAGCAAGCTACAGATTGTACGATGCATTAAAAAGATTTTCAGATACGGAGATCGATCGACCACCACCAGCGGAGGTGGCTGAGGAGCTTACTGAATCACTGGATAACGCAAGAAGGAAAAAATGGAGAGAGACAGTTGAGAATATCGACTTTAAAACATCCAGCAGGAACGCCTGGTGGTTATTGCGGAGGCTAGAATCATGTTCACATAGCCATCCCTCAAAATCTAACATAATCTCCCCTAATGCTATAACCAACCGCATTGTCAGCGTAGCTAGAGCTCCTCTCAATAATACATTTGCGAGAAATATCAGAAACCAACTAAGCCTCGAACAACGACTGATTTGTACTAGATCTGATAAAATGGTATCATTCATTGAGTAGCAGATAATATGGCAATATCATCTTTAAAATTGGGTAAGGCTTTATCCTAAACTTGTAAAACTTAAAGGAGTGTTTTGTGGCTTGTGAGTTTCTTCAACAACAAAATTTAAAATTGTTTCTTCCCAAAGGCTTCTAAAAAATCAAGAGGAATAGCCGTGCCTAAGCCAAGTAAGAGTCCCGACAAGCCTGAACATTACCGCCCAATCGCCCTCCTTAGTATATGTTTAAAATCATTTTATTTATCGTATTGCTTCAATCGTAAACGGAATACTTCCAATAGAAGCCGATTTCCGCTCTACTCGCAGTTGTTGTGATCAAGCGCTGGCCCTGACTTGTCATATAAAGTATAGGTACCAAGAATCAGAGAATCAGCAGTGGCATTTATAGATCTGACAGCTACATTTGATACGGTCTGGAGGCTTGGATTGCTCTTTAAATTATTCAAAATATTACCTTGCAATAGTCTTTGTATTCTTATAAACGAAGTTCTTAGTAACAGAAGATTCGAGGTTTACCTGGACGGCAAAAAGAGTTGAACAGCAGCAGAACATCATCCAAAAATTAATACATTTCATCTGGGGAGTTGACGCCAAAACTTTGAAAGCTTCAGCTTTGACGCATGTCTATTCTGTAGCGGAGTTCTGCAGCTCTGTATAGTTGAATAGTAGCACACGACAAAAGTTGACACAATATTGAATCACACATTGATAACCAATTCCGAGTAATATCACGCCATCTCTCCGACGTCGGCAAGATGCACTGACAAAAGAATACAAGAAACTTTTCTTCAGTCTAGGTCTTCCAAAACATAAAGATATGGATTGTGCCATCCATCACCTGAAAGCCAGACACTCACCTTGTGAATCAGCCAGAAGAAGTATAAATTTTGACTCACTTGCCTGCGGGACTAATGAAGGGACTAATGAGACATCTACAATCTCTAATATACCCTGGAAAATTATCCCGGTCAGCATACCTCCTGGTTTCGCTCTACCCCGAAGATGTTGGGTAGCATTAAACAGACTCAAGACAGGCCACGAGAAATGTGGCGAAATGATATTTCAGTGGAGTTTGTGACAAACGTGAAGCGAAAAAGAATGTCATTGTGGAAGTGCCTCACAATCAACTACACATATAATAGAAGACTGTCCACTCCGTGCTTATCCTGGCCCCTTTAAGTGACGTCTACGGTGCATATTCCGAAGCAATCTTGGTATCTAGATAGGGTCTGGGCTGGGTCGCGGGTGGTTTCGCGCAATCTGATTGTTGCGGACGTTCACCACATCTTGACGTGAGTATTTAATTACAGTACATGGTCGTACCCTTGATCATTTATTCGGCTATTTTCTGCTTTCAGCTCGAACCCGACAAATGACGGCTTAAGGCCAGAAATCGGTTTCGAAAATCACATGCTGACGTTTTAGTGGCAGCTGAAGGTATGGGCGTAGACCACTGGCAAATTATCTTTGTTTTTGAATATTTTTATTATTCTCCACTGGCCCACTGTACAACTTTTCATTTATCAACATTGTTAAATATCTAAATTGCTTTCTTTATATACCCTACATCAATCTAAAAGAGAACAACCTCATCTCAAAATTGTTTGCAAAGAACTAGACGGCAATTATACAAAACACGGAAGCACGAAAAACCGCCATAAATATAATTTTATTTTTCGTTTTCCCGTAATGAACCGTTTGTCCTTCGATTTTTTCCCTGGTAGAATTTCACCATTAATAAGTTGAAATGGGATCCTAATTAGAAAAATTACTTTGTCTTATTTCTAAGGGCGTAATTAGAATGCAAGGGTCTAATTAGCGAATAGCGTCGAACGTCAGCCCTGGGGGTTTCGCTCTGCTTTGTTTCTCGCTTTAAAAAGTGCATCCGTCCTATTTGTGCCATAGAGATTTGAAGAAAAAAACTGTGAATATCAGAGAATATTTCAATTAGTTACTTTGTGGTATATTTTATTCTGATTGTGTTACTTACGTATATTTTTACTTCTGCCATTGTTCGTTATATTAATAGGTGGTCAACAGGAAACAATTGTTATTTTTAAATGAATGATTGAAAATATTTTTTAACATAAAAATAAATAGTGTAACCGAACTGAAAACCAGTGTAAGTGCCGAAAATAATGTCATTCTAGTGATTTTGTCATCTAGTCAATAATGTCATTTTCACGAATACATGTTCGGAGTCGATTTCGAAAGTTTGCCTTCACTTTTCCCAACGTCCCTTCATTGATTTCTTCAATTCCGTTACCTATAGCGGGCTTCAGTTTTATTCCTACAAACATTTTAAGTACCCTCATTACATCAGTACTTTTATAATAAAACCTGAAAAGGTCCAGTGGCCAAGGAGACCATGGGGCATGGGTCAAAGCTAGACATTGCTTTAATAGTCAAAGAAGCTCTGATCATATGAGCTGGGGCCTATCCTGTTAAAACGACACATGTCTCCCATCCATCCCATCTCAGGAATTTCTGACGCCTATCGGTAGTTTTGACTACACAATTTAGATTATGTCAAGTATTATTTGAGTAAATGGGAGGCGTTGTTGTAATCCTCTTTATTCGATCCTTGAACAATCATCAATTTATATTGGGGAAAACCACAATTATTATGCAAAACACTCTTTACATTCCCTTACGCATTCCTAGTTCAGAAGCAGAGCAAATGGAAATTCACCAGAACCACCCTATCCTTATTCAGTGGTGTGCGTGCCAAGAAATGACTTTGTTTTATTAATTAATCATTTATTCGAAGTGTAGCTGCACATCTGAAAATGGTGTATATTTTATTTATTTAACTTATGGTTTTACCCCTGATAATACAATACGAGTAACAAGTATTACTCACAAATATTTACACTATAGTATAATACAAACACATAAACATAGCTCAATACAAACAAACAGGCAACCAGTGTAACTAAATGTCTATGTCTCAGCACAATGGGCATTATATTTTAATATCAAGATGACTCAGCTATTCGACAGTTCCACTAGACACGTTCAGGAAGCCTTTGACGCACCCGCCGTCGCACCTAAGTGACTCTTTATATCCCTACTAGTGTAGTGAAGCCGCATATCTGCCCCATCCGGTGCGGCCTCTGTTAAGTCCGTTCAGTCCATTAGCGATCGCACCATGACGCCCTTTATTGAATTTATACCTGAAGAGCCATTGCGTTTTAATTCATTCACCAACTTTTGATAAACATATCGTAAGCAACTAAACGATGCTCTTGATTCCACAAAGACATGATGGATACTAAACAGTATAGTACGGAGGGTTTTAGACACCTACCACAGACACACTTTGCCTCTACTTGCCGAGTACTATTCATTCTAAAAAGTTCATTTTCCGTAGGCCCTTCTATTTTTGTTTTATGCCGTTGCTCAGTTACTATTGATAATTCGGAAAACTGTTTGGTAACTGATGCGATGGTTGCTATTTATGTATCCAGAATTGGCACCAATGGTGTTGCTAGGTGCCATCTGACATATCCAAGTTTGACACTGTTGACAGTGACAACTCACTTCGACTTTTGTCGATGAAGCACCATCTAAAACCACTCCATATCACTGGTTTAGTGAATTCAATCTTGGCTATCGTTCGCTCACGGACGAATTTAAAGGTCATCCAAAATCGGTTGTTGTGCCAGAAAACATCGATACTTTGCGCGAATTGAAAACGCAAGATTGTCATGTGACATACCGTGAGATTGAGGCATCTCTGAGCATTAGTATAACAAACATACACAAGATTTTAAAAGAACATTTAGATGTGAAAAAGATTTGTGCGTGATGGATTCCGCATAATTTAACAATGACTCTAAATAATGTGTCGATTGGTGTAAAGAAATGGTCAAAAAATATAATCGAGGTGAGTTAAAAAGCCGTGTATAACATCTACATAGGCGACGAATCTTAGATCTATGCATATGAGCTCGAATGTAAACAGAGGTAAACCCCTGTATGAGCCCGAAAGTAAACAAAGGTAATCCCCTGTATGAGTCTTGATGAGTCAAAATTATCCAAACCCAACAAAAGTTGTTGGTGCAAGAAGCATTTTGAAGCAAATGGTCGAAGTGGTATTTTTTGAGATAAATGGGCATGTGGCTACAGTGCCGTTAGAGAATCCTAGAATGGTCAATTGTGAATGATACACAACCTTTTGGGTATCAGAAGTCTGAAGATATAAGAAAAAACAACCAGCTACGCAGGGTCATTCTTCACCATGACAACGCGAGCTCTCTAATAAATTAGACCGAACAACTCAATATTTGACCAGTCAAAATATCGAATTGATGGGTCATCCGCCGTACCGTTCTGATTTGGCACTCAATGATCTCTTTTTGTTCCTGCCTGTAACGAATAAACTACGTGATTAACGATTTTCGATGTCAGAAGAAGCGGTTGATGCATTCAAAATTCATATTTTGGAAATCAATCGTAATGGAAAAAGTGCTATGAAGATTGATTCAAACGTATGCAGAAGTGTAGCGATCATCGCGGAGAATATTTTAAAAAATAGTAAAACCATTTTCAATGATAAATATTTGTTTTTATTCGTTATTCCGCATACATAAACAGAAACCTTCGTATTCTTCTAACTAAAGGAGATTTATCACATGGTATTAAATCACTTTCTATAATCATATAAACATCATACAGAATTTAAATGTCTGATAATATATTGAATTTAGTCAAAAAAAAGTAATAGTGATCGTTAACTTATTGAGAACCTTAGTTATCAGAAAAATATATGCAATAAATATCACAAAGTCAAAAATGACGAGGCAGTGAAGCTTATATATTATCGAGCATTATATCAGTACTTTTTACTTTACGTGACTACTTATAATAACTTTATTTTATAACCTTTATGAGCCTCTTTACATTCTTTTTTATGTTACGAAATATATTAAATGTAATATGGGGGAACTTTATGTGCCATCCTATGACAAAATAATCTCACCAAAAGCAAAATTGTGAACAGTAATTATATATTGTATCTCGAAAAGTATTTTTAGCATTTTAATAAACAACCATGTTTTATTTGCACGCAACATGCCTTAAAACTAAATGATATTTTAATATTGTATTTTGAAGTAAAAGTTTTTTTCTGCTTTTTTTTGTTTTGTTTTTTTTTTATTAAAAAATCTTTAAACTTTTTTCCAATAATTTTACTTGTAAGAGGGTAGAAAATGTCAACTTGTGTTACAGGCTGTATGTTCTTATAATATTATTAATGTTTTACACTTATAGTAGATTTTCAACTTAAAGATCTTCTGTTCGATCTGGTTCTTGTTATTAGATACACTATTTCCCAAAAACAAAATCAAAATTAAATTGAACTTTTATTTATATTGAAATATAGTGATTTAGTACATTTAAACAACTTACTCTGGATAATTTTTAAAAAATTCCCAAAAAAATTAACCCATTGGTCAGGAGAAAAACGAAAAAGTCCAGAAATAAATATACTTAGAATAAACGATAACAACCAACATGCAGCAGCTGGTTTGCAAAGAAGACTGAAACTGACATGGATACCATTCGGTAGGTTGAGTGATATAATGTGAAATGTGCTGTAAAAAGTAAAAGTGTTCAACCAAAATGTGACCAATACTTTATTATATATCATAAATACAGAAACTATTATCAAAAATAATCCACGAACTAAAGATAATACAACAAGATATGGAATGACCAATACTGGGATACATTTTAAGAGATAAGAATGCATGTACGTTGATTAGACATAAGAATGGAGGATATAGTGAAAAAAATACCGAAGCAAAGTAAAATTGAGCAGATTTCCTCACACGAATGTCAAAAGAAGCAATAGATCGGAACAAGAAGTGTAGGACCACCAATAATGCAACGGGACATTGAATCTTCTGGAAGTTGGACGAAATTGAATCTTTCAAGCACAATATATGACTAAGCACACTGAAAAACCATAACCATGCTCAAGCTCGATCAAATATATACTCTCTAGTAATGATACATTAAAAATTCCATTATTAAAATTTTCAAGTTGCTAATATATTTTGTTTGTTTGTAATGAGACAAAAGAAGACATTGATCAAAAAATAAATATATTTCAGTAACGTTTTTTTTGCCAATGTCATAGAAACTGTAAAAAAAATAGATAAACTGTGGGAAAAACTGGATTTAAGAACTAAAAATTTAAACATGTTTTGAAAATCCTTTTCATGCTGGTATAAAAAGCATAAAGGCAATCCATGAACAAGCCAATAAATAGCAGTTCAGACTGAAGATGTTTAAAAAGTGGTAGAACTTCTTCGAAATTGGCATTATGTGTCCCCCAGACTCATTGAGGAGGTAACTAATATTCTTAAATCATTTCAATTAGTCGAAATTTTATTTCCTTTATCATTTCCCACTATTCCCCTAATTTAGCTTCGTGCAATTTTTAGCTGCTTCTGAAACTAAAACTGACCATGAAAGGAAAGTGAATTGCTTGATGCTAAAGCAGTTTGTTTTGAATTAAAAATATTGAAACATATTTATACAATACTGCTTTTATATCATTTGCATCAGTCATTTTCCTGATGGAAAAATTGTGTATGTTGCCGATGAATATATTATCTGAAACACTGTGTAATCTGGGTAATGGTATTGTTAACGTCACCAGGACATGATGATCAGGGCATGATCTAATGGTTAAATCGGGTCAAACAGTTAAATAAAGTGATAAAATAACTTATATACGCCATCTGCCAGAATAATCTGTTTTCTATCAAACTATTCAATAATTGTGTCTAAAAGTGCCCTAATTTTATATAAAATACTATAGAAAAACTTGTCTGAGAGTGAAATCTAACTAAATCCACTTCTAATGCGTTGCAAAAAGCGTCTAATTCGTTCCAACCAATCACAAGCGTAGGTTTTGGCACATTTTACAATAATATGTTCTAACATGTTTCACAGACCGGCATTTGCAAATTTAGTCTTCAAAACAGTGTTCATAGAACGGCATTTGCAAATTTAGTCTTCAAAACAGTGTTGGACTGTAATTATTATTGATTTTTGCCTGAAAATTTTTGAAAAATTTAAAAAATGTCTACTTCCGAGATAAAAGAAGTTATTTCCAGTCTAGCAACCGATCTCGAAATCAGGAAGTTTGGAAATGAAGTATTAGTAAAGTAAAAAGATATTTCTACTTTAACATTATTACCAGTTTTTATTGATTGTAGTATCTAGCATGTAGCATTTTATTGATTGCTCCATCTTCAAAAAAAAGATGTGTTGAAGTTTTATAAGGCGTTCTATTTTCAAAGTAACAAGATTCGACAGAATAATTTTATAATAAACTTGACCAAGGTACAAAAGCCAAAACGTGCAAAAAACAAAAAATATGGTCCATCTCGAAAGTTTTCAACTACATATTATGTCCAAACAAAGGGGAATAAGCGGTTAGATCCTGTGTGTAAGAAAATGTTTGTCGGAATTTTGTGTATTGGTGGCGACAAAGTAAAAGGAGTACTAAATTGATACTTTTAAAGTTCAGAAATGGCCGCTGAAAGAAGAGGTGGAGATACAAAGAGAAATAAATATTCGAAAAGAAGAGAAAGAATTATTCAATTTATTAAGAAGTTTAAGCCATTAGAGTCTCATTCCTGCAGCGACAAGTGGTTGCCTCTGCTATCTGACTATTGATCTAAATATTAGAAAAAATTTGAAGATGTTTCAACGAAAACACTTGCGATGAAAATGTAATGAGAGTTACTTTTGTTATATTTTCAATACATGCTTCAATATCGACATTGGATCCCCTCGCGTCGATGTATGCTCTAAGTGCCTCGAACTTAGGCAAAAGATCAAGAATAAAAAAGAAGCATCTACTAAAATATCGCTAACAACGGATTATCGGGCACATAAACTTAGAGCTAAAGCATTTTTCCAAAAACTAGAAAGAGAAATTTCTTTTGATTGTCAGGAAAAATTGGCACTACCTAAAAATACCAGATCAAAGCACCTCTTAACCCAGGCAACTATATATTTAGAACTTTATTACTGGGACTGGACACTCACATACTCCCCTCTCAAAAGATGAAATTAAAATTTTTATATGGACGGAAGGTGAAGAGGCAAAGGGTGCCAATGAAATCGCGAGTTGCGTGTTTTTCACATTAAATAACAGCAACTTAGAGGGAGAATATATAATGCGATTGGTCGCCGATGGATGCGGCGGCCAAAATAAAAACACTATTTTGTTGTTTCTTTGCTTGAAATGGTTAAGGTGTCAAACCAGCCCTATTAAAACAATTGAGTTACTATTTCCTGTGGTTGGACATTTCTACATTCCCCCTGATAAGGTATTTGCCACAATTGAAAAAAAAATATGAATGAAAGAAGAAATTTTAACGTCAGAGGAATATATAAACTTTTTTAAAGAAAATTATACTATTTTTAAACTTGGCAAAGATATCCCCGACAGTGACTGGAAAGGTACTGGTCAACAAACCCTTAATCAAGTATCACAATGACATTTGAAATTCAACCAGTGCAAAAGGTTCATTATACGATGCGACAGCAATAACGCATCACCATTCGAGGTGAGTTATCTTACCATTCAGACACAGGAGTATTCAAACTAGTCTTTAAGAAAAACCAGACTGCTTTCAATATCCAGCCAAAAGGAATTCCTACCGGAGTGAAACAGAAAGATCTGAAAATGATGGACGTAAACAACCTTTTAAGCAAGCACTATGGAAATGAGTGGAAAAAACCGGAAAGTCTGGAATGTTATAAACATGTGTTGGATAAATTTCACGACGATAATATTCTCAGTGATTCTTAAGAAACCAGTGAAGACAAATATCATTGTTTTTGCGAACAAACCGAAGGTATATCCGATTTGAGAGTTCAAGACATTTTTATGTACCATTTCTAAGAAACATTTTTTTAATAAAGTTTTCTATTTTTGTTCAATGAAATTTGATTCAGTTCTGTTACTTTTATCTTCAAATCATGCCAAATCCATTTTGTTTCGTTTCAAATTGCACTTAATCCACAGTTTGGAAGCAAACTCCACCAAATACCAGTTTTAAATCCAAATGGTGATTTTTATTTATTTCAAAAACATGGTTATTACATTTTTGATACGCTATAAGTCCATATAGCAATAAACAAATTAATTTTAATTAAATAACACCAAAATCATCCCAAAATAGTTTTTTGCGGTTATCTCAACATTATAAAAAAAAGTTTGAAGGGAATTTGAAACCAGACAACTTAATAAACTTACAATGTTTTTAAGGCAAATGGATGGATATTAAAAGAGTACTCGAGTGATAAACAAATTTATTAGATTTCACCTCACCCCCTTTCAATTAGTGAAAAAGTAAACTTAACAAAAACAAATTTCTTCTTTTTTAAGTGATTCATAATTTTATATAATTTGTGTGTGTGGATCTAAAAGAAGCAAGCATTTAGGAATTGTATACATTTTTATGTTCTTTAAAAATAGCCTTTAGAAAAGATGGTTTCAATTTTAAGAACAATATAGATAACATATCCCCTTTTGGGACAGCTTGAATTTCATATACTCATTTTATTCTCTGTTTATGAACCACATTGTACAAAGAACTAATGCAAATCCGTAAAAAGCGTGAAGCCTTTTAAGATTGGTTCTTTGAATGAAATATCTTCTTAACTCTCGTTCCTTTTTCCATGGTAAAACACAAGATAATCCTCTTGTAGGCTTCGCCTGCGTAATTATGCTGAATAGTGGCAAACCAGAGCGCGCTAAAACTCCATAAGTCCGCATTATGTATGTAGTTTCTGCAAAAAGCAGTCTATTCGTTGCGTCGGCTGATAATTATGTTTATTGTCGCTTAGTACCCCGTGATGCCTGGGTGTAATATTCTCTGCCTTTGAGACAGTAATACGCTTTTAAATGTACTACTCTGATTAAAGCGGTTTACTTTAAAACCTTCGCCATGATTATGTGCATCCCTGAAATTAACAAGTTGAAATATTACTGATGAAACGACTTCTTTGAAACAAATCCAAGTTTTATTGGCGATGTTAATTATATTTCTTAGCTTTTAATATTATTGGTATAAGAAAATATGAAGTATGTGTTTAGACAACTTAAATACTTTTAATCAAAAATCTATCTAGATGTTAGAATATGACAAGATTTTAGTATCTTGATGTATTGGTTGTCCGGAAAGTTACTATGGTTTTTTAAAAGAAAAATAGAAATGCTAATAGTACAATAAATATATTTTTTATGTATAAGAGAAATTAAGTTAAAGTTTATAGCTCGGTGATTGTGCTTATAGTGACTTACGGTAGTGAATGTTGGGTATTGTCTGAACAGCAAAAAGAAAAACTACAAGTTATCGAGATGAGAGTGTTGAGAAGGATTGAATAGGTGACACGGTGGGATAGACTGAAAAATACCGAGATGAAGGAAAGGTTGGGCGTTAGAGCGGTATTGAAAATAATTGAAAAGAACCATTTGCGATAGTTTGGGCACCTCTTGTGGATGTCAACCGTGCGGGTGGTGAAGAGAGTGTGAGCCATAGGAGTGTGTGAAGGGAGGAAAAAAAGAACACGAAGGAAAACTTGGAATAAATCGATCGCAGAAAGCTTGGTGAGGCGGAGGTTGCTTGGGAGGGAGCGGTGGTGATGGCCAGAAAAAGCAAAGAGAAATGGAGAAGATTTCGCCAAGCGGGCTGATGGATTGCCCAAAGCTGTACACCACGTAAGGGTAGAACAGGTGTAGACTAGGTAAGTAATATAAATATATATATATATATATATATATATATATATATATATATATATATATATATATATATATATATATATATATATATACAGCACATGGATCAGAGAGCAAACGAAAGTGAGTGACATCATTGGAAGACTAAAACAATTGAAATGGAAGTGGGTAGGTCATGTAGCGAGGCGGTGGGACGAAAGATGGACCAGGGCGGTCCTGGACTGATACCGCTTGATCGCAAACGTCCACGGAGAACACCGAAAACATGATGGACTAATGACATTATTAAGTATATTGGACCCGAATGGCAGAGGAGAGCTCAGGACAGCGAGAGTTGGAAGCATGATGAAGAAACCTTCATCCTGCAGTGGATTGATACGGGTTGAAGATATATATGATGATATGATATGTATATATATATATATATATATATATATATATATATATATATATATATATATATATATATGTATATATATATATATATATATATATATATATATATATATATATATATATAATTTATTATAATTTATTTACATTGTGAATTATTTTTCCAAACAATATACACTTCTACACAATTTTTTATTACATTAGAATTTTATAGTAGTCTTTTACGCTGAGTTGTTGCCATGTTCTGCATTTTTCCTGGACTCCCAGAAACGAGAAAAATGTGATTAATATACATTATCTAACACCACTTATTATAAATAATGTTATGTATCCTGCCTGGAGAATTCTTATGTAGACCTAGAAGTGTAGGAACAAATACAACATATTTTTCTTTTCGCTTCTGATTAAACCTATGTTATTTTTTCAAACCAAACTATTTTGCTCTGCAACCATTAAACATGCTTAGTACCTAATTATCCATTTACCCTAATGTTGGACATAAAAGAGATAAGCCACTATCCATAGGAGATTTTAGTTTAAAATTTCCACTACAAATCATTTTGAATTGATTGATTGATTTTGAAAAAATATAATTCGAAAATCTAAATGTCCTCATTGTTTTTTTTTTCATATTTTTTGTATATGAAGAGTTTTCCAATAAAAAGTGTGTGAGAACCTTGAAAAGTAATAACAAATATACTCTATTACTTTTCAATATCCAATATTCATTTTCATTAATATATAATAATGTAGTAATACACTGTTTTATATATATATATATATATATATATATATATATATATATATATATATATATATATATATATATATATATATATATATATATATATATATATATATATATATATATCTGATGCAACGTTCCACATGTATTTTGTTTTTGTACGTTCTTCTATCCTCAATCTGTGTCGGACCCATTTGTGCCTTTCCCAGATCAGCATGTATGTAAGAATTCTGTTGATGGGTATTGTCGGTGGGAGTCCACAGATATGTTCATAGAATTTTAACTGTCTGTATCCTCCTCTATCAGTTTTGGGCCAAGAATTTTTCCCATAATTTCGCGTTATTCTTTTAGTATGTTTTCTATGCCGCATTTTGTACGAAGTGTAAGTGTCTTGCTTAGTATAGTACTTCTGGTTTGATTACAGTTTTGTAGTATCTTATTTTTGCATGTGTGGATAGGCATTGTCTGCGAGTATGGCTAGGTCGTCTGCGAAGGCTAGGCATGATATTTCTATGTTGTTTTTGGTCGTCCGAGTCGTATTGGTTTCCAGTGTCCTTAATTTTTCAGTTTTTTTTCTCATTCCCTTACGACTTTGTCCAGGACCAGGTAGAAGAGGAGTGGGATAACTCATCTTCTTGGTTTACTGTAGTTTTAATCAGGAAGGGTTCGGAAATTTCTCCCTTAAATTTCACTTTAGAGGTTGTATCGGTCAGTGTCTGCTTGATTAATCGTATTGTTTTGTGGTCGAGTCCTTGTTCTTCTATGATGTTGAACAGATATTTTCGGTCGATGCAGCCATATGCTTTCTTGAAGTGCACGAACGTGCAGATGATTGGGACGTCCCTGATAAATTTGTATTTCAGTATTGTTTTTAAGTTAACATTTGTTCAGTGCATGAACGATCAGGGCGAAAGCCTGCTTGTTACTCGTCAATTTTGTGTTCTAATTGTTCTTGTGTTCTCTGGAGAAAGCATGCTGACAGGATTTTGTAAGTGACTTGTAGTAAGGAGATTCCTCTCTAGTTGTTCACATCTGTTCTGTCTCCCTTCTTGTGTCGCGGGTGGATAAGACCACATTTCTATTCATCTGGTAATTTTTCTGTTTGCCAGATGTTCGTGATAATTTGCGTAAGTTTCTGCAGTGAATTTGGTCCGAAGTTTTTCAATAGTTCCGCGGTGGTACCATCTTCACCGGATTTCCTGTTATTCTTTAGTTTGCATATGTACCTGCGGATTTCTTCTTGTGTTGGTGGTGATGATTCTTGGTACAGATACAATTTTCCTTGGGAAATCTTGTGCTGCGTTGGGGACAATTGAGGAGATCAGAAATACTGTGCCAGCTCCTGACGTGATCCACGAATTTTTCTGGCAAAATTCCTATAAAAGTTTCTCGTGTTGTAATTGCGGAATTATCTTCTAGAGAGTCTAGTTGTTCCTCTATGTATTTCCTCTTAGTTTGCTTGCTAACCTTTGCGGTCTGTTTTCTTGTCACGTCAAAAAACTGTTGACTTTCTGGGGATTGTTTAGTGTTGTATTCCTGAAATGTTGGTTTGCGTCGCTGCAATGCACTTTCATGCATTCCGAGTCCCTCCAAGTATGTTTTGCGTTCTTTTTCAATGAAATCAGTTCTTGTGCTTTTCGTATAATTTTTTTTTTTGGAATTTTTTCCATGTATCTGCCTGTTGCTTTTCCCATTCGTCTGTTATGTTGGATTTCTTGATCTTTTTCATGTCGAATTTCTTTAGAGGTGCTTTCTTGATTTGAATTCTCCTTGTAGTAAACTTGACTTTGATTCGTGTTAGGTAGTGGTCTGAGTCAATGTCCGCACACTGAACTTGGACATCTTGGATCTCTCTTAGTGGTTTATGGGTATGAGATTGCAACGTGGTCTATCTGGAATTCTCCAATCTGTTGTATAGGCGATCTCCATGTCTTCTGTTTTCGTGGAGATTTTCTTAGGGAAGTTGACATGATCTTCAGGTTAGTCATGTTTGTCAAACTTGTTGGTAAATTTGTGACCGGGTAATTTACCTACGGTTTTACCATTTTGCCATTACCTTCTCTAGTGTTGCCCAGAATGTCTCTGTAGATTTGGGGTTTTTCTTGTTATCCCCATTTGTGTGGGCATATACGTTGATCATTGTGTATTTTTTATAGGTTGCATTGCATGCATGCGCATTGTCATTAGTCTGTTGTTTATGAGAGTGATTTCCTTAATAGAGTTAACTATGCCTTTGTGTACCACAAAGGCAATGCCCAGAAGCGGAGCCCCTCTAGCGACTCGTTTGTCTGCCTTACTTTTGCATATGCGATAGTTCCCGTAGTGCACCGTGTCCTCATTCATGATGCGTGTTTCTTGTAGGGCAAGCACAACATAATGCCAATATTTGTTATTCAAGATAAAATATAAAATACTGGATTATAACTTGTAGTTTTCATTGTGCCTCATATTAAAGTTTTTTTACTCTCTTTACATATACACTGCATCTATTAAGTATCAGTATGTAAGATATATCTCAGCAACCAGTCCCGCTTTCTATTGAAGAACGGCGTTGTTTGAAAGCTTGAACATTCCTGGACCTAACGAAACTTACTTTACCAAGATCGCTTGACATTTGTTGATTTTATAACGTCTTGTTTACAAGCCGAAATAGTTTGATGTACAAATAAAATCATGGAACTATGAGCTGTTATTAAATTTAATGCAAAACACGGTAAAATTGCATCGAAACCATTCCGGTTGATGTTTAAATAAAACAAATGTTTTTCTGTGGCATACACGTTTTTTTGGACGGCAGAGTGTTGCTAGAGGAAGACAAACGTAACGTGAGACCAATTTCAGCTCGAATTCCCAAAATGATCGAAAAGTTCGCGATTTTGTAGTAAATGAGCGCAATGCTTTACTAAAAATGATGGAAGAGGCTTTGAATATTGACAAAGAAACGAATCGACTCATTCTTCACAAGGATTTGGGTAATGATAATGCGCCAAGTACACATCGTTAATTGTGTGTCAATTTTAGCCCAAAACCAAGTCTGTGTGATCAACCAACTACCATATCCACCAGATTTAGCCCCTTGTGACTTCTTCTTGTTCCCACAGTTGAAACTAATGTTGAAAGGGTGTTTTTTTGAAGACATTCAGACCATTCAACCAGCTTCGACGCGTGCTTTGGATATTCCACAAAATGACCCGAAGCACGCATTTGAATCACTATTGAATATATGTAACAAATGTATCGAAGGGAGAGTAGAATACTTAATTCATAAAAAATGCCAGGTTTTTCGTTTTAATCACATTTTCCTGGATCAGTACTGATACTTAATGGACCTACTGTGTATATTACACTATTTTCTGGTTGCCCACTTTAAATAATGTTTACACAATCTATTTTAATAACAACTACTGCAATAAAATTATTTATATTGATATGCTTATAGAGAAAGCATATTCACAAATTCGGACTTTAAACTATATCTTGGGCCATTGTGGACTAATCTATTCTCAACAGGATATACTTCAAGATTTTGATTCCTGTTGTGTCGAGTAAATTTCATTATAACAAAATTACTTGAATAATTCATAAAATTGAATTTACTAGAAGAAATAACAACAATGTTACGTTTACTCAAACATTCACTCAAAACTTCTGCTCTGTACATATAAATATTAACTAAAAATATGACCCAAAAATATGGAAAATAAAGTTGGGACTTTTACATTTATAATGCAGTTCCAAAACAACTTGAAACCTATCAGTTTTTCAAAATTCTTAGTTCAATTTGGGAATAAAAATATATTTCTTGGGGAATTAAATAATTCCTCTACCACATTACTTCAGAGAGTGAAAACCAAGAAGTACTGATCTATGTTTAAGTCAGTTTAGTCAGGTATAGAGCTGGATTGAAAATTTCATATGAAGTTTAAATAAATCACTGATATAATATGAAATGTATTATGCTTAACTGGATATTTAAAATGACCATCGTAGCATTAAAAATGATATAGATCTTTAGCATTGGTGTGATTTATCTTTGTCTCGATATAATATATAAAGATCGTCCACATTCCGATGAGGAATCTTCGAGTTTGGCACAAACTGACCCCTTAAGCGCCAAAAGCTTCGTACTAACTACGTCCGAAACGGTCGAATGCATTTTCGAAATGGCATCGTTTTGTGGGCAGCTCTACTTTATGACTTCGCATTTGTAGATTTGATCGTCGAGACTGCGACGTGACGCTTACTGCCGAGCCCCGGGATTGCCGGACTGGACCCCGAAGGTCCCGCCAGAGCGGTTTCTGGAAGCGCACTTCCTGCAGACCGATGGCAATTACAAGGCGGGCGCTCCTACGAATCGACGTCCCCAGGGAATTAAATATCTCCAAATCGAGGGACGGGAGCAGTTTGCGACAAGTTTTGTGTCATTGCGGGAATAAGTTAGTCAAGTTTGATCCATTTATAATTATCGAGATTCGACGTGATAAAAACCATGGATCGGTTTTCAAATGAGTAGGAAAATTTTTTCGATACCAAAAACTGTTTACCTGAAATTGAAATTCTGTTCATTAAGCTTGATACGTTTGTATTTAAAATGTAATTTGTGCTAAAAAACAACCCCTTACATTCCTCTATTTTCCCCTTACATTGGATCTTGTAGAATTGCACCACGAGAAATCCCGAAAATGTCGTTCTTCTAGTTGGTCTAGGGAATCGTTTCTGAACCTTTTAGTGTCGCTACCTACAAAATAACCAAAAGGTTAAGTAAAAAACGTGCGACTCCCTTACTACACTGACGTTTATACACTAATTTGACGTTTATCAAAGTTTTACATTGGCCAGTTAACACGGCGGTGATTCCTTCTTTTTTCAGTATCGAGATTTGTAAAGAATTGTTTTTATTTTTAAATGGCTTATAAACTCCTACCAGCGTGTGCACACGCTAACGAAGCGTGAAAAATACGATCATCATTTGTATGCAACGATGAATCGGCAATGACGGATGTATATGTGAATGGGCCATTACACAATGGAACCTCTGCACTTGCACGAACTCATGTGTGTACTTGCACAGTACTTGTAGTATTGCAGTACAGCTGCACTAATTCTGATTGCGCTTAGGCAGGTTCGTACAAACTATGTGTTTTGGTAATAAACACAAAGAAACGAAACGAAGAGTTTCATTGTTAATTTCATTTTTACGAAAACAAGTACTAGAATTTCTTCTCTGACCCAGTGTTAAATATTTTTTTCTCTCTGTCGGTGTTAAATAAATTAATAACAGTGTGGTAATAAAATAAAATGGATAAATTTGTGATGCACCCAAATAGTAAAGAAAAAAATCAGATTGTACAATTAAATATATTTAAAATGTGGATTCATTGCCTTGGATGACTGCCCATAATGTATTTGTTACCAAGTTCTGTCCGCGGAAAGCATGAAACCTTCAAAATTTGTCCGGCATCTGGAAACAAAACACCAGTCTTTACAAAACAAACCATTAGAATTTTCGAGCTTAATCGAAATAAATCACTCGTCTTGAAAAACTAACAAATTGCTATCAACAAATCAAGCCGTAATGAGACTGAAGCACTTCAAGTATCCTGTATAGTAACTTTAAGAGTAGCCAGGGAGTTTAAGCCCCACACGATTGCAGAAAAGCTTATTCTACCAGCTGGAAATGATATGATCGATGTGATGATAAGTCCAGAAGTAGCCAAAAAGTTGAAAACTGAAAGTGAACTGAAAAGTGAATTTTTTGCTATTCAGTTCGACGAGTCAATAGACGTGTCGAAATTGGTGCAATTTTTGTGTTTTGTCCGATACGAATGCGAGGGGTTAATTAAAGAAAATATACTATTTTGCAAATCAATCCCTGGTTGTGCAAATGGGGAAGGACTCTAAAGTTTGTATTCATGCAACATAAAACGAAAATTCAGACTTTAATAAATGCATTGTGGTATGTACTGATGGCCCGAAAGCCATAACAGGGAATAACAGTGGTGTGATAGTTCAATTAAAAGTCATTATGCGACATATGGAACGAACGTCCGGCTTTCTTCACAGAAATGCGCTTGCTACAAAAAAGATGCCAGATAATTTACAAAATGTTCTGTTAGAAGCCGTAAAAATTTTCAGTTTTATTAAAAGCCGACCATTGCAGATTAGATTGCTCTAAATATTGTGCGAAGGAATGGGTGCCAAATACGACTCACTGCTTTTCCTTACTGAAGTCAGGTTGTCGCGAGGAAAAGTTCTAAAGAGGTTTTTTGAATTGCGAGGTAAATTGAAAATCTTTTTTTACTGATGAAAGTAGCTCCTTTTCAGGGTATTTAAAAGATGGAGAAACTTTATTACTGTTAGTTAAGTGGTATATTTTCACATTTGAATGACCTGAATACGAGTTTACAAGGCTGTAACAAAAACATTTTACTAATGGCAAACAAAGTTAATGCCTCCATCATGAAGCTTAGCATTTGGATTATTCGCTTTGAAAAACGTAATTTTGATGCATTCACTTTAACTTCGGATTACATTACACATGAATTTAGAAAATTCTGTTGTTAAATTACTTATTGGGATTCACAACTAAATTATTGAAATATCGGTCGACAAAAGTCTACATCTAGAATTTTGAACTCAAGATTTAGATAAGTTTTGGCTTGCACGACGATGTGAATATGGACGTCTAGTAACGGAAGCTTTGAAAACATTGATCCCTTCGCCACTTCTTATTTATGCGAAAAAAGCTACACGTCTGTGGTGGCTTTAAAAACGAAATATAGAAATAGTCTACTATTAATGGAAAATAATTTACTTATGTGTGTTTGCAATGATGATCCACGTAAAACAATATCAGCCATCGCATTAAATTATTAGTTCAAACAACTTTAATTTAATTTAAGTTTATTTTATTGTCGTTATATACCTGGTAATATTTAATTTTCTAACCCTTGTTTTTAAATTAAAAATACTTTAATAAAACAATGTTTTATATAGGGCTCTTATTTTTTGAATACATTGCGACCTCCCATATTCCTGAACGTGAAGCCCCTAGGGATCGTGCCCCCAGATTTAGAAACAATGGCCTAATATATTACTGGTATTTACCATGTAACAAGGGTAGGGGAACCACTGTATTCTTCCTGAGTAGGTTTACGTGCAGCAAATAATTTAAGGGATCCTTCAAGAAGGAAGGACTTTGGTTCCACGGTGGATCTGGTTATTCCTAAAGAACCAGGATTATGAGTAACAGTCAGGATTTTGTTCTGAAATATATGGAGATCTTGAAAAGAGGGGCTGCAATGAAATCTTGGTGGGATCTATATATTACAGTGGATCTCACTATAGCTTGACATATCTTAATTTTTATTTAGTGAGACAGTTTAGTTGTTCTGCATATTAAGGGATATATTGACCTGAGAATATCATGTCCCTTACATATAAATTGCGATCATTTATTGAGAAGATTATTTAAATGATCTATCGAATTACAGGCCTAGATAGCTTATTTCCTGCAACCAAAGTATGGGAAGTCTGTCTGCAGACACCGGTCCTAATGAAACCTGATTCGATAGCCTCATAAAAAACTTGATCGCGGTATAAGTTTAAGAAAAAACACGTCTAGCTGTTTTTTCTTGGTTACACTGTTAGTATTTTATTATTCTACATTCTCTAAAAGTGAAACTTTATAAGATTTAGCAAACTAATACGAGGACTGCAATTGATGTATCGGGAATAGGCAACTGTGGTGTTGCTAGGCGCCATCTGACATATGCATGGTGAAGTTTAACATTGTTGACTATATCCATACTCAGAACGTTTTGTCTACGAATGCTATTTGTGTTGTTTAGTGACTTGAACATTTCATTTCGATCCAAAAAAGAAATTAACTTGTGATAATTTTCATGCGATGATAATATATTACGACGATTACCATTTAAAACTACTGTATATCACTTGCTTAATGAATCCAATTGTAGCCGTCGTTCATTCATGGACGAATTTAAAGAAGGTCGTCGGTTGTTGTGGCAGATACTGTGCGCAAACTGATAAAGTAAGATTGTCACGTGACATACCGTGAGATTGAGGCATCCCTGGGCAGTCGTATGATAAGCATTCACAAGATTTTACATAGTTGGATTCCACATAATATTACAATAGCTTAAAAAAACTCGTGTCGATTGGAGCAAAGAAATGCTCAAAAAATACAATCGTGGTGCGTCAAAAGCTGTATAAAACATCTACATAGGAGACAAATCTTGAATATATGCGTAGGAGCCCGAAAGTAAACAGCAGTCGACTATATGGATCTTTCAAAATGAGCCAAAGCCGACAAAAGTTGTTCGCGCAGGAAGCATTTCGAAGCAAATGATCGCCTGTTTTTTCAATTCTGAATGGAACACCACCATTTGTTTGCAGAAGCCTTTGATGAAATAACCAGCGATACATGATGGTCCTTCACCATGACAGCGTGACCTCTCACATACCGGACCGAACAACTCAATTTTTAACAGCTTAAAACATTGAGCATTGATGGGTCGTCCGACGTACAATTCTGATTCGGCACTCATTGATTTATTTTTCAAAATGCATGTTTTGGTGATATCTCAATCAGAATGAAAAACGTGTTGTGAAAATTGATTCTTTATGAATCTTCGTGATTGAATATTTTGAAAAACAATAAAACCATTTTCAATGAAAAATATTTGTTTTTATTTATTATTCCGGATACATTATTAGCAACCCTCGTATCGTTGTGTGTTTATTTCAGCTTATGGTTACAGCGTAGTCACCAAATACGTTATCGCATCAAATATTAATATTATTATCCCAAATTTTTCTAGCAACTCCTATGTCTCTCTACCTTTTACATCCACACATGAGCATATTTTATCATTGCCTAATATACCTATTGGCGTTTTTTACCATAAATATATAATCATATCAAAGAACAGGGATATTGTTTGCAATATTTGTAATCCGATTTGTTACAATATTAAATCGGACACTTGCGATGGGCTGGATACGTAATAACAGGGTAGGATACCATCCATCTAAAAAAATATTTATGTCTGAGCCGGTAGGGACAAGAAACCGAGACAGACCGAAATTGGGATTGAGAGATGGTGTGACGGAAAACACGAGAAAGATTGGTGTAACTAACCGGCAACGTCTGGCCAGAGATAGAGACAACTGGCGAAAAAGGTTTAGGAAGGTCGAGGCTATACTAGGGCTGATAGTGTATTATCATCACCACTGATGATAATAGTGATGATGATGATGATAATGATGATGAATACCTAAATAACATTTTCACTTTTTTACCTTCAAGTTTCCATTATTGGCAGACCTCTATATTGGGTGCTATTTTATGGGTACTCCTAGAATGAACCATGATTTGTTTTGGAGCCTCTCCTCCTCATGCAAGGTGTTTCCCTTTTTTGCAAGGTTTTCCAAAACCAATTTCCAAAAGCGGTGGTGGAAGATAACATCATAAGTAATATATAATATAGTTATAGTAAAATAAATCTTGTACGTCGAAAATGTATTTGAATTATTGCATTAAACAAGTTTAGATAGTTCACTATTTAAATATTTTTAAAGTAGCTTGCACATTGAAAAGGTTGGCGACACCTGGTTTAATCACTTTCCTTTCTGAAGGAATTGGGATAATCAATTGGATTAATCCATTTTTAATATAATGACACATTAAACAC
Source organism: Cosmopolites sordidus (assembly GCA_031761425.1). Classification (NCBI taxonomy): domain Eukaryota; kingdom Metazoa; phylum Arthropoda; class Insecta; order Coleoptera; family Curculionidae; genus Cosmopolites; species Cosmopolites sordidus. The sequence goes on from JARFXV010001577.1 coordinate 75,668, forward strand.
AATGACACACAATAAACTAAAACTTCTAAATTATTGCAATATTGGAAGACCTGACAGAACTATAAAATTGAGTTTCATTGGTCCGCGTCACCTTCAAAATAACTTTATACTGTACCACTATGATTTCTAGGAGGATCTCTAATCTATGTCCAATGATCCAATATATCTGGTCCAGTTTAAGCCATAACTGTTTTATTTCTATTAATTTATGTATCTTCTAGGTGTCATCTGTCAAGATATATACCAAAGTATTTGGCACGTTCAGCTTATAGGATATGATGACTGTTGATTATTATAGGTGGGCAGTTTTCTCTTCAGAAGGTGAATGTTTTACCAGTTTTTCTGCTGGTATCATATCAACGTGTAATGCTGCATAATCTGCAAATATTGTGGAATTGTTGGTCCATCTGCTTTGCTTTAGTAATAATAAACCAAGACTTCCAAGGCATTCTTACAGTATACCTAATTCTATGGGAATAGATTCGAATAATCGCTGCCTTGTTCCACTAGGATATGTTTATTAGTAAGGCATAACTTGGTTAGTTAATTAATGATTAGTTTTATTAGTTGAATAAAAATTTGTAACAGAAACATGTAGAATTAAAATATTTAAAATATATTTTTTGTTACATTACGATACTCACACATATGTACATACATATACATAAAATTTACATATATGTGTATACTTTGACCAGTCATCAGAAACAATTCTAACTTAACTTAAAATTTGCTACCATATTCACTACGTAGACCTGTAATTACATCCTCATGTTTTTAAGTATTGCAAAGCTATATGTCATGGTAAATATCCTTTACAATTTTTTTTTTTCAAAACTGTATATTAGAATTGTTTCTAAACTGGAATAATGAATTTGCCTACAACAGTGTTGAAAATTAAAAAAAAATTAAACCAATGAAAGAAACTAATGTACTTTTCATTCAACCGTATAATACTAGTTAATTTATTCAACATTTCACGTAGTAACTTCGACTGCGTTACGTTCAATAAAATTTTAGGGCAGTATGTTTTATCTTATTAAAAAGTTTCAAGTTTACTCTATAAAATAACTCTTTATTTTTATATAAATGCCTTTCAGGTACCGACAAAACTTTCAGTCACTGTAGGAAAACCGATCGAAGCTTTCCATTACGTCAAACCTCAATAATTAAAAATGGATACAGCTCGGTCACCATTCTCCAACTAATCCCCCAAACCGGTGCAGAAGTTGTCACAAACTGCTCGAATCCCTTCAATTTCGAAATATTTAATCCAAAATCCCCAGGGAGTTCAACTCGCAGAATCAATCGTTTCGTAATAGCTGTCGGTTTGCGGGAAGTGCATGTCCAACGACCATTCGAGTGGGGCCTTTGAATCAGTCTACCTATTTCGAAGCCCTAAACTAAGCGGTTCCGTTGCATTCTCGACTATCAAATCCACAAAGTTATGAACCGCAACTGTCCACAATTCGATGTCAGATGGATGTCAAACGTTTATCAATTTTTCGATAAATTCTCGCTTGCTAGTGATCATGCTCACTTCTTTGACTATTTCCCATTTTTTCAGCTGCTACAGATTCTCTATTGGGTTCAAGTCTGTTAAATTACCTGGCCAATGCAAAATTTTGATATTCTTTTCAGCCAGGAATGTCGTCACCATTCTCGCTTTATCTAATAAAATAAATATTTACAAAATACATTTTGTATATATCAGGGAACCATTTATTAACCTTAGAATTCACATTGGTCTTGTCTCACTGTACCTTCAATGTTGTAGAGATATCCCATGGATGTTGCGAACATTAAAAATCACAATATTATGTTTACTGGATGTTTGTGGACCTTTTCTACTAGGAAGTCAAGGTGAGATATTTCTCCGGTGCGTCTTCCCCAAAATGAGCTTCTGTTTTGCAAAATTTGGTTGGTTCATCAGAGAAAAATCAAAAATATGCAAAATGTGATAATTATTATTTTAATTGAAAAATATGCTATGATTACGTAATAGACAGTTACTTGATTCCAGTTGGCAATTATATGTTTTCGGTTTCTTAGTTGACCGATGACTAGTTAAACTTATTCACCCAATTGTTCTTTTGAAAACTTTGATCCGTTTATCATCAATTAAAGAATCACTGTAGAAAGAAGAACGAGACTCATCTTTCTATTTTGCTGCAGAGACCCTTAATTTTGCAGTCACCAGGAGGTGTAGTGATTTGTTTTCTTCACTTTTACCGGCCTGCCCCGACTTCAACGGCCTCCTTCCCAGGGCAGTTGTAGGTATTTTTTTCATAATCGGGTTGGCTACCGACTTAGAAATGTCTCTACTCGATGCTATCTGCATTTGGAAGTGTTTTGTACTAGCTTCATCATCTCAGTGCATATTTTGGAAGAAATGTATAAACATTTTCCTGTTAATAATTTATTAAATATTATCTTCTAAATTAAAAACAGGTATTGAATAATAAAATTACTCACGTTTAAAGATTTTTCAGTCAAAATTTTAACGTTTCAAAATTAGCAAGGTTACTTCAACATGCGTATTTACGATCATATGAATTTTTTTTCTAATTTTTGCACAAAAATGGGACGAACTTTTGTATCAACCCACTATAAAAAGCACATTGGAACAGTTTTTTTCTGTTTAAAAGTTCGTTTTAACGTACACTTTTCAAAAATTGCTTACCGTCTATAATCATTTAGCAACCCACTATACAACTGTTTCACTAAATGGCAGTTTACTCATTAAAATATTCAATAAGTCAGCGGTAATTTTTTATTGCTGTGGGAATCAAATGTAACCTATGATAGGTTTCAATTGAAAAAATGGTCCAAACTTTGTCCAATAAAATACCCATTTATGTTAAGTTCGCATTCAAAATTGAATTTTAAAAAAGAAATAGGCTATTCAGCAAGCAGTTATACCTTTTCTTCCCTCCACTTTAGATCATTTTCGGGATTATCCGCGCGTTACCTACTTCAGAATTTTATTTTATGCAGACCGTTCTGAACGGAGAAAAAAAAAAGAATAAAAAGATCCATTTCCCGTCTTATTTCGTTTCATTCATCATCAACCGTACGGAAAGGCGGTCTAAAACGTGTTTGGAAGATGAAAAGAACTGCGAAATTAATATTAGTAACGGAGCCACGGTCTATAAAAGCCTTTACCGTTGCATCTGCGCTTATCTGACCTGGTGGTGCAGTGTAATCCGTCAGTGATAGATGATTAGAACCATCATAAATCCGCATTTACACATGCTTTCGATTCCTAGGCCATATATTAGCTATGGGTTATTGATGGTGTGGCCTATTTTACGTGTTAAGTTTGGAGTAATATGCACAGTTTTGATTGTGCACAAAATTTATGTCATAATATTAAATATTCTTGGTTTATGTTTTAATGTATTTTTTATAAAATATACTTAATCAGTTTGTTCAACAAGAATCGTTCTAAAAGTTATTTGCTTGACAAAGAAAACGCAAGGATTTTCGGATTAAAAATAAATTTTCGATGTGGACAGCTTGCAATTCAATGTATTTCGACCAACGGTCTTCCAGCTTATTATTACCTTCAGTATAATGAGATGTGTCTAAATCTGATAAATGTGCGATTTTGTCAGCTTTGATGTCATTATTTGAAACGAATCTCATCCAGCGAACCATTTTTTCAGGTTTGGGAAATCGAAGTAATAGCTGTGAACTAAATCTGGTGAATAGGGAGAATGTGGAGTCACTTCGAAGTGTAAGTCATGGAATTTTGCAGCAACAACCAGAAATGTATGGGTAAGAGAATTATCGTGATGAAAAAGCACTTTCTGTTTAACCAAATGTGGACATTTTGCTTGAATAACACCCTTATTTATAAAACGAGAAAAAACTCGTAGAATCGCTTTTAAATAGGTCTAAATATTCTTGAGAAATGTTCATTAGAATGCTTCTTTGATTGACTGTTAACAAGCGTACCACCCATGGAGTGAAAATGTTTTTCATATTACAAACATCGTGTAAAATATAATGGGCACGGTCTGTCGAGATGTTTACAATATTAGCAAGCTCGCTTACCTTCAGTCGTCGATCCTTTAACATGCATATACATTACATCCTGTTCAACAGTCCGAATTTGAGCAACTAACTAACTTTAACTAACATTAAGTTCTAATATTATTGTGATCATGCATATCGGGTTCGCCTACATATTGTAAGAAAAATATAGTTTATTGTTAGATCTTTTATGATTGTGTTTAGTATTTAAAAAATGTTCTTTAACATTTCTTTACTGTTGTACGAACTCACTAAGCACATCTTTTTTTCTTTATTTGGGTTTTTCCCACGATCTAAAACTCAAAAAATATCAAAAATATCTGTTCTACCCAAACTCAAATAAACCAATAAAGAAAAAAATAAAACCCAAATAAAGAAAAAAATATATGAACACGCCACAATCATTCAGACATTATTTTCACTAAGCACATATATGCAGTCTTGATCTTAATGAATTTAATATGTATTACGTATATAATAGCAATTGCCATGTAGATATGGTAATATATGTGTCCTGGCGAAAGGTAACAACAATGGTATGGGTGACATAATATGGCAACACTTATACGTGAATATGATAGAGATGTGAACTTCAGTGTGAAACTCTAAACACGAAGAGATTTACCACTAAACACCAAATAACTTTTTGAATGTTTTAGTCAGTAAAAACAATAAAAATATATTAGATTTTGATATTTTTAGGAAAAACACCATCACTTCGAGATACATTCCTAATGATTCGAATCATAGTTTCCAAAATAAGATGGCTAGTTTAAATTTTATGGTAAATAGATTAATCAAATTTTCTTTAAACAAAGATAATTATAACAAAGAATTAAAATTAATTAGGGATGTATCCAAAGTAAACGGTTATAATAAGAACATCGTAGATAAATCAATTAGAAAACATAAGTTTAGAAAATTATTGAAAGAATCTTCGACTTCGGATCAGAACAAGAATAAATTCATAATAATACTGTTTGATGCCCAATTAACACGAGGGTTAGACAAAATTTTGAAAAAATTGGATATAAAGGTTGTGTACAAACCATTTAATAAATTAAAAGAAGTTCTGTGCAATCCAAAGGATAGAGTAGATCAACATGAAAAGGCGGGGATTTACGAAATTAGTTGTCAAGATTGTGATGGAAGGTATATTGGGCAAACAAAAAGATCCATATTAATGGGATTTAAAGAACACGTTGCCGTATGGAGGAAATGAAAAATCTTGTGTTACCCCATATGCAATCGAACATGACCACAATATAGATATAAGAAATTTAAGACTTGTAAAAAGTGTAAATAACAATAGGGTTTTGGAAGCATATGAAATCATTCAAATAGAAAAATGTAAGAAAGTCATGAACCGAGATAAAGGACCTATTCCGTTCAGTCAACTTTTCCAGTTATTAATGTAAGGCTCAGTATTTTTACTCACGGTTCATGATTTTTACACGGTTCGTTTGGTAGGGTTATCATATAAATAGAACTTAGTTTAGTTTTTAGAATTAGATTAAATCATATACTGATGATGCTAATACGGTTAGCGAAACGTGCGTCGAGAAGTTTTCAAAAAGTGATTTGTTGTTTAGTGGTAAATCTCTTCGAGTTTAGTGCTTCACTCCGAAGGTTCCAATAGAAGAATTGATTAATCTTTAAAATTCAATTTAAATTTAAGTCTAAAATTTATTTGCTTATTTGACTCTATATATACCTTTGTCTGAAAGTCTTATCTGAGTCATTGACGTCTGGAACATTTAATTGGGTGGCTAACACATTAGGGTGCACTGAAACTATTTCACACTAAGTCGATCAATAGTTTTTTTGACGGATTCCAAGGGAATGTCACATTGAATGACTTCATTGGGAATATAGTAGGGAACATCAATGGTTCATAATACCCTGTGTCCATACAGGTGTTATGATGGCTTTATATAGCAACACTTTGTTGTCAAATGATAGCTTTGATTTACGGACAATGGGCCACTTTATTTTGGTTAGATTGAGCCCTTTGCTGTTGTTTTCTTTTGCTGAATATATGTTTTTCCATGTCCATCATCGGTCCATATGTATACCGAAACGTTTGGCGTGGTGAATAAAAAAATGTAGGCAACAAGGTAATAATATGGGAGAAGAAAATACTAAGGAGAATCTATGAAGGTAGAAGAACCAATATAGGAATCGAAAGACATACAGCGAGGGAAAAATGTAATTAAACAAACCGACTTTCTTAATTTTTTAAATTTTAACACCTTTAATTTTTTTTCGCATTTTTATATCAAAAAACAATTATTTTTCAACAAAATTATTAAAATATAAGGTCAATAAATAATAGTTCATGAGATACCGATTTTGAAAGGGAAAAAAATATTCGTGCAACCAAGAAAGTTTGTAACAATGATCTATGACAACCTTCAACTATCTCGGCACTAGTTCTAGAATTTGTTCTGTTATGTTACTTGATATATTTGTCTATTATAAGAGTAATACCGTTTTTAAAGAATGTTTACGCTTGGTTTTTCTCATTTTTTGACCGATTAAATGCCATCAGTTCTCAACAGGATTAATATCTGGTGATTACGGGGATGTAATTAAGTTTTATCTCATATTGTAGAGTAGTTATTCTTACGTAACATTTGTGGTGTACTTCAGGTCGTTGTCTTGCTGGAAGCTGGAGGCATCTCCGGTACCTAATTTCGAAATGCTTTCGAATACATTTTCTCAGTATGTCACATACTTCCAAGCCTTTAGGATCATATCAATGATTACTAAATTTCCAGTTCCACCTCAAGAAATACACCCCCAGACAATGATATTTCTACCAACGTGTTTGACTGTGGAAACCTGTAGTTCGAGGATTCAGCGCCGTCTTTTTTTTTCTCCACACGCTTTTATGGAGATTTGAACCAAATAAACAAAACTGGCTTTTTCAGTAAATATGACCGATTTCCAAAACTCTAACGGGTTATTTACAAACCATTTACTACTACTACTTCTTTCCTATGTGGCAAGTTGACCCTGGGGCCCTTACTTTTGTTCTCTTGTTATTCGATTGCAACTGTTTCGCGTCAGTCACAATCTAGGTTTTTTATGCGCCGTCCTTTTAGCGCGGTTAATACCTTACGGCACTGGTCGCGATTAGTCGACCGAAGTGAAAGGTGGTTACTGCTTCGGAATCGACCAGCAAGGATCGATTCCATTGGAAGTTAATTCGTAGATTAGTTGCTTGGTTCACTGATCATTAACTGTTGTCTATAGTCTTCTGGCGTATTCTTTCTTATTTTCTTGATGTTATTCTTTTTTGTTTTCTTGATGTTATTCTCTTTTTTGTTTTCTTGATGTTATACCGGTGTTAGTGGTTTTATTCTGATGTTATTTTAATACATGCGTATTAGTAGTACGGAATGGACGGACTGGATGTTGTTGCCAGTCCCAGTGCTTCGTATCTTCACCGTCTTCGGGGCTGAGGCTTATTCACTTGGTTAGGTTGAAGCCGCCGCGCCTTCTGCGAGACGACTTCGGGGGTGCCCGCTCCCTACTTCAGTTCGGACTTCCGCTGCTGGAACAGTCAACAGCCATGGACGTCTGCCCCCGCGATGGCCAGCGCGCTCGCAATGCATCCGACCACCACAGAGTCCACCCGATGCTTACAGTTTTGCACTATTTATTCTTGGTTAGCGAGTCCGTGCAAGAAGGATTTGGTGTTGCTGCCGGTACCGGTGCTTCGTTGTTCACCAACTTCGGGGCTAAGACTTATTCACTTGGTTAGGTTTGAAGTGCCGCTCATGCCCAAGCGACACTTCGGGGTTGGCCGCTCCCTTGGCCAGTTCTGACGTCGGCGACCGAAACTACCAACCGATACTGTTATCTGGCCCCATCGTGACCAGACAAAAACACGTCCGATCACCTCAGAGTCTCGCTCCGAACTGACAAACCATTTAGCGAACAGGTTTCTTTTATCCTTGTTTTTTCTGACTGATGGACGGCTTTTCTTTCTGGCACTTCCCCTCTATAAAATTATGTTAATATTTGTGTACAGTCCTGGGCGTCTTCCACAACAAGAAGCAATATCATTGGATATGACTGAATGATTGTGGTGTGTTCATCAATATATTTTTTTCTTTTTTTTTGGGTTTTCCGCCACGATCCAAAACAAAAAATATCAAAAATATATGTTCTTTTGTAAATAAAGAATCACTGTGTAAAAAACAAAAAACCAAACGGAGACAAATTTCTCAGGGATTCTTTTCTGTAATAAATTTGCCTAACAAACAAAATTTTAAAAATATAAAAATGTTCTAAAATAAATAGAAAATTTTGAACGTTAATGTTTCGGGAGGTCTTGTCGCCCTGTTTTCAAAACTCGTTTAAAAAATAAATTAATTATAGCGGTTTCTTTTAATCTTCTGTATTTTTGTTAGAGTTATTTCTGTGTTTTTTATATAGTTTTTTATTTTTTACCCAATGATTCTTTATTTACATAAGAACAGATATTTTTGATATGTTGAATTGAGATCTAGATTGAGTTGAGTTTTAGATCGTAGCGAAAACCCCCCAAAAAAAATATCATTGGTTAGCTTATGAAATCAGTTTAAGTAATTTTTTTCTAACATAATATGACATTTTTCGATGAATTCAAGCTGATCTTTTAGTCGTCCTTTCCTCTTTTTGTTTTCATGTGGCCAGTTTTTTTATGTTTCTTGATGTAATGTACATGATGTTATTGTGTGGTTCAAGATATACCGTTGACCGAATGGCTGCAATAAACTGTTAACAACCCATGTCGTAACGAAACCCGGCAAAACTAAAAAAAAACCTAAAAAGGCCCGGGCCTAATAAAATAACAGGTTTCGAAATATTTTTGTTTTGTTCGCTTTCTTTGCTTATACAGCGCAGTTCTATAATTTCAATAGTATTTTTATTATTCCAAATGGGCTAAAAATGTATCATTCTTCGCAAGATAATCATCATTGTGCCTGCGGTAGTGCTAATTTTGAAAGAAAACATTTATCGTTCGATGTTAAGCAAATTGTTAAAAATGTGTATGTTTCTTTATTGAATAGGGGGCTTAATGTAAATGCAGTCGCAGAAGCAAAGTTTTCATTACCGAAAACGCTGTTGTCTACAATTAAAGATATTATGATGAAGCCAATTAAAGGCAAAAAAAATTCTTAGTGATTTTGGTAAAAGCAAATGTGTTGACGAAAGCGACAAGACTTAATTCGAAGCAAAATTTATGCTATATATGAAGAGCAAACTGTGCCTGCATTGCATTCATTGCAACAGTGACTAAAGAAAGATGAAACCAACATTCTTTGCAGCAGAACCAGCCTTCGGAGAATATTATCTCTAATGGATTTTGCATATCGCACCATTAATAAAAGACAAATATTAGTGGAATCACAAAGATTGCGACGATGGCATTCTGATTACTTAGACGCTATAAAAAAATACAGATTAGAAAATGGTTTCATGATCTACCTTGATGAAACATAGTTCAATACACATGAGACGCCAGCAAAAGGATGGGTAGATACATCTATAAAATGCCCAACCAAAGCCCCAGCAAATAAGGGAAAAATAATTACAATTTTACATACTGGTTCCGAAGATGAATGGGTTCCAAATTGTTTACGGTTGTCCTACAAAAATATTAAACATTCATCTTTGGATTACCATGACGACAGCACTTTTTGAAGATTTGGCAACGAAATATCTTGAACCGGACTATACTGTAGATAAATTACACTTATAATGTTTTTCAATTTGCCATAATTTCTTGCCATTTTTCTCAAATTCATAATTTTTACACATATCCCTAAAGGCAGCTGTCTGACTGAATCTATCTGAACCATTATTGTTAGAAGTTTAACACACTCACTTTATAACCTCGTTAAGATTGATTACATTTGTTTTGTTTTTATGTATTGATGAAGTTATTTTATTATATCTAAAATGGAGCAGTTGAAGTTGTTTATTAACTGTTCAAATACTTTATTATTATTTTTATAAAAAACTTTATATTCTAATTTTGATATTATATTTTATTTAGGCATATTTTTGTTAAAAACCATCTGTAATTTGTGTTGATATAACGTTATACAGAGCCTTTATTTAATCCCGAAACCCACGTGGCCTGTAAATATGGATAACCAACACGACAAATTGGTAACGACTAACACGAAATCACCAATTTTCTTAAACTAAGGCATACAATAATTGGCTTTTTTCAGTTTAAAAAATAATCTTTTTCTTTAAATTATTTACACAGTTGAGCACTTACAACGAAAATTAATATACAGTTGAACCGCCGAAAGATTAGCCATGCGTCATTAATTTGTATCCATATGAATCAAATCAAAAATTGTTAGTCAAATTAATACCAACTTTCATAATGGACGTGGTTGGTGCCTTGAAAGACGGACATTTATGTTTATAATTTAAATCCACAATACATTTATTTGTATATATTTATAACATGAAATTATAGAACGCCCTGTTATAAATCGATATTTTAACGTACAATTTCGAGTGTGTGTCATGAAATAGTAATTTTTTATGTCATAGATCGAACGAAGAATATTGTAGGTAAAAATTGTACTTATAATTTCAAGTAATCAGGAATTTTAGGGAAATAGGCAATGGTTTTGTTATTGGGCAAAACAATGAATGATATTATTTTGGTATTGGTCAAACTCATTATTTTATCTACACTATAAATGTTGTTGTTGAGACCCATTTTTATATGTTGAAAATGTTACTAAGCTGTGGGAATATTCGGGTCTTTAAACAGTTGCATTACACATTCATTACAAATATATCACAGATTTATTACCAACTAATTATATAATTATATAAACATATTGTACAAGGTATTTTAAAGTTCAATTTTTATTCTTTCAGGTAAGTCTGTTGTTTTGGTCTTTGCACGAGGTCTGCTTTTTCCAGGAGAAGAAATAACTGAATTATGTTCTTTTCTTTTCTCTATAGAATACACAGTTTTCCTTGATATTTTTAAGTTGCTACTGCAACTCTCTAAAAAATATTACGATATGATAATGTAATATAAGTAAAACGTAATCAAATTACGTTTTTAAGAGGTAATTTTTTACCTCTTAAATGGTTAAAAGAGGCTCTAAAGGTCCACCATTCGTTTTTTCCATTTCGAAATACTCATAAACATTGAGTACAAATTATTGTGCTTGTGATTTCAGTATTTTTCCCGACATTATCTGAAATCACACAAAATATTAAATTAAATATAGATACCTTTCAAGTTCGCACTTCTATATTTTGCTTATTATTTTGAAAAGGTTGTTTATCTTTCAGTATGTTTTAGAATTAGCCAATATAAATTTTGTTTTTATTAAACATTTGTAATAAAATGTCTTTCGTTAGGTTAGAATTATTGTAGGAAATAAAACTTTATGGATCTTTACAAATACTTATCGATAACAAAATAGTGATCAAAAATAAAATAATATAATTCAATCGGAGCAGATGCCATGGAAAGAAAAAAACAAGAGAAGCGCTTGTCATAGATTTTTATGAAAACTATTGTTGATTAAATGTAAAGAACTAAAATTATTTATTTAAGTCTGTTTAGGAGAGGTGCTGTTTTTTGTTGCTCAGGAAGCATAGAAACTAATAAAGTTCTTTTCGAACAAACCTCAACAAATGTCAGTAATATTTTTCATAACAAATTATACCACCTTTAAATAATTTATTATAAAAAAATAAAAGTTTCCATGTTTAAATAAATCACTCGATACCTGGGTTACAGGATTAAAAAAAGACTCTGTCTAATATAGTGCCGTTAGAATAAAGAAAATTGAGAAAAATCGGTTGGATCAAACACTTTTTTCCCAGTGGGTAAATCAAGGACTTATTAAAAAATGCGACTGTAATGGCAATGATAAAATGCGGACGCTTACAGTGGCTGGGATATGTCGAACAATATTATTATTATTTCTATATTTTTTTTAAGAAATGTTTTGATATTTCTCATACATTTATTCGTATTGTATACGTCAACATATTTATGTTTTATATAAGAAAGTGACTTATTATTCGGTTACAAAAACCAAACATTAATCTCAACCCATTTCCCGGATTAACCGTTCCGGGCGTTTTCTCCGCACACAACCATAAACATTATTTAAACGCAGACACGTTATATTTTCATTCCACGAAATATTTTCCATACTTATCCTCGGCAATATGAAAAATATAATTTGCATTTCCTTTTCAATTCTCCCGATGCATTTTGTCTGACTTTTATATACAACATCTTTTCATAAATCTCCAGACTGCGGAAAGTTGCCACCTTTTATAAACAGCAACTGACATTCTGCCGGCAGTTCTCGTCCTCTTCTTTTTTTTCCTGCTTTCGTATTGAAGCTGAGCAAGCTCGAATTTTTCGGATCACTGATGCTCGAATTTCGCTAGCCCTTTTTTGCCTTGCCCGTTCGCCCTTTTGTGATGAAGTAATAATAGTATTACGGGAATTAAAGGAGTTTGTTTTGAAAAAAAAGTTTCCGCCTGAGTCATCTTGATAAGCAGTCTCGGTCTTCACGATTTTTTTTCTCAATGGAAACTCTTTTTCAAAGTTCAAATATTCTAGCAATAAAAATCACTAAAGTCTAAAAGTATCGGGACAGGTTTATTTAATTATTTACTAAAGTTGTTTTAAATGGACATTTTCTTCAATTATATATATATACATACAGGGTGTCCTAAAATCCATCGTCAAGCCGGAAACGGGTGATAGGTCAGGTGGTGACAGTTAAATTAAAGAAACAGTTAAGATTAAGAAACAGAAACAGTTAAAATTAAAGAAAAATCTTAGTCATGTACTTTTAAAACTATAGGCATTAAAAAAAAAGTAGAGAAAATTGAAACCCTGTGATGATCTTTTAGGTACTGCGACTACAAATCCTTATTTTTCTTCATTATTTTATTTTGTGATGTAACTTTGAATAACCCTTCTGTAAATTGCAGTCTAAAATTAAAATACAACTGCCCCAGTTTTAAAGAAAATCACTTTTTTGCCCAACTGTGTACTCAAAATTATTATATCGCCCAACTTTAACGAACTGTACTGGAAAAAAAATGTACTACGCGACTTTGGCAAGTAACTTTAAAATATGGCGTATTTAGTCTGAATTTCAAAATGGTATGACACTTGCTAGATTATTTCTTAAATGAGGATTTTCTAAAAAAAATCGATTTCGCGCAAATTCTTTTTACTTAGTTAAAATGCTTCTAGTGCACGCTAGGCTTTCTCTAAGTCCGTAACTTTAAGGTAAGTACAATTGTGAGTGAGACGGATAGTAATTATAGTCATCGAGTAATGACTTTATTGTAGTGATTTTATTTCTTTTGGTTTAAATTTGAAGTACAATTTAATAATGGAAATGAAAAGTTTATTTGACTCATAGTAAATGTTCAAATTGTTTGCCTTCAGCCACAATTTAAACCCTACACCTTCTTAAAAACAACCGGTTTATTAGTCGAGCATATTTTCCAAACTTGATATATTCAACGGCTTTCGCAATTTTTTGGTGTAGTTCACTTTTTCTATTACCAGGTGAACGGGCTGGCCACGAAATTGTTCTCTATCGACCTGTTCGGGTAATCTCGATGAAGGAATTCTCTTACTGGGAGAACATAATGCGCTGAGCAGCCGTCATGTTGAAATAACATATTTCCATAAATGCTAAGTGGCACGTCTTCTAATAACCTTGGTAAATGGTCCTGCAAATGTAAATAAACCTCGCCGTTCAAGTTCTGCGGCTGCTCTAATTTTCAATAGTTTTACCATTCATAATTCCGATCCACATGTTTACTTTAAGGCGATACTATGATCTATCTTCCCGAATTAAATGTGGATTTTCCACATGCCACTCCTGCAAATTGTGGAGATTCATGTATCCATCCTTTTTAAATATCCAAGAATCGCGGATCTTTCCTGTACCCATGTAACATCGTTCGACAAAATGCAACTCTTCCAGGGTAATCTCGGGGTAGTAGACTTTGTACTCGTTGTACATTGTAAGGATGGAGCTCATTTTTCTATAAAATTCGGTGTGCTGTACTTTTGGGCATTCCTGTCCTCGCTTCAATTCCACGTACTGATGTACTCGGATCTTTGCGAGTCTCGTGCGATTTCTTGTAAAACTTCGTTTTCATAGGGCATGAGGTATCTTCCCTAACTAGTCATTTGATACGGAAATCAACCCTCTGGGAGTGACATTTGTAAACACTCGGTGATCCGGATAACGCTCAGCATTTGGATATTTCTCACGATAAGGTCTAGCTGCAGCGCTAGTAGTGCATCTGCATTCCCCATAAATGAGATGCATCTTAGCATATTTCCGTGCAGTGTACCGAGATGGCATGGTGGCATTCACACTGCACAATCACGCGATCAACAATTGGCCTTTTAGTCCAGATGAAAGCCAGGTTCATCAGAAACGGTCAGATAACAAATCCAAGTAACAACGCAATCAAGTCCAATACACAAAGCCAAAGTTGTAAGCACGAAATCAATACGAGTATTGAAAGATGCACTGTAAATGAAGGAGTATAACGTACTTCCGCATTGCACGTTGTGCCTATGCGTTGATATTTGACTAGAGCGGCGCCGCTATCCATTTCACTTACACTGATCGAAATGGTATGTCTATCTGTCTAACTCATCTTGGTAAAAGTGGCGTCACTATCTGTCTCCCTCACATTTGTCATATTAGCGTCAGTATCCATCTCACTCAAACTTACCTGGACAGGTGGATAGGGCGGTCTGGAACAAATTCAGGTTTACCTATCTTAAATTCTCTAGGTTTCGTTTACTGGGGAGTAGTAGAGTAGAGCGGGGCTAGTTGAGAAACTTTTTGCTTGATCTCCCATAACTTTAAGAATATGCATCGGATTTAATAGATTCTTACTCTGTTAGGTTCGTAATTTACTCTTCTCCAAATCGTCTAGGGGTGTAAAAATGATCCGAATACAAGTTTAAAAGTTATTGTCGGAAATGTTAGAGCACTCCAAGTTGCTCAACGTGCCCCACTAGAGGGACTAGTTGAGCAAGGGTATGGGGTTAGTTGAACAATGGCTAAAATGGACTTGATGCCTGTATAGAATGATCTGAATGCAAAATAATGGTAATCAACAAGCAAATATGTATTTATTATGATTATTACATACTCATGTTGTTATTATATTTCTGGAAAAAAAATAAAATGAAACAAAATTAAACATTTCCAATCTTTGGATTATTATTACACTTTTTATATTTAAAATTATATATTTAAGAATAATTATAACGCAAATAAATATGATATTAAAGTAGTAACTAATTATGAGATCAAGAATATTGCTAGATGATAAATAATCTCAAATTATTAATCATTTTTCTCTCTACCACCATTAATACACACATAGATTAGACTAACGTTCGGCACACATTTAATATGGGACCAAAGTTTGCAAATATGACACTGTATCCAGTTTTCTCCAAGTATGGTCTCAGAAAATTGTTCATAATAAACCAGATAAGCGTACTCGTCCTCTTCTGAATTTGATTGAAACATTTCCATCCTAAAATGTAATAATAATTATTAGTACAATTATCAATATAAGTAATTTTAATTAGTAAACTTTGTGTAGAATCATCGCATGCGCAAATTAATTGATGGTTATTAATTTATTAAATAAAAATTTGAGTTTCTACAATAAACATCTAGTGAGGCTAGTTGAGCAAACATTGAACGCGCGTTGCTCAACTAGCTCCAGTTGAGGCATCAAAATAAAAATTAGGTTATAAAAAATCATAAGGTTTGTAAAATTAAATAACCATTTATAATAGAAAGGACAATAATTAAGTAATCTTTAAATACTTACGTGGTTCTTATTAAGTGTTTCTATACGAATATAGTAGCAAAATTACGATGACTTGTAATATTTTTTTAAGCCGAACAAAAAACAAAGCGTTCTCTTATTTTATCGGAGCACCGGACAGCAATTGACAGTCGCACTCTGTATTCTCCTCCCATAACCCCTTCTTTTCGCCATATATACTTTTATACTTTTACATTTATACTTTTCTTGTAGGTTGCTTAGTTTTCGAGATATTTCGATTGCACAACTTGTCCCTATGATCAACTAGCCCCGCTCTACCCTATAGAATATTATATATATATATATATATATATATATATATATATATATATATATATATATATATATATATATATATATATATATATATATATAAATATTAATTTTTGTGTGTGTCTGGGTGTCCGATAGGGGTCGCTGCCAAATGAACTGTAAGTTTGCGGGAAAATCTGTAAATCTATGTCGCAATGGTCTTGCAAATCATCATGGAACGTTTAACATCAAAATAACACTTGCAAATTATCGAAATTTATTATCAAAATCAGTGTTCTGTGCGCCAAACGTATAGAGGACTTGGTGAATTTTAACTTCGTGTGATTTAGCGCTTTTAAATTATTTTCTTTGGGGTTATTTTAAATATTTAGTCTATGCCGATAAACCAACAACAATTGGCGCCTTACAAGCCAGCACAACTCGAATAATTGCAAACATAAGACTCCAATTGCTTGAGAAAGTCATCGGAAATTGAATTAGCTGAACGCAGTTTGAGAAAAGTAACCGCAGCAGACATTTATCTGAAATTGTTTTTAAACTATTCTGTAAATCAAACAGCTTCATGAACTGAAATAATTACACTTATAATGTTTTTGTTAAATCATTATCATCTATTAGAACAAAAAGACTACTACCTATAATTATGTTATCGTCATAAAATAAGTCGATGTGGTCCATTTCTCTCATTTGCAAATATATTTAACTAACAAAATCGATTATATTAAATAATTTTCAGTTTATGTTTTGGATTGTGTATTGTTTTATCAAAATGCCAACACAAAAATGGTAATATAATGAAGTACCTTCTCTAAACTAGTAGCAATAACGTTGACTGTCTTATAAATAATTCATCCTAACAGGTAGAAATTCAATAATTTCCCCTTCAAACGACCCGCCTATGTGGTTAGCTATCGACGAACTGCAATAGCCACAACGAGAAGAAAATAATGCACATCCCAACTTTGATCGTTTCAACGTTACGTGTCGTGGATGCGATCGAAAAATGAAGGTCTTAGTTTAGTTTCATTTCGTTTTATTTCATTTTTCTTGAAGGATTCCCTGATAGTTTGAGGAATTGTATCGTTCGCCGACTTACGATTACGAAAACGCTCGGAATACATCCTGATAACTTTTAAAATAACCTGTTTGCGAAAAAGTTTTATTTTTCTTGCTAAAGTGAAGTAATAATCATAAATAAGCCACATAATGCGAATAATTTATAGTTCTCTTGAAAATTGTTTTCTTGTATATTAATACATACACGCACATACAATCTGGTCTTTCACTTTTTTGCGTTTTACTGTGGTAAACCAAGTGCAACTTTTTGTTTCAATCTTCGAACTTTCTGGCTGTTGTAAAGCAAATTTATGGCTAGTGCCTTCGGTTTTCTTTCTAAGCGTCGGATATAATTTTTAGTTTTTTTTTATTACATCATTTATGGAGGGTACTTTCAAGTCATGACGGATGTCAGCGTTACTTATGAACCAAAGAGCATCGACAATAGTTCTTAGTACTTTAGATTGAAATCTTTCCAAAATTCCGAGGCTAATTTTGGTAGCGGTGCCCCATAGCTAAATTCCATCTTCCATACTGCTTTTATACTGAAGTTATATGACAATAGCTTGTTTTTGATAGCGAGTTGAGATTTGCGACCTAGGAGCCAGTAATGCTTATGGAAAATTAAGTCCTATTGTTTCCGTTTTCTTCAAATATGCGTTTTCCATGTCAGGCGTTTATCGAGGTGAATTCCTAAGTATTTGATAATAGCTACGGTAGGGAGAGCGATGTGTGATGACTTGCTTTCATTAAGTTATATTTTCCACTTTTTGGTCCATTTTACATCATCTAAATTTTCTGGAGATGACGGCTAGCTGTTGCAGGATCTTAATGAATCGAGAGGATTGCCGTGCCATCTGCGAAAGTGGCCGTATGCATATTGTTGTCTGTGGGCATATCTTGAGTGAAGATTAAAAATAATATATGGCCGAAGTTGCTGCCTTGAGGAACTCCCAATATTATGGGGTATAGATCCATAATCCTATAAAAAAATTATTGTTTTCGCTATGACAGAGAAACTTATTTGCAGCGATTTCTCCGCCTAGACAGTATAACCTCAAATCCATTAATTCACCGAAAAAAAGAAGAAAAGCAAGCAATTAAAATATTTTATGTTGATGCAAAAATACGTCCTGTTTTCAGTGCTAGATGCCATCGCATCGCAAAACTGAAACATTATTTACATCACACGTGAAAAGTTTTGATATTGTTTGACATAAGTAATTTTCGAATACTTGGAAAAAACATCTGTTATTAAAATAGCAGAAAATATGAAGTATTTTCGACATATTCTTATTTACTTATTTTCGAAGACAAAAATGCCTCGCAGACGCAAAAGAAGATATGTGCTGATATGTGTGTGTGGGTCCAGGCTGACGCTACCGAAATATTGGTGCTAATTGAAAGTGATCGAATAACTCGAGAAATCGGAGAAATTGTTGGAATTAACCTGTCAACAATATCAAGGTGATTGTGTCAGCTTGGAATGGTTAGTAAGGCCAACGTATGGGTTTTGCATTAGCTAATGGAGAAAAATTTGGTAAGACTTAATTTCTGCTGGCGATTTTTTATTGAAGCGGAACGATTCATTTATTTTTAAAGCGGATGATTGCAGTTACTTTGTGAGAGTTCATTTTTTAAAAAGGAATAAAACAATTTTTTCTTTGTTATCTATCACTTTTATTTTTAAACAAAATGTGTGTGACTATAGTTTTGTAAAACGACTTTACATTCTCAAATACTACTTTAAAACTAAGGTTTTACAGCTGTTTATCTATTCTATGTACCTAATTTTATACTTTTATTGGGGTTAATTTTTTACAATATTTTAAATAGTGGGGAATTTCGGAGATCTGTCTGATCGTTTAATAGCTGTCTAGACGGATCTTTATTATATTTATAAATTTGAATAGCTTCTAAAATGATTAATTTTTTGTTTTTAGGCGCTGTATGTAGAAATTTCAAATTTGTAACCTCGGGAAATATATGTCCGGTATTTATGAAATGGTTCGCAAAATTAGAGTGGTGTTTCTTTAATATGTATGCAGATTTATGTTCTTTACATCTGGTCTGAAAATTTCTGCCGCTTTGTCCAACATAGTAGCCACTGCACTTGTTGCAACTTAACATATAAACTCCACATTTTGTATTTGCTGATGTTTCATCTTTGGCATTAAAAATTAATTTACTGGTTGATTGGGTTTTAAACGCTATTTGCAAATTATGTTTCCTCAAAGAGCCAGCTATTTGTTATGAAATTGGACCAAAATATGAAATTTTACAGTACTTTTTATCATTTGTTTGTTTTACTTTTGGATATACTTGATGAATTGTTTCCGTTTTTTATTTATTAAGTAACTAATTTCTTTTTCTTTGGAACCGTTATTTTGTGCTATTAGTTTTATTTTTTGCAGTTTTTTTTTTATTATTTTCAGATAGTGGAATTGTGAAAGCTTGGTGGATCATAGACTTATTGAACTAAGTATTTTTATTGAACTAAGTATTATGTACAATTGTTTTAAGCGCAAGAGATCATGATGTAAATGCGGAGAGGCCTCTTCAAC
The DNA here is from genome assembly GCA_031761425.1 of Cosmopolites sordidus. NCBI lineage: Eukaryota > Metazoa > Arthropoda > Insecta > Coleoptera > Curculionidae > Cosmopolites > Cosmopolites sordidus. The sequence continues at coordinate 95,497 of JARFXV010001577.1, forward strand.
CAGCGCAAAAGCCAGTTTACACCCGAAGAAGGTTATGCTCTGCATTTGGTGGACCGGCAAATCAGACTATTAATTCGAGAAATACTGTTCAAATCTAAGTAAATTAAATTGAGCAGAACGGGCATTACGTTCTAGCCAGTCAAAGACACCACCCGATACAAACTTTTACAACTTGACTGCGAGGTCATTCAGTTGTTTCATCCAACGTGCACTTTCGGACTATCATTTATTTAGATCGCTTTAAAATAACTTGGATGGTAGTAACTTTACATCCTTGGAATATTTGAAAAATCTTCTGTGTCAGTTATTTAACCAGAAACATCAGACATTATATAAATTAAATGTTTATAAAATAATATATATTTTTGTTTATGGAATTCAAATAGCCTAAAAACATGTGCAAATTCCTTTCCGTATCATTCCAAATGCAAAACACATCATCTACGTATCTGTGCCAGTGTGACAAATTGTTGATTTTTTTTCTTTTTTTGGGTTTTTCATCACGATCTAAAACTCAAAAAAATATCAAAAATATAATTTCTTATGTAAATAAAGAATCACTGGGTAAAAAACAAAAAACCAAACGGAGACAAATTTTTCAGAGATTCTTTTTCTGTAATAAATTTCCCTAACGAGCAAAATTAAAAAAAATATAAAAATTCTCTAAAATAAATATAAACTTTTGAACGTTAACGTTTCGGGAGGTCTTCTCCTCCCGTTTTCAAAACGAATCTAATAAATAAATGATATTAATTTCTATATATACTGAAAAAAGGAAAGGATTGACGGTTAAAGGCGCTTCAGCATCTAAGGCTATTTAGCGATTGGATCTGCAGCTTAACATGGGTTCCAAACCACGGTCATCAGCTGCCGATAAACCCAGGCCAGCACCCCCCTCACGCTATCAACCCTTGGTTATGTGCTTACCCATAAGTCTATCAGGCAGCCTACCGACTGGCGAGTAACCACCGTAGAATACTTCTCAGAAGGCATCCTGCCTTACCCAGCCTTTAACAGGCGTGACTGAGAGGTAATTCGTAATCGGATTTTACACTCTTACCAGAAAGAATCACAGACATTTAGGTGTGGATATGTGTGTGTGTGTGTATGAGTCTGAGGTAGGAAGTAAAACGAAGAGAAGGTTTAAAGAAAAACAACCATCTGAGCGCTGGAATCGAACCAGCTACCTTTGGATTGCCAGGCGGGCGACTAACCCACTAGACCACCGCGGTCCTATATATATATATATATATATATATATATATATATATATATATATATATATATATATATATATATATATATATATATATATATATATATATATATATATATATATATATATATATATATATATATATATATATATATATATATATATATATATATATATATATATATATAAATATATATATACTGAAAAGATAGGAAATAAATATATTTTGTGTATTTTTTAATGTAGTTGTAATAGTTTTTAATGACAGTGACATATTGCAAGAAAATATATAGGTGAGGTTTACTGTGGGATTATTGTGTATTGAAATACTTAACTGTTTTTAATTGTATTCTTTAAAATCAGAAACTATATCGAATTTAAATCTACTGATGGCCTAGCAACACAGTTGGTTCTTTTATTCTAACATTTAACGGTCTAGATATCTCACTTATGTAAAATTTGTCACATTCTAAGAGAATCTTATAAACCACATTTTTGGTATTCTGTGGTGTGTTGTTTGGTTTGTTTTTTTTTAATATAGATCTAAGATTATTTTTTGTTTTAAATGTCGTTGTTATGTTGTATTTATTTCCTACCATTTTAATTGCGTGAGAAATACGGCGGATGTAAGGAATTGTGAGGTTATTTTTTGAGAGTTATTATTATTATTCCTATTAGTAAGTATTCTTATTAGTAAGTTGTCTGTTTTGTCTGATATCAAAAGTTTGAAAAGATTTATCTATACAATTTTTTGGGTAACTGATTTTTATTTAAATGTCTTTGATGTAATTTGTTTCTTTTTTATAGTGTATCACTGTCGGTAGAAACAAGTTTTGCTCTGTCATATAAACTTATAATTACTCCTATTTTGACTGATTTTAATTGATTAGGAAATAAATGTAGATACCTATCTGTATTTATAGGTTTTCTGTAAACTGTAGTTTTTAATGTGTTATTGTCTTCTATTATTAAAGTGCCTTTATTTTTTTTGAGTTTTAGACCGTGGCGAAAAACCCAAAAAAAAAGAAAAACTATATATATATATATATATATATATATATATATATATATATATATATATATATATATGTATATATATATATATATATATATATATATATATATATACATATATATATATATATATATATATATATATATATATATATATATATATATATATATATATATATATATATATATATATATGAACACGCCACATTCATTCATACAATACATTGTTGATTAGTGGCTTTTTTGAATCAAAAATAATATTTTCAAAATCAGCGATAAAAATTTCAGAAAACAAAGGTAAGATAGGAATACAATAGAAGCTCATTGGAATGCCGTGTCTTTGTTGAAACATTTCATTGTTATATTGAAAATAATTTTGTTTTAAGCAAACTAAGAGTGCTGTTTTAAGTTTAGTTTATCATTTTTCCTGTACTCTGCAATGTCTGTAAGTCTTTTTAAAACTGTAATTATTGGTGTATAAATAAGTTTTGACAATAATCAACTATAACTTTATTTTAAGTTCAAATATTTTTCCTGTTACCTTCGGAATTCGTAGTACCAATCATAAACATAAAAAACCGCATATGAATACTTTGTTACACGACATAACCCCACAGATATCACAACCGAGCACAATGTCCTCCGACAGCAATGTGAGGCACTGTATTCTGTGATTTTGAACTAAAAAATGTGTTCTCGAAGCGAAAGAAATGATTTGCTCTACTTTGAGGGAAAATGCGGAGATCCGGGGAACCATCAGAGTCAACTGCAAAGTCAAATATTCACGCGAAAAAAGTATTACTATGTATTTGGTGGGATATGAAAGGTGTGCTATACTTTGAGTTACTAAAACCCGGGAAAATTGTAACTTCTGAGCGTTATGAACAACGATTGATGCGTTTAAGTGACGAAATCGAACGAAAACGACCATATACTGGCAAGGGGACTCGGCAGGTGATAGTGTTACACCATACTGCACGGCCCCATGCGGTGGCAGTAAGGTGCAAAAGATGGTACCGAAAGTTTCGGGCGGGTAATTTCGATCTTTCCGATCAACATCGTTCGGGAGCACAAACAAAATCGAAGACGAGCAGTTTGATCAGCTGTTGCAAAAAAATTATTGTCAAACACAAAAGAAGCTTGCTGATTAATTGGATATCACTCAACAAGCAATTTTCCATCGGTTGCAGAAGCTGGGAAAAATTCAGAGGACTGGTCTTTGGGTCTCTCACGTGCTTTGCCCAGAAAATAAAGCGAGACGCGACGACACAGCAATTTACCTGCTGTCAAGATTTAAACAGAAGGAGTATCTGTTTAAAATGATGACAGGTGATGAACCCTAAAAAAAAGGAAAGCATGGGTTTATTCTGGGGAACCATCAAACTCAACTGCAAAGCCGAATATTCACGCAAACAAAGTATTGCTATGTATTTGGTAAGATATGAAAGGTATGCTATACTTTGAGTTGCTAAAACCCTGGAAAATCGTAACTTCTGAGCGTTAGCAAGAACGATTGATCCGTTTATGTGGCGAAATCGAACGAAAACGACCATATACTGGCCAGGGACTCGGCAGGTAATAGTGTTGCACCAGAATGCGCGGCCCCATGCGGCGGTAGCAACCAAACAACTTATCGATACTTTGGACTGGGAAAGTTCTCTCTCATACCGCCTATTTTCCAGATATGGCTCCATCTGATTTCCACCTTTTTCGTTTTCTGCAACACCATCTTGTTGATACGCACTTTCGCACAATTGAAGAGATTTACCACGTAACACCAAAACACTTTTTTGAACTGCTCGACGCACGTTTCGCTAACCATGTTAGCATCATCAGGAGATGATTTAATCTAATTCTAAAACTAAACTATCTTCTATTTATATGAAAACCATACCTAATGAAGCGTGTAAAAATCATGAACCGTGAAGTGTACTAAGCCTTACATTAATAATTGAAAAAGTTGACTGAAAGGAATCGGTCCTTTATCTCGGTTCATGATTTTCTTACATTTTTCTATTTGAATGCTTTCATATGCATCCAAAGCCCTAGTATAATTAATAATTTTAATTAGTCTTAAATTACTAATATCTATACTGTGGTCATGTTCGATTGCATGTTGGGCAACACAAGATTTTTCATTTCTCCCATATCTAATGTGGGCAATATGTTCTTTATATCTTGTCAATATGGATCTTTTTGTTTGCCTAATATACCTTTGATCACAGTCTTGACAACTAATTTCGTAAATCCCCGACTTTTCATGCTGCTTTACTTTATCCTTTGGATTACCCAGAACTTCTCTTAATTTATTATATGGTTTGTACACAAACTTAATGTCCACTTTTTTCAAAATTTTGTCTAGTCCTCTTGTCAACTCGGCATCAAATGGTATTACCATGAATTTCTTTGTGTTCTGATCCTTTTGAAAAGTCGAAGATTCTTTCAATAATTTTCTGAACTTATGTTTTCTAATTAGTTTATCTATAATGTTCTTATTATAACCATTCACTTCAGATACCTCCCTAATTAATTTTAATTCTTTGTTATAATTATCTTTATTTAAAGGAAAATTAATTAATCTATTTACCATAAAATTTAAACTAGCCATCTTATTTTGAAAGCTATGATTTGAATCGTTAGGAATGTATCTCGAAGTGGTGGTGGTTTTTCTGAAAATATCAAAATCTAACCTATTTTTATTATTTCTACTGACTAACATATCCAGAAATGGTAAACGTTGTTTTCGAGTTCATGCGTGAATATTATATTTTCGGATTTACTATTTAAGTTCTTAATAAAATCATCTAAATTTTCATTTTTCGAATCGAAAATGGCAAAAATGTCATCCACATATCTTAACCATACCTTCGGAAAGTAACTGAAATCTTTCTCCGCCTCGGTTTCAAACCTACTCGTAAATAAGTTGGCTAAGAACGGTGACAAAAGATTGCCCATTGCCGTTCCTTCTTTTTGTTCATAAATCCTGTTATTAAGCTCACAAAATGCCAAATATTTATAAGATTGTCAAGCGTCTGCGAGAGAAAGATTGTTTTTATTTAAAAGCTGATAAGGGAAATAAGGTTGTAGTAATGGACAAACCTGATTACTTTGAACGCGTTGAAAAATTAATTCAAGACGGTCCTTATACACGATTACCTAGGAATCCATTGTCAAAAATGATTAACGAAGTTAGAGATACATTGAAATCTTGTAATAGCCTTATTTCTCCTTCTCTGAAAAGCAAATTATATGTTTCTAATTCAAAAGTGCCAAGATTGTATGCTCTACCAAAAATTCATAAACCAGGAGAATCAATGAGACCAATTGTATCAGCCATTGATTCTCCAACATACAACTTGGCAAAGTGGTTAACAAAGCAATTTGAAAATCTACCAAACCAACTACCTTCCTGTTCTGTGATAAATTCAACCAAATTCATAGAAAAAGTCAAAAATACACATCTACAGGAAGGTGAGGTTTTGGTTTCCTTTGACGTTTCATCGTTGTTTCCGAGTGTCCCGATTCCACATACCTTGAAATACCTAAGGGAGTTACTCGAGTTAAACGGTTTTAATAACAAAATTGTTTCTGCGTACATCTCCTTAACAAGATTATGTATGAAGCAAAATTGTTTTGAGCTTAATAACAGGTTTTATGAACAACAAGAAGGAATGGCAATGGGCAATCCTCTGTCACCGTTCTTAGCCAACTTATTTATGAGTAGGTTTGAAACCGAGGCGGAGGAATATTTCAGTTACTTTCCGAAGGTATGGTTAAGATATGTGGATGACATTTTTGCCATTTTCGATTCGAAAAATGAAAATTTAGATGATTTTATTAAGAACTTAAATAGTAAATCCGAAAATATAATATTCACGCATGAACTCGAAAACAACGATAGTTTACCATTTCTGGATGTGTTAGTCAGTAGAAATAATAAAAATAGGTTAGATTTGATACATTCCTAACGATTCAAATCATAGCTTTCAAAATAAGATGGCTAGTTTAAATATTATGGTAAATAGATTAATTAATTTTCCTTTAAATACAGATAATTATAACAAATAATTAAAATTAATTAGGGAGGTATCTGAAGTGAATGGTTATAATAAGAACATTATAGATAAACTAATTAGAAAACTAACTTCAAAAAATTATTGAAAGAATCTTCGACTTTTCAAAAGGATCAGAACACAAAGAAATTCATGGTAATACCATTTGATGCCCAGTTGACAAGAGGACTAGACAAAATTTTGGAAAAAGTTGACATTAAGGCTGTGTACAAACTATATAATAAATTAAGAGAAGTTCTGGGTAATCCAAAGGATAAAGTAGAGCAGCATGAAAAGTCGGGGCTTACGAAATTAGTTGTCAAGACTGTGATCGAAGGTATATTGAACAAACAAAAAGATCCATATTGACATGATATAAAGAACATATTGCCCACATTAGATATGGGAGAAATGAAAAATCTTGTGTTGTCCAACATGCAGTCGAACATGACCACAGTATAGATATTAGTAATTTAAGACTAATTAAAAGTGATAATAATAATAGGGCTTTGGATGCATATGAAAGCATTCAAATAGAAAAATATAAGAAAATCATGAACCGAGATAAAGGACCGATTCCTTTCAGTCAACTTTTTCAATTATTAATGTAAGGCTTTGTACACTTCACGGTTCATGATTTTTACACGCTTCATTAGGTATGGTTTTCATATAAATAGAACATAGTTTAGTTTTAGAATTAGATTAAATCATCTCCTGATGATGCTAACATGGTTAGCGAAACGTGCGTCGAGCAGTTCAAAACAGTGTTTTGGTGTTACGTGGTAAATCTCTTCAAGTTTAGTGCATCACACCAAAGGTTCCAATAGAAGAATTGAACAATTGAAGAGGTCCAAAATTTTATTACCGAATTTATGGAATCAAAACCACAATCGTTTTTCCGAGCAGGGTTTGAAATGTATTGAAAGTGATGGAGATTATTTTCAAGACTGATATGTATATTGATTTTGTATAAATAAATATTAATTATTTGTAAAAAGGCTCAAAGGTCATATCAAGGGTCAAGGGTAATATCTTTAGTTTTTTGTATAAATTGAAAATTGATTAATATTAGTACGACTTAGTTCTTTGCATAGCTTATAATTCATTGTTTTTTTACCAGTCGATATTCAAGAAAATTAGACTAGATGTTATAAAATTAAAAAATATCATATATCAAAAATGTTTCATAGTTACTTTTTAAATTCTATATTTTATTTTGCTGTAAGGGTTTGTAACCATCTTTTCTGACTCATCAGCCCTGTCAGTTGTTTTATAATAGTTTTATTATTTTAAGGCTGGATATATTGTAATATCTCTGCACGAAAAACACGAGACCAGTGTAATGTCTCTGAATTTTTTTTTCATGTAATGTAGTAGGATAGAATTAAAATTTATAATATTTACAAGTTTAATGTAAAAATGGTCTTGTGCAAAATATTTTAGCAATTGCATTGGTGCATATTTATTTTTATGCAAACGAATTCTTAAACAAAAAAAAAATGTTATATATCGGGCGAAGAAAATTTCATTTCAATCAATCAATCATAGACCTACAATTATGAGAAAACCTGATTGCAAATTTTAGAACTTAATTGATCATTTGTAATGCTTAAAGATGTATACATTTGACTGCTATTATTTTGAAAGCAAATAACGACTATTCAGCTATTTTTTAAATGCAAATTTTGTTTCAATCCAAAGTTAAAAAATAACTTGTTAAAAAACCTTATTCAACCCGACATTGATCGATTCAACGGTACGTGTCACGAATGTAACCGAAAAATGGCTTCTACATAGTTTCATTTCGTTTTATTTAATTTTTGGTGGTTTTGATTACCTGATAAATGGGGACCATCATGGATAAAAATGCATGATGCTCTCCAAGGCTACGAGACAGCTCGACATAACTTCTGACACCACTATAATATAACCTTTTTGTGAGGAATTATTGCATTCTTCGTTGGAGTTAGGTTGTAAATGAATCTAAATAATGTTCTAGACGATCTTTTTTGACATATCATTTTGTAATGTGATTTTTCATTGAAGGCGCAATGCCAGTTAAAAGTTTGCAAATTTTTGTGGACGCTTCTTCCTTCTGTTTAAGACATAAATGAATTTTGAGCCATTATATGAGAAAAGTTAGTATAAATATTTACTAACAATTGTCAATTTAAAGCCGTGTATATTTTACTCAATATAAAATCAGTAGGACCTCTGTATCTACAGTTTAGCTTGACCGCGGTTCGGACGTGGTCGTGGTTCTAGTTGAAACATGCATACACGTAGGCGTGAAAACTTGTCCAAACTCGCTTAAGCTTCTACGAGTATGGACTTATACATACGCCTGGTCGTATCACTTCAGAAAATAGATTTTGTTTCTCATTGCATTTAAAATTTCATTTAAATATAAACTGTTAAATTGTAAAACATTTTAAAATGACTTTTTAACTCAAAAGGAAACGGGAAGTTTTTAGTATTAGTTAAAAATCAATGATTAATAGAGTAAGTCCGGGGTAGGTCGCCATAGTTTTTTCCAGGTCCAGTTAAGATAAAACTACATATATGTAGATTGTAATTATCATTAAAAAAAAAACTTTAAAGAATTGATAAACTTTAAATGTTATACTACAGATTAATTAACAAAAATATAATTAGTTCTAATAGGATCAACCTTAAATATAATAAAGTTTCATAATTATAACAGTCCATCTATTCCAGAGCGTCCGGAAGAGATGGCCTTAGTAATACGGGAGAGTTCACCAGTACTTAATTCTACTATTTCTCGTTTTTCTTTGTATATTTTTTTAGTTTCAGTTCATGTTTTTCCTTTGTCCACATTTTGAACACATGTGGCCACATTCAATGCAATTTTCGTGCTCCCAAAGTTGGCAAATGATACACTAAAACTAGTTTTCGAGAAGACGTTTTTCGAAATAATTGTCTCCATAGCCTACAAAGTGATCTTCTCTCCCTTCACGCCCCTGTATTTGAAATTCAGTTTTTCTCATCACAAAATATTGGCTCAGGGACTGCCACAGACTTACTTACAGGCTCTTCCAAATTTCTTGAAACTCACTCCAGATTTGTTAACATTGAAAAGCTGACACTGCTGGCAGCCTGTTCCTAAACTGCGATTGTGGTTGGGGAGTCATTTTCAGAGACCGATGTGATTTTTTTTTGGTTCTTGTGTAAAAGTAAAATCCGATATTGCGCTTGAATTAAAAGGATTAACTCCTATAGCTTTAAATCGTGTAATAGCATTCTCTGCAGAAGCTGTTTTTCTCCACGATTTGTTAAGCAATGTTCCGAATGACAGTCTTGTAATACGACGACCGGGATTTTGTTAGAGCCACAGTCGATATTGTTCGTAGAAATGGGTTTTCCATCCAACGGTTGAAGGTAGTGGGATGTGTGACTTGGTATTGAAAGCAAAACTATGTCATTTTGTTCTGTGTATTCCAACATTTCAACAGAATTATAGTGAGTCGAATAGCTACCCGACAACAGAAGAAATTTAAAAAAGAGCAGTTCAAAAAAAGTGGTTTGGTGTTTAGTGGTAAATTTCTTCAAGTTTAGAAACAGAAGAACTTTTCCTTCAGGCTTTCTTGTGACGAAGTGTGTTTTCAATCATCCCAGAAATATAGTTGAAATTTTGTATACAGATTTCTGAGACTTAAAAATCTTCGATCCAGGAGGCATTCCGTTCTCAAACTTAGCTTTTTTTATTTTTACTCTTCATTATGCAAGTAGGTGGCAAAAATATGCCTTCAGCATACAGCATGCTATAATAGTTATTATCTTTTCTTTTGTAGTCGATACTGCGGTTACAGCTTTGGACTCCTTCTCCGCAATTACATGTTCAAGATGGTTTAATTGGAGTCCCGTCTCGCCTATATTGAAGATGTGACTTGGTTCCAATATCACGTCATCGAACATCAAGACATTTTCCAAAAGTTTAAAATAAGCATCTACCTCCGACTTTTCCATAGCAGTCCATCTCGCTAAGGAAATACCTTTTGATTTTCTGGTTGCAGTAACAGGATGCCTACTCAAAAACAATTGTATGAAGTCTTAGCCTGCTTTTTGAGTTTTCTTTTTGAATCTGTGTTTCAAATTTAATTGTTCAACAAGCAGATAAGCGATTTATCTGACATCACCAATCTTTAAAGGAAAACCTTTCGCTGGCATGACTTTAATGTGGTTTGCAACCCTCTTTTCATTTTCTTCGCCAAAAAAGGAAGTTGGTCCCATAGATCCTTTTTCGTCATTATTGTTTTTAAAACGCCTTTCTAAGGTTTTCTTTGGAATATGATATATTTTGACAGCTGCATAAACTGACATTTTACCATTTTTCAAAATGTTCTTTTTGAATCTGTGTTTCAAATTTAATTGTTCAACCAGCAGATAAGCGATTTATCTGACATCACCAATCTTTAAAGGAAAACCTTTCGCTTGCATGACTTTAAAGTGGTTTGCAACCCTCTTTTCATTTTCTTCGCCAAAAAAGGAAGTTGGTCCCATAGATCCTTTTTCGTCATTATTGTTTTATTGTTATTATTGACAGCTGCATAAACTGACATTTTACCATTTTTCAAAATGTTTATTGCGGTCTTTAATGACTCTTCACTCCAATTTCCTCGGGTAGCTAATGCTTTTCTTTGGTATTTATTTGGCATCTGAAATTAATGCAAACATGTTTGCCTTACTCCAAAAAATATGAAAACATCGTTAGTAATATATTGGCCATCACACCCTGACCAAATGTAGCCATCTTTCCGAATTTTTTTTGAGAGATAGCCACACCAGCCACGTGACAAAATTTATGAGCCCTTGTGGTTAATTTTAGCTTATGTTCAAGCACGACTGACGAATAAACTATTCCGAAATTACTTAAAAACACATCATTTTTGAAAAACTACACAATCACAGCTTGTAACATGAACTTCTTAACTTATTTTCACACTTGGCAAAAGAAAACAGGTGGATTTTACTTACTTTTGATATTTTATTACCAAATATTTTTGCGCGCAGGTGTTCGTATGGACGACTTGAAGCAAACTGAATGATAGTTAGGGTTACCTAGCGAGTGTTTGTGGAATTTTTCTCAGTTGGCCATCTCTCCCTCACGTGCATCGCCCCCGGCCTTTCCCTAATTTGATGAGCTAGTTAGTTAGTTCACTTAAGTTAGAGACATGTCAATGCACTAGGCGTTATTTAGTGATTGGACCTACAGTTTAATGCGGATTCCGAACCATGGTCATCAGGTACCGACAACCTCGCCAGCGCCCCTTTTTGGCATCAACCCTTAGTTTTGTGCTTAACGATAACTTTCTCCAGAAGCCTACCAACTGGCGAATACCTACCTCTCAGAAGGTATCCGGCCTTATCCAGAACCGAATTGGTGTGACTGAGGGGAAATTTCTTGTCCGATTTGACATCCACCAACTTTTAAACAACTTATAAACATCGATGCCGAGTACGGGAATTGAACCCGTTACCACGTCAACTACAGGACCGACCGCCACACAGCCGACTGTCTTAAATATCCCGGTTAACGCGACCGGCTAGTTTGATTGAAACAGAAAAAACTTGGATCAGCCGTTACTAAGATTTATAATAGAAGTGTTCAAAAACATAGAGAAAATTCTGGATAGTTTTTCTATTATGCCCTAACCTGAAAAAATTATGTTGAATATATCATGCGTAGAGCTCTGCGATGATTGGGCGAATGGTATTAATATTAGCGGCATTAATACAACTAATTTAAGATATGCCGATGACACCACACTTATTGCGAGATCAGACTTTACTCAACCGTTCATCAGATTTTGACCAAATTGATTGATGAAATTTGATTATCCCAAATTAGGGATAAAGAAAATCTGCGCGAAAATGGTTCGTATAAACTTTTCGAAGGATCAAAAGCTCAACGGGAAAGAAATATATATAGACTTTTTTGGGGCGGATTGGAAATGCCTAAGTCCGAAACAAAATTTGATAGTGCACTGTTTCTCGAAATTGTAATTCATTGTGATTCATTTTGAGAACGCACTAGCAAAATCCGGTTTACTCGTCCGGCACTAGCAGAAAAAATTGCTATGGACCACCAAGTGACTTTAGGGAGCTCAAACTCGTACTGTAGACGCATTAGATATTGGCTCGCCTTCCTTCCAAATGGAAAGCCAACAGTGTTGCCAGATCGAACGCTACGCTACCGGTTTCATTATACACCTAGGACATATAGGACAAATTCTTGTAGGTAGATCGATTAAGAAAATGATCACAGTTTTTCTCACATTTTTTACATGAAAATCATTGTTTTAATAGTGATTTCAAAATATTGCATGTGTAAAATAAAGGCAGAAGACTGAAACTCCTTGAAAATTTAGAAATAAACCGATTAAGGGCCGGTTCTACAATGCAAGAATATACCAGGTACAAGCTATACTTGGAATAAAATTTAAAATTAAAATTTATATGAAATGAAAAATAAAATTTTCCAATTTTATTCCAAGTATAACTTATACCTGGTATATTCTTGCCTTGTAGAACCGGCCCTAAACGATGCAAAAGTTCTATACTATGATCAACTAGACCTGAACATTTGAGCTTTCTTGAATTAGTACAGCAGATAAATCTTTCCTCGGTAGATTTCCCAAATATTTTTTATTATTATTTTCTTGTGTGTGAACGTTGTATATTTATATCCACATTAACGATGAAATTATTCATTTTTCAATATTCCAACGAAGCTGTTGTTAGCAAATCACATTAATCTGTATTAAATATAAATAACGGGAGGGCCAAGTATCACGCTACCATTTTAATTATTTATAACTTGACAGAATACATATATATATATATATATATATATATATATATATATATATATATATATATATATATATATATATATATATATGTATATATGTATATATATATATATATATATATATATATATATATATATATATATATATATATATATATATATATATATATATATATGTATATAAAAAACATGACAGAATATTGTTTTTTTTATAATGATATGAAATAATTGAAAAAGTTAAAAAGCAGTACATTTTTTTCTTTTCAGTCCGACGAGACGTGTCAAAACACAAAAATTGCGTTCCGACACGTTGGAACGCAATTTTTGTGTTTTATCCGATACGAATGCGAGGGGTCAATTAAAGAATATATGCTATTTTGCAAACGAATCCCAACTGGCAAAGAACTCTTCAGCGTTTTTATTAATGAAACACAAAACGATAACTTGGACTTTATTAAATGTATTGCAGTATGTACTGATGGTGCAAAAGCGATAACAGGGAAGAACAGTGGTGTGATAGCAAAATTAAAAAACATTATGCCACATATGGAATGGACGCATTCCTTTCTTCACATAAATACGCTTGCTACAAAAAAGATGCCAGACACAAAATGTTCTGTCAGAAGCCGTAAAAATTGTTAATTTTATTAAAAGCCCACCATCGCAGACTAGATTGTTTTCTACATTATGCGAAGAAATGGGTGTCAAATACGACTCACTGCTTTTCCATACTGAAGTAGGTAGTTGTGAAAAAGGAGGAGTTGAGGGAAAGTTCTAAAGGAGCTTTTTAAATTGCGAGATGAATTGAATTTTTTGCAGATTTTTTACAAAATGGAGAAACTTTATTACTGTTGGCTTACTAGAGTGATATATTTTTACATTTGAATGACTTGAATACGAGCTTACAAGGCCGTAACAAAAACATTTTACTAATGACAGATAAAGTTAATCCCTTCATCAAGAAGCTTGGCATTTGGATTATACGCATTGAAAAGAGCAATTTTCATGCATTCAATTTAGGATTATATTCCAAAAATATAGATTTTAGAAAATTCTGTAGTTGATCGCGTGCTGCAAATTCATTTACTGGAATATTTTCCAGATAGCAACTGTCGTGGTGTAGATAACTTGTCGAAAAGAAAGGTTCTCAATCCGTTTGATGAAAATGTTGTTGCAGCTGCTTTAACATTCATTCAAACTTATTGAAATATCTGCTGACAAAACTCTAGACTCAAACAACTAGAATTTTTAACTCAAGATATAGATAAGTTCGTCATGATAAGATAGTAACGGAAACTTTGAAAACATTGATCTCTTGAAAAAAACTAACACTGGTTTTTAAATTAAAAATAAAGGATGTTTCGTATACGGGTCTTATTTTTTGAACACATTGCGACCGCCTATATTCCTGAACGCAACCTGCTGGGCTCTCTACCCCCAGGTTGGAAAACGATGTTATAGGGAAATATGTACAAATCTGCTTCTCAAAATTGGACGTAAACTGTGTGAAGAAATTCCCAGTTGTGCACTATGTGATCGAAGCGATATTCCTGGAGACTCACTTTGTTCCACACTTAAAATTTTTACCGCTTTGTACCTTTTTTAGATTCCTGATACCTATCCCCAATTATCCCAAATACTTCTTTTGAGTTGTCATTTAATGAGAGACGCCCGACGATTAGGATATTTTTGCCTAAATTAATTTAATTTTTAATGTAAATTACAACAATTTGAGTGATCCTTTTAGCGTGTATTTTAGCAATAATAATCAAATTTACATGTTTTGCTCTACACAGCAGTCAAACGCAAACTGTCACAAATCTCACGAAAAAAAAATGGCATCAAAACAAAATGGTACTCTGATATTTGCCCACCCTTTATAATGATGAAATTAGTCAAAAAAATGTATTTTATTAACTTTAATTAATTTATTCATTAGTCTTTAACCGTAAACATTTCTGCTGAATTTCCATCAAACGGAGGGAAACAGAATCTAAAGTTTCTATAATGTTTTTATTATAAGTATACGAATTTCGATTATGGAAAAATATTCTAGTTTTTAAACTATTACACTGGCAAGTTGAAGTTGCTTTTCATGGTTATATAATATTGATGACATTAATTTGGAGAGTATATTAGTACGCCACATCTATTTACCGTGATTACCATTACATATATTGCAAACTATTTATTTATTCTGTGTTCAATACAAATAGTTTCTCCGCATATCGTAATTGAATTTGCAATTGCGATGTAATAATAATTGTCTAACTAACGCAATTTTGTTGTTGGAAGTAACAACATAAACAGATGACTTTAATCGAATTAAAAGGGATGTACAGAATTTCCGGAATTATTTAACTATATTTTCTCGAGTGTAAAAGCAATTAATTTATTTAAGTAATGTCTAATTAACAAACACTATAAATTCCGTTGAATTTTCTAATACGAGGGCGTGTTGATGAATATTTGGTTTTGATTATTTCTAATATATTAGAAGATAACGATTTGTCGATATCGACGAAAAAACGATTGAAAGATAACGTTGATGCCGATTTAGGGTGGTATTAGGAAATTTTCTGTACATTAAAAAAAATACTTGCGTGATCAATTGTTAATACAACACAAAAAAAGTCAATGGTGCTATCTATTTATGTTAATCGTAGTGTCAAAATTATGGGAACTCAACAACAAGCCGCCTTTGGAAAGTTTTTCGAAAGGCGGCTTGTTGTTGCAGTATAGCTGGCTATAAGTCTCGTATTATCCTTACTAAAATAGATGAAATAGGCTTAAGTTTTTTCTCCATTTCACCATAAAGTACTGATTTTACCTCCATCGGATTAATATATTGTACCAAAACTAAAAAGCCCATTCAAAGGAAAAGAATTTGCTATAAACAACAACAAATAACAATTGAAATAATAGAGTCACATTTCGTAGACTCGATTTTTTCTAAAATAACTAAATTACGGGCTATATTTATTAAAGGTTCCATTTTTAGTAAGAAGACAAATACACCTATAAATATTATTAATATATATTTTTGCCCATATTTTACATACTTTTATCTACTTTTTTGTACAATTTCCATTTTTGTTAAAACATTCGTCATACCGCTCAAGTAGTTTTTGAATTCCGACGTTAAAGAAATCGACCGTCTGTGAAGAAGCCCAATCCAGACTGCAGTTTGCAATTGACCACCAAGGAGCTCCTTTAAGTACAGAAACCAATGAAAATCACTGGGTACAAGATCTGAACTATAAAGTGGATGATCTAGTTCTTCCCATCCAAAAAACCTGATTAGACTTTGGGTTGAACATTTTCAGCCACTTTCAAACTTTACAGCCATTCATAGCATTATCACCGTGAACCTCATAAATCTGAATCTGAATTTCCGCTGCTGCCAAGTTTATTTCACTCAAGAATCGAATTAGAGATCGTATTTCACATTCGGCGGGAGACTCAATTTTCTTATTAAACTTCACGGTTCATGATTTTTACACGCTTAGTTAGGTAGGGGTTTTCATGTAAATAAAACATAATTTAGTTTTAGAATTAGATTAAATCATCTCCTGATGATGCTAACATGGTTAGCGAAACGTGCGTCGAGCAGTTAAAAAAAAAAGGTGTTTAGTGGTAAATCTCTTCAAGTTTAGTGTTTCATACCAAAGGTTTCAGTAGAAGAATTGAAAGTGTTTATTAACAATATATAACTACACTTATTCCAAATATTCTGAAAATAGCGATTCACTCAACTTTATCAACAATATAACCCAATGTCTACCACTGACACCGCTCTGCTGTTACTTTCTAAGATTGCTAAACGCGGCAACAGCAAACAATGAGAAAACCACGACCGTGACTGTTATTTTCTATCGGTTATTAATGCGCTACCTGTGCTACCTGTAACATCGATAACAGTTGTTAAACGTTAATATAAAATAACAGATCGTTAAATAACGTCCCCGCTCTAGTTCTAATTGTGACTGATGGACCTGGTCAATTCTAAACCATCACGAAATCTTGCATATCACATAAAAATTATTTTACAGCGGACCCGTCGGCTTATGATAATTGAGACTTTAAATATAAATGTCAAACGATAATTATAAAATATTTTCCCGCTGCTACGGACTGCACCGTGCCGGTTCAACTTGCTACTCTATAAACTGGGTCCACTTCAATACAAATTTGCGTTGTGCGGACTGTATGTATTGTATGTGCTGTGCCTGAGCCGTAATGTAGATGCCCTGATTCACAAAGTCACAGACAAATATTGTCGCCGCACAGCACGCACACGAACCATCTGTTGTCCACCAGATAATTCAAACAAATTGTTCTAGTAAATTCGATACACACGCAAAATTGTATTGGTGTGCACCTAGATTTAGATGTCTCCTTCCGCACTACACACACGCATTCTCCGTCACTTAATTATACTGCGCGCGCAACTGGGCTTCTGGCTGTGCCAAGTTGCATCTCACCTAGAGTTAGTTACATACAGTTTGTACCAAGAATGTGTTGTTACTTTTTAATAAATCGATAAAGAAGTCTATGGTATTCTGAAATAATGTAGATTTTTTAGAGTGAAAGAATTTTTGGAATAGGTCTACTAGTTTATATCATTCATACAAATAAATTGTCTCTCTTTAAAATATTAGTGTAGATAACTATATGTACTTAACATAATTATTCCACTGTTTATTCATCAATGATGTAAGTTTCATAAAGATTGATTTTTCTTCATTAACTTTTAATTTGCTGTTTCTGTTGGGATTATAACTGCCTTTCCATATTCGTTTTAACCTTTATTTACCTTTGATTTAAATTCTGACATTATCTGTATATGCAAGAATTTGGCTTTTCCCTGTTCTCATGGTCGATTCTGTTTACGCTATTTATTCTTACTACACATTCCAGTAGTGTAGTAGACATTATCTTGTTAGAGGAACTCCCTGCTTTGAACCTTGTAGAAAACAAGTACTACTTGAGACTATATGACATATATATATATATATATATATATATATATATATATATATATATATATATATATATATATATATATATATATATATATATTAGATATTAAAATATCCAAATCATATTGATCAATTTTTAGGGTATTTTTCAATTATTAAGTCATCTCACTCATTAAATATCAATACTCGCCATATTCACCCCGCAAATTTTATAAATTACAACTTGCCAGATGATTGTATTTTTACATAGATGCCTAAATCTACCATCAGTCCGTTAAACTCCACTGCTGGACGTAGGCTTCCCTTAAGAGTTTCTACTGTGTTTGGTCCTGCTCCACCTGCATCTACTTTGTTTTGATGCGTTTTATGTCGTCACTCCATCTGGTCCATATTCTCTGTTTCTGAAGGATTCCGATCTTGGTCTCTATTCGAGGATTCTTTTTGTCCACCTGTCATCAACCGCTCTCGCAACATGATTCGCCCTGTTCCACTTCAACATCGCTATTCTTTCTACCTCATCAATCACTTTCGTACGTTTGCGTATTTCTGTATTTGGTATTGGATCTCTGAGAGAAACTCCCAGCATCGTCCGTTTCATAGCTAGTTGTGTAACCCGTATCTTTCTAATTGTCTGTTTCGTCATTTTTGAAGTCTCTGTACAATATGTGAGAACTGAAAGGACACACTGGTTGAACATTTTCCCCCTCAAACAAACCGGCAACTTTGACTTTAATATATATCTCAAATTTTTGAAAGCAGCCCAAGCAAGTCCGATTCTTCTGGATATTTCACGAGTCTGATTGTCTCTTCTGCTGATACTAATCTCGGATCCAAAGTACTTAAAAGATGTAGCTTCCTCTACTCTGATGTTATCGATCTAGACACCTCCGCCGCCAAGTACCAGATTTGTCATAATTTGGATTTTAGCAAAGTTGATTTTGAGTCCCACTTTCTTGGAGACTTCGTAGAAATTTTTTAACATCACAGTATCATCATCCAGGCGGTCGGCTATTAAGACCAGGTCATCTGCGAATCTCAAGTGGTTGAGATTTTCACTGTTTATGTTTACTCTCCTAAGCCGTCCCATCGTGTGTGTTTGAACATTTATTGAAGGATAGTATCGAAAAATTTTGGCAAAATGGTGTCACCTTGACGAACACCTCTTCCTATATTAAGTTACTCTGTGTTGTCTTGCAGTTGGACATTTTCAGTAGCGTTTTCATAAATGTGTTTGATGTGTGCAGGGTAGCGGTAGTTAATTCTACAATCTGATAGAGCTGTTAACATTGTGTACTGGTCTATAGTGTTAAATGCTTTCTCGTAATCTATAAAAATAAGCACTAAAGGTTTATTATACTCCATCGACTTTTCTATGAGGCTTTTCAATATTTGGAGGTGGTGGTTCGTGCTATAGCCGGTCCTGAAGGCAGCTTGTTCTCGCGGCTGGTATAAGTCTAGCTTATTACATAGTCGATTTGTGGTCCTCCGGCTACCCAACTTGTGTATGTGTGATATGAGACTGATATATATCGGTAGTTTTCGATATTTGTTATGTATCCCCTTTTATGTAGTAGTATTATCACTTTATTTTTCCATTATGATAATGTTGTCCCCTTTGAAAGACATTCATTGAAGAGAATTCCCAATGCTTGTAACAGCTTGTTTTCTCCCATTTTCATAGCCTCTGTGACTATTACTTCATTCCCGGGAGATATTGTTCTGTTGTTCTTCATCTCAGGTAATGCTCGTTTTACTTCGCCCACTGTGATATCTGGGATGTCCTCTGATCCTTGAGTTAAACTTTGGTAATATGATTATCTAAGGTTCCTTCTGTTTGTCTTTTATATAATTCCGCATAAAATATTTTCTATCATTCTTAGAATTTCTTCTTTGTAAGTTTTAACATTGGCCTGTATGTCCACCAGCTTAGAATTGTTTTTCTTGCCTTGAGAAAGTTTTTGTCTGAGGACTTTTAGGCTCTTATTCTTCTTTATGATATTATTACGTCATTTGCATTAAAATCGCCTACCATATATATATATATATATATATATATATATATATATATATATATATATATATATATATATATATATATATATATATATATATATATTCATCATCATCATCATCATCATCATTATCATTATCATCAGTGTCGATCCACTGCAGGATGAAGGCCTCTTCAGCATGCTTCCAACTTTCATGGTCCTGGGTTTTCCTCCGCCACTCGGGTCCTATATTCTGTCATCAGTCCATCATGCTTTCGGTCTTCTTCGCGGACGTTTGTGATCAAGCGATATACACTCTAGGATTGCCTTGGTCGATCTGTCGTCCCATCGCCTCGCTATATGGCCTGCCCATCTCCATTTTAATTGGTTTACTCTTCCCATGATGTCACACACTTTCGTTTGTTCCCTGATTCATGCACAGGGCTTTCTGTTTCGTTTTGTAATGCCAATCATACATCTTTCCATTCCCGTCTTTGCTACCCAAATTTTTTTAATTGATTGCGATGTAAGTGTCCAGATTTCACTTCCGTATGTCATAATAGGTAGTCCGCACTGATCGAAGACTTTTCTTTACAGGCAAAGTGAGAATCTGCTCTTAAACACTATAGAAATCCTTTGCCCAAGACATATAAATCCTAGAAATCCTGCGTTTCGCTAACCATGTTAGCATCATCAGGAAATTATTTTATTTATAAAATATACAGAATAAAAAGTACAATTGTTGCATTTGTAAAACTACAATTGTTACGTTGTTTATTATTGTACGTTTCTTTCTATTGATTGTAGTCGCCGTCACTCTATGCAAGAGCTGAATATTCAAAACATAAACTGATTTAATGCCGGACCATATTCTTTGCGAAGTCCACAATGAGTACCCACCATTCCCTTTATGAATACATATATACATCTGTGCGGATGAGAACTAATAACCCCGTCATACTGCCAGGCATCCCAGTTTTTATTCATCCATCCCTTGATTAAAACTTTTAATGAGGGCGGAGGTGTAAAAATTAAGCGCCGGCATAATATCCAGACGGTTACGTTAATGCCAGGCAACTCCTGGATGCCTGGAAAAGCGCCGTACATCTTAATAATTCAAGTGAGAGCATATCGAACAATAATGTTTGTTCGCGAAGCTGAAAATGGAGATAGTGTAATAAGACTGAAACGAGACGTAAGGGAAATAATTGTGGTAATTCGAATTATACCAGGGGAATGAGCAAAACTTTGTCATATTTAATTCTATTTAATTAATAGCGTTCTGATAAAAATCTATCATATATACAGTATATATATATATATATATATATATATATATATATATATATATATATATATATATATATATAAAACACTTGAAAATGCCAAATGCAATTTTAGCGAAACATCGTGACTCTTCACAGGATCAACGGATCGACACCCGGAATGATTTAGAAACATTATCTACCATCCGAGAATATATATATATATATATATATATATATATATATATATATATATATATATATATATATATATATCTATATATATATATATATATATATATATATATATATATATATATATATATATATATATAAATTTAGCAAAATTCATTTATATAAAAGTTACAGAAAACAAAAACAAAATGTTACATGTTCCAAAAACTCTTCAAGATTGTTACCATTTGTGTGGTTAGCTAAAATCTTCACTATTTTCGTCAAAAATAAAATCCCGATATTCACGGATAACATTACAGGCATTTTTGATGCGCTGTTGTAGTTCTTTTACAGTATTTACTTCTCCATCGTGATAAACTAACTTTTTTAAATAACCCTACAGAAAAGAAAAATGCAGGGCGTTAAATCCGGGCAGCGAGCAGGCCAAGAAACGGGCCCATTGCGCCCGATCCATCTGTTAGGAAATGCATTATTTAAATGTTCGTGACCTTCTCGTCTAAAATGTGGCGAAGCTCCCATTACGTACAACCCATATATTATGTCATGTCTATCCTTTAAACGAACATCTTGTAGTAATTGTGGCAGATTGTTTTGAAGAAAATCTAAATAATTTTCACTTGTCAGTTGGTCTGGCGGAAAGAAAGGCCCAATAAGCATGCCATTTACTACGCCAGTCCAAACATTTTCTGAAAATGGGTTCTTTTCACAGCAAGCTTTCTTTCTACTTTCTACTGCTCAAACATGGTTATTGTGGAAATTATTTACTCTATTTCTTGTAAATGTGATCTCGTTGGTAGCCAGAATAAACGTGGTAAAATTTAATATTTCTGTTGTACTGATGTAAAAGCCAGTGATAAAACTCAACTCTTCTAGGATAATCTTCGGGTTGTAACGCTTGTACCAGGTGATAATAATAGAGATAAAAATGTAGTCTTCTACACTTTACTATGACCAATTTCAACTTGACCTGCTATAGATCTAGTGCTCGTTGTTGGCTCGTTTTCGACAATTTCTAAAATTTCTTCCCCAACTCCTACCATTCCGCGTGGAGGAGGTCTTCCAGCGTGACCTCCTCGTTGTGCCTTTAACTATCCTGTGTTGCAAAGTTTTGTAACTAAATTTACAAACATCCGCGGAGCCGGATGATTTCTTAAAAGAAAACCTTTCCGCGTACAAACGACCTGCTGTGACTACATTTTGTTGGCACTCCCCGTAAGTTAATATTATATCCACTAGTTGATTATTTTTATAAACGTGTGGCATTTTAATCGTAGAAAGTACCCAAAAATTATACACATCAGTGGTTAAATCGAACATCGCACTCAACATCATCGTACAAGAATACAAAAAAATAATCATACCCAGTATCAGCAGTAAACAAATATTTTGGGTACAACGCAGTGGTCGAGGATATCAAAATGTCAAGTCTGTTTTCAAATTGTGTAATTGTTAACAACTTCTTTATTTTTCAACTTTAATATAAATGTTTTTTTTTGGTAAAATTATTAATTTTTACGAGCTCTACAACCTGTTAAAGTATTAAGTATTAAGCCGAAGTAAAGCATTCGAAGATTGGAGCAGTAAAAAAAACAGCAATAAACTATAACATCTTTTTGGAAGTAAGAAAAGAAACATCGAAGCTGATTAGACAAACTAAAAGAAAATATGAAAACAATCAACTTAATGAAATAGAAAAGGATTCTAAAAAAAATAACACCCGAAACTTTTACAAAATATTTAAAACTAAATTAACAGAAAACTCAACTAAAAGAACTTGCGAAATATTTTGAACAAATACTAAACTGTCCTGAGCCCTTAAACAAATTAGCAACACTAAACCCTAAACAAACAAACCCAGATTCATTACCACCGAGTGAAGATGAAATAGTTAGGCAAATCAAGAGGCTTAAAAATGACAAAGCTTCTGGTGAAGATGGAATCACTGCTGAACTTTTGAAATCCGCTGGTCCAGGTACAATCATGGAAAT
Source organism: Cosmopolites sordidus (assembly GCA_031761425.1). Lineage (NCBI taxonomy): Eukaryota > Metazoa > Arthropoda > Insecta > Coleoptera > Curculionidae > Cosmopolites > Cosmopolites sordidus. The sequence continues at coordinate 119,032 of JARFXV010001577.1, forward strand.
AACCAAAAATCTACAAGAAGTTTGGCTAACCGAGCGGATTTCGGAAGATTGGAAAGATGCTCTAATCCATCCACTACATAAGAAAGGAGATAGAACGGATGTAAACAACTATAGAGGGATATCTCTTCTCCCAGTTTGTTACAAGATTCTATCTCAATGTCTACTAGACAGAGCACAGGGACAGTTAGAACCTAACATTGGTGAATATCAAGCAGGTTTTCGACTGGGCAGATCCTGCCCTGAACAGATCCTGAATCTGAAGTTGATTCTAAGTTGATCTGAAGTTGATTCTGTATATTTGTGGATTTCAAAAAAACATATGATTCTATTGACCGCGAATCTTTATTCCGAATCTTGAAAGAACAACCAACCCTCGTGCAATACAAGCGTTAACCACAACACCTACAGAGATTTGTTATTTTCAGAAAACTTAAATACTTAATAAATAAAAAATTAATCTGAGAAAAGCGGGAATAAATATCAGTAGCCTCTAATAAAATATTGGGTTATCCTCAAAGTTCGTAGGAATTTTCCATCAGTTGCTCTTTTAGCGTTTGTAGGTAAAATTGTGCTGCAAATATGTGTTGCATTAGAAATATGTATATACATATTATTAATTTTTATGGTATCTACCATGTGTGCCTTCGATTAGTCAAGCTGATTCAAATTGAAAATGTCGGTCGATAACTTGCATTTATACCACATAATACTTTTTTTATTTCAAAAAGGACAAGGACGCTGGACAAACAAAAAACAATATGTGTGCCATTTACAGAGAGAATTCTGTTGGAGAGATCTGGATATCCGATCTGGCCGTCCTTCAAGTACTGATGTTGAGGAAATAAAGGCCATAATAGTTGAAGATCCACGCACCACAGTCCGTGAAAAAGCAGATCAGTTAAATATTAGTAAATCGATTGTTTTTGACCATCTTAAAAAAATTGGTACGTCTGTCGATACGATGTGTGGATACCTCACGAACTTAGTGAGCGAAATCTACTGGACTGAATCCTTTCGTGCGATCTGTTACTGGAAAAAAATTTGAGGCATTTATAAAGTGGATGGTAACTGGAGATGAAAAGAAGATTATGTGCAATAACGTGCAATGAAAAAAATCATGGGGAATGCCAGGGTCAGCGATCTTAAGTACCATACAGTTTGAGCTCCTTTCACGAAACCAAACCATCAACATCGATATCTACTGTATACAATTGGATCGCATAAAAATATCGACTGAAGAAAAATGGCCAGAATTAGCAAACATGAAATGCGTCATGTTTCATCATGATAATGCACGACCACACGTTTCAGTCAGTGTAACGGGTTCAAATTAAGTTTGAAAAACAGTATTACCATTTTATCATTTTAAACGTCTTGCATCACCCTTTCCTTTTCCGTTTCCGTGCGCCGTTTCTTTTCCTTCATTAAAGTGGTATATAGGAGAATATGTTTGTATGTCTTCCAGTGCGTTAGAAGGAGACAGGTATCGATTTTATCTCAACTGATTGAACGCCTGTAATTAATTCCATTTTTCCTTCGATCTTCCTTTGCTGCACTGCTCAACCATCTTTCGTCGTAGTTTCTGTAATTTTTGTTTCCTTATTTTTGAATATCTTTTTTTTCTTTTAATTTAGGGTTCTTACTCTTTTTTACTTATAATTTTTGGGGCCGTGGTGGCGATATATTATTGATATATTATTTATACGATTTGAATTGATAACTTAGGTAGTACTGTAGTTAGTATATTTATGGTAAGTTTCGCTGCAGTTGACAGTGAGCGGGGTGAACTAGTGGGAACTCCTAGAACACCACGGGGATTTCCTGGCTTCGGTTGATCTGGGGTAAAGGGGCATAATTTGCACGCACGCTAACAGTGCGCTCTGATTAGCACCCGCTCATCAGCTGTGTATATTTTTAAACTTATTGTAAGTTACAACCCCTTTTAAATTATAGTAAATTTATTTTCTTTTCCTTTATTTTGGTTTTCTTTCTAAAAATAAAATAAAATAACATGAATGTATTATAATTTAGAAGGGATTGTAATTTACAATGCCGTTTACAAATATACACAGCTAATGAGCGGGTGCTAGCCAGAGCGGACTGTTAAGCGTGTGTGCAAATTATGCCTCTTTTATCCCAGATCAACCGGAGAGTAGGGGTAGCTACTTTCATTACTACTACTAGTAATGAAAGCTACTGGCCTTACTACGGAAAATGCCAGGAAATCTTTATGAGGTTCCAGGAGTTCGCACTAGTTCACCACCCTCACCGCTATAGCGGCGAAATTTACCATAAATATACTAACTACAGTACTATGTAAGTTATTAATAGAAATCATATAAATAATATATGAATAATATTGGTGTTCAGATACGTCATAAAATTAAAATTAAAACAAAAATAAAAGTTCTAAGTTGGGTGTAAAAAATTAAAATAAAGTAAAAGTAAAAGTAAAATTAAAAGAAAAGGCTCATTAAATGTCTTTCACGGTAAAAATATTGGCCCCTTCAGCATCAAAGATAGAGTTAAAGACAAGGTAATATAAGGTAATAAAAAAATAAGGCAGAAAAAAAAGAAAAACCTGGTCTCGGGGTCAGGTTTCCCACAAGAGTGGTAAGTGTAGAGCGGTACGGCTCATCTAAATTCGGCTCCATCCTAGGACTCTAAATTTCGCCCCATCTAAGAACAAAAAAAATATATTCAAAAAAAAAAGGCAAAAGCATTGGGGAACCTGGGACGAAAGATGGTTGGGCAGTGGAGCCAAGATAGACCGGAGGAAAAATTGAATTAATCACAGGCATTCAATTAGTTGGGACAAAATCGATACCTGCCTCCTTCTAACGCACTGGAAGGTACAACCATACTCTGATCGGCACCACTTTAACGAAGGAAAATAATAGAATATTATCTGACTGATTTTCAAACTTAGACTTAATTAGTATCAGTTACATCAGAACCAATGAAAAATTTTTCAACTTCAATTCGGATGTTTCACCGCATCCACCTTATTCACCTGACATACATGCTCGACCTATAATCTATACCACTCACTCCATTTTTTTTTAAATGGAAAATCTTTCAAACCGAAAGAAGATGTGAAAAACAACCTGTTGGCATATTTTGGCAATAAAGATGCTAATTTTTGGTAAAAAGGCATTATAGATCTAACACTATGTTTGTTGGCAAGAAGTTGTAAATAATAATGGTCATTACATAATAAACAAAATAAATATTTACTTTAAGTGTTTGCGTTTCTGTTTCATTAACAAAAAATCACTACGAACTATTAGGACTTTCCGATAAATTAAAATATCAAATGCAACTGATATAATTACAGATGTGAGAATAAATCGGCTTGAATATAACTTGAAGGCAGACAAGCTCATTTTCAACAGAAAAAATATTTATGTATAAATAGAAGATTTAGATAGAATTTATCTACATATACATATTGGTGTTGTGATGTGAATAATTAGTGCCGTATAAAATAGAACAGACAATGACATATCAAATAGACAGTGATATAGAAAAATATCTATGTAAATTTTTCAAATAAATTTAATAACTGAAATGGAGATTGGCAGCTTACAGAATAATATATGGATCTCTAAAACATATTGATTGGAATAAAAATATTTTAATTTCATCTGTTGACTTGCTATATAAATACAAAGTTATTCCTCTCATACCTGTGCTATTTCTTCATAAACTATATAATGCTATTCTCGATTATTTCTCCACATAGTAATGTCTTATTTTACAAAACCAACATACTCCCGTCTACGTGTACCGTATTAAATGGTAAAACTGAACATATATGATCCTAAAATCAGTATAATGGTGTATATAGAGCGGGCGAAAGCCGTAGCCGGTTTAAAATTTCCGATTCGAAACGACGATTTGCATAGAGATAACACTTTTGCAGCGAAATTGAAAGAGACTCGCGAGGAAACTAAAAGGGTTGCGATGAGATCGGATTATTATAAGGGCGACAGGATATTCGCCACGATAGCGACCCGTTTTCTCTAATTATTCTAATGCACGTTAGCTACTTAATTTATATTACCTTGGCTTTTATGTTATAACTTTGTTTTCGTGGATAATTTTTCCGAAAACGAGGACAGTTCAGTTTCTAGTTTTGTAATTCGAATGGAACAAGTATTATTTGAAATTAAACTATATTTTCATTGCTCATAAAATGCAAGTTCCATTAGTAGCGGTAAAGAATTATTAGAAATGTTATTAAAATATAAAAAGCAGTGCCTTTAAATAGCATCTTTAGTTATATCAAAAAATGTGATTTGATAAAACTGAGATCTTGACACATTTCTTCTTTCAGTCCTCTACATGTAGCTGGTTCTTTCACATCATCCGTCCAGCTCTCCCTTGGTCTACTTCCTCTCGTCCAATTGTTTTGTGAGTTTAAACCATATTAATTTGTTTCTCTATTTGCTCTCTATGGTCTCTATACCTAATAATAATTTATTTTCTCTTATTGCATCATTTTTGATTCGTTCAAGCCTATATTTTCTACAGCTACGCCCCAGGAAGTCGAATTTAGTCGCCATCAGTTTGTTTCTATTTCTTTTTGTCATATTCCATGTTTCCGCTTCATATATTACGGTACTTTCAAAAACAGTTATGTGCTTTTTTTCTGTCTTCCTCTTGAGTTTAAAGTTCAGATTTCAGTTGAGTATCTTAAAAAATGTGACCCATCCATCTGTATGACTGTGCAAAAATTCAAATCTGTATTCCTTCAAGTAGCGGAAATATGGGGGTGTCTTCATCTTAATTGCGACACACTATATATATATATATATATATATATATATATATATATATATATATATATATATATATATAGGCTAACTAGACAAATAGTCGAATGTTATGAAAATAAGAATAGAGCTAAAGTAGAAATAATTAAATGGATTGCTGCAATTAAAGAGGACCTAAGATCAGCAAATATCACAAGTGAAATTCAGGATAGAGACGGTTTCAGACACAAGGTGAACGTTTGGAAGGTTGGCCAGAGAGAAAAATATAGAAAAACTGAAACAACTTGGTCTGACGAAAGAAAAAAAGCTCATAGCGAAAGAATGAAATTAGTATGGGCGCAAAGGAAGGCTAACAACAACAAACGCCTCTAATTGTACTTCGCGTGGTCCACCCGGGCCCATACGTGAATAATAATAATATATATATATATATATATATATATATATATATATATATATATATATATATATATATATATATATATATATATATATATATATATATATATATATATATATATATATATATATATATATATATATATATATATATATATATATATATATATATATATATATATATATAGATATATATGTATGTATATCTTTTCACTCACGTAACATAGCCAAACAAAGGTAACTCATCAGATCTGTATTTTATTAGTTCTAAATACAGCCCGCCTGATTTCTTGATACCTTTGTTTTCAGGTTTTTTTATTATATCTTATATAAAATTTATCATTAAATTTAAAGAGATTTTTTCACAGACCATTATTACACCGACGCTTGATATATAATAATAAAAGATTTTTAAGCTGGTGCTTTGAAATTTTTTCACCGAAGGCAGGGGCAGGATTTAAAGGGTTGCTGATCTTCTAGGCGATTGTCCTCCAGAGGTTTGGTATTTTCGGTACAGTACAACGGGTTTTCATCGGGGATGGACTCGGGTTTCCTGATGTATCCACAAACATAATTTTCCATATACATACAGATGATTTGTAACACAAATATATTTCTTTGTTTCTAACAAAGAAATATGAACTATCGTAGAGTGCCTGGGAAGGAAAAATACTGACGAAAGTATAAGGTCCCATTCAAACGAAAGAAGGCTGGAGAGTTAAAACGAATGAAGATCTTCCAACAATCTTTAATAGTTTAGATCTATTGAAGGAAATCAGGAGTAAACGACTGAGTTGGTGGGGCCAAATAGAGAGGATGGACAACAAAAGATCTGTCAAGAAAATATTGGAAAAGAGTGTAAGAAAACATTGATACAAAAGGCGGCACTCTTCTTCTATAACTAGATTATAGAGCTTGTCGAAACGGGTGGCCACCTTTCCAAGTAAAAGAAACATAGATCTAGAAACCCCTAACGGGAGGCGACCACTTTTGAAGGGCTGTCAAGACATAAAGAAGTGAAAAATTACAGTTAAGCTACAGTTTCCTAAGAGAGCGGTGCCGTTATTTAGCGGTCGTAATATAGGGATGGATGACGTCACTAAAACGTTGTTTATGAAAATCAGATGGCGTTGGTTTCCTAGATAGGGTTTGTTATGAGCGTAACGTCAAATATCAGTGTCGCAATTTGTTTGACGGTTGTTATAGCGGTGACAAACAGTCGTGGAACGTTTTTCCCGTGTAGCGGGGACCATTTTAAAATATAAAATGAGTGCAAACGTGATTTGGACTAGCGAAGATGACGAAATGTTGATTGATTTTTTAAGAAATAATGAAGCTTTATATAATGTGAAGAGCAAAGACTATAAAAAAAACCACTTAAAATCAAACACTTCAAATGCACCTTCTGTCGCACGATTTATAAATATCTCACTCTTCTCCAACGACAGTTTTCGTCTTCCTATAACTCCTTATTTTCCAAATATAGTAAATGCTATTAGATCATTCTCCATCGCAATAAGCTCACTGCCAGTTGACCGTCTTTTTTTAAGTTGACATCTCTGATCATCGTTCTTATAGCCGTTTTCTTACATCCGTCGTATCACTACTTATCACGGCCACTAGATAACGGTACCGCTTTCTTAGAAAATCGTTGTTTTAGAAATGTAGATAAGCTTATTTGTATGATTTATATTAATTTCAGTTGATAATCTAATTTGAATTAATTTAATAATTTTCTAATAAGTCTCTTTGAGCGCTAATCTAGTACATATTTGACAAGTGTATTTTCTTTTCTATATTTTGCAAAGTTTTTTGCAAAAACATTTTTTTTGCAAAATTTTTGCACATTTTTGCATTGAAGAAAAGCCAGCTGGATTTTCAAGCAAAGTGTTCTTTAGCGATCGGGTTTCATTTAAAAGAACTTGTAAACAAACAAAATTATCATCTCAAGTGAAGCAGATTCGAAAGATGTTATGGATATATTTGTACTCTTATTTTCAAAAAGTCCCTTTTTTATAGTATTTGGTATGAAGAACTAATTCCGTACATTTTAAAAGATGAGTTTGGGATTTTGTTTAAGGTAATTGGTGCATTTGCTTGTTTGTTTTGTCGTAAATTAATTTTTCTTACGAATTTGATAAAATTGAAATATGATATTGAGCTAAGTATTCTTTATTTCATTAAAAAAAATAAAACTTTTTGACTGATTCTAAAGCGAGATTTTATTAATTAAAGTGTACATAATTGATATGCAAGTCAGAGATGTATAAAAAAATACAGTTTCTTGTATATCTTGAGAAATTTTCTTACGATTTTTTTGAAAAACCAATATGCTGTAAAACGAAAAATTAGAAAAAGTGAGATTTATCGATTGGTTGAGATGTTTTTTGAACAATAAACGCATAGTGGGGGGATTGGGAGATGTAGACATCACAGCTTGGCAACAACTGTGTGTCGTCAGGCTTTACGCGTCAACCTCTGGATGTTTAACCTTATTTTTGGTAATATGCATTGTGCCACTCGGAACTTTAGTTATAACATAACATTTATTACAAGAAATATCCAATATTGATTTAAAACCTCGACGTATGTCGTTAGTTATTGTTTCTAATAAAATAACTTTTTTACATTGACAACATTTTACATTTTTTCCTAACTCATCTAGCTCCACTATCCGTCGACCACTACAGAGGTTAGGAGAGTCTTCAGTTTTTAATTTTTTTCGCTTTATTGCCGATATACTTTTTTTGCGTTTATCAAGGACCTTTTGCTTAACAAATTTTCCTTTATATCACAATTGATCATCATCAAATGGCATTTTCAAATTATTTATATTTTTATTGTTTTCAAATAGTAGTAATACGGGCAAGAGAGCACATATATACAAAACATAATATAATATAATATATATATATTGTATTTGTGAATAGGATTATACTTTTCGCCTCGATTTTCACGAGTAAACTACCTTAATATAAGCACCATGGTATCTCGAAATAATAACTATCATTGCGTCGCCGTAATTAACGCTTATTACATGTAAGATTTTTACAAATGTTTGAACTTTCGATTATGCTTGTAGTATATCTTCCTCCAACTTTTGCGGTTGTTCAAGTAGTTTCACACTGAAATCATTAGTTATAAATGGTAGGAACCACTTTCTATATATTTTTTTCTCATGGGGTTTATTTCCAAAAGTTACACATATTTTTTTTGTATTTTAGTTGGAATTTTCTTAGATCAAATTAATAGAAGATCAAAAAACAGAGAAGTACATATCGAAAAAATAAGTATGGCGTTTTATTTTATTGATGTTTTTATTTGCAAAAATATTATACAACACAGAAAATAATTCACCGGGAACTAAGTTTCGCATCTAATAATATAATGCAATGCTCTTTAAATTATATCTAGGAATATCAAAAACATAAGTCTATAAATATAAAATAATCGAGCACTCATGTTTATGGAAAAGAATAAAGCAAGAATAATTTCCACATTAAATAAAAAATAAGAGAAACGTAAAAAAAGACCGCATTAAAACAAAACGATGGAAATTTAGCTTTTATGCTAAGTCCCGGCGGCGGAAAACCGCTGACATTTCCCACAAAACCTCTTATTTAAGTGACTCGGTATCCATTTCGATGTAAAAATTGTGGATCTTGCCGAAAATTTGCAATTCGTCTTCGGGTGACGGCCGACGCGTGAAATTGTATTCCGCGGGCTGCCGCCAACAACGCTGTCTCCGCCGTTGCCACCGCCAGAGGACGCATCATACAGTTGCTCATACGGTTGGCATTTTAAGCATATATCTTGCCAAAAATTGATTTTGAATTTATCGTATGTGTTTGGAAACGTTTCGGAATTTGAGACTATTTGTTCATATTGTATCGCGATTTTAAAATGTGTCATTTTCCAATGAAAACATAAGAGATGTATAATTTTTAACTGAAATAGCAATAATTGGAAAGTTTATCTAATCATGGACATTGACCTAGCAGTCTCATCCCAAAAAGCAGTTTCCGCTATGAAATCTGATGCGAAGTGTGTAGATAGAGTAGTAAAACTGTTTTTTTTTTGCGTATTGAAGACGATCCACTCTCCATAGCACTGCTGGAACTCCAATATTGGTTTCGCCTTCAACTGATTGGTTAAAGCATTTCCAATGTTCCCCAATCTCCCAAAATGGCGTCCTTTGAGCTGAATTTTAAATCTTGAAAATTGGAAAAAGTCAGGTAAATATGGAGACTGCGGAGCCACAGCGCTGTTTTACTTGCCAAAAACTGACAAATCGCTATGTGGCAGGCGCATTTTAGTGATGTGACACTCCAATGTTCATCATGTTCTTCATTATAACTAATTAATTGTGAAAATAACTCTGCAATCGCTTTATACTGCACTCATTGACTAACAAACAGCTTTTTTTTACGAATAAAAGTATTGTGATGCAGAACTATTCTCCGTATTCGTATGATTTGGTTCCGTGCGAGTTTCGGTCATCACAACACTGAAACTAACAATGAAAGAAAAACAGCTCGACATCACTTCGAACAATCAGTCGATTCCGATCGTAATTTTGCACACAATTCCTAAATCTCAGCATCAGAAGTGCTTGAAATATTTTTGCGACCACTTCGAGTAGATGTTAATTTGGTCATGAAAACCATGGGCAAATAATTTCGTGTAGCTCTCTCACCTTTTTTTTTTGGTCGACTGAATATTTCAGATCTTCTACTTGAAATAAAAGGGATCTTGTATCGAAGAACATTCAAAGAACTTGTAGCGTTCACAAATTCTTGGTCGCTACAGGTAGCATTCGTAAATTGTTGATCACCATTGGTAGGTTTATTTCGGACAAATTCTTAACTGAAAGAGCTCCGGTATCGATCGGATAAGGCAAGAGAGTCTAACTCCAAATCTCCAGGTGAGCGGACGTTTTCGCGCCTTACCCTTGCGACCGAGAGGGTTTTACGACCCGGCAGCAGAGAATCCGATCAACAGACATCAAGCCATTGAACGACCACCTATTACAGAGCCCGACCATCGTGGAAACCTTACACCTTTTTGGGGCCACGTGGCAGAATAACCGGTTTGTCAGATCGAGATTATTTCGGGACCCCCGCATAGGGATACCGGACTGCCCGCAGTCGTACTCAGTGTTTTTGGACACCCAGTACCTTGACAGGCAAGGATAGACAACATCAGGAAATAAGGCCAGATACACATTTTTTTATTATATTTTCATGTACCGTTAAGGATTGCAATTACCAGTTATTTTTCACCAATACATAATTTCTTATACTGATAATGGTCACGTTATCATCTTATATTTTGTATCTATTTGCCGTCTGACCATTCTTGGTTACCCTAGCGTTATATATTTATCTTTTTAGTATTGTCAGAATAGAGGAAATAACCTCTAATTTGTAAGTATAGGGACATAGAGACCAGCTGGTGTAATTCAGACCTGTGTATTTGATTTTTGATTTCTTTCACGGTAAGGTTTGGAGAACCACCTTCCCTAAACCTTCCCGTGTCTTTTGTTTGATAGTTTTAGTTATTCCTTTTTTTTGTGTGCTTTGTGTCGTTCTTTTTTGAGTGTGCTTTTATAATATATATGTATAAAATTCTAGTAAACCGTTTTATTTAAGATAGACCCCTTCCCGGTTCCAGGGTCTTTTCTGATGTATGAAGTAACCGGGTGGCGCTCAACTTTTGTCGTGGCTTCATTCTGTCCTGGACCTTCTTCCCGGTGCTCTCGGCGAACAGCTGCCGTCGCTGTGATTTATATATTTTTTATTTTGTTTCAAAAGAGAAAATAATAGGTCACAAACTGTTAAATTCCAATAATTAAGACCTATAATTGGATATCTAAATCTCTGCATACTTGGCAGATGGATTGTTTCTTATTGTTATCATATTTCGAAAAATTATTTTTCCAAGATAATCTTTTTTTGATAAAACTGCCTAGATATTTGTTTCTATAGCAACGTTTTTTATATTTGTTTTCTGCAACTTCTTTGTTTTGTGAATCAAATCACGTGTATTAAATCACGTGAATCAAATCACTACATTTCATAAACAAAGTATAATTTTATTGGAAAGTATTCTGTTTTTTAGTTGATGCTTGTTATTTGAATTAAAATGAAGCATTAGTCCCATTAAAAATATTTGACAGTGCAATTGCGGATAATTTTTAAACTAAACATAAAAATTTTTTGTTCTGGTAAAGTGTAATCTTAGACGGATTATGTTCCATGTGTCAATGCCGTCAAGTATTATCCTTTTTGCTAAAGAGTACTTTTGAAGAAAATATCCATGTACTATTCCATTAGTTGGCTTGGAGTTTAATGCAGAGATATATTTTTAACATGATGTGTATCAGTTAACATATCTGCTAGTTGCCATTAATTAGTTTACTTCTTTGTTCTTATAATCCAATTCACCATCAGTGGCCTTACATCCCTATAGGGTCTACATCTCCTTCAGCTCCCGTTACCATTTGGTTCTATTCCTGGCATGCCTTGCCAAATCTGATCAATCTATTTTTCGCTTATCTTCTATAATGCTCTCTCTCTCTAACGTAGTCTTGATCGTCCTCTAAAGGCCATTTTTGTTAGGTTCGTGTCATTATACCTTATTATATTATCTGCCCACCTCAATCTGCCAAGTTATATTATCATATTCTGTCCTTATTACCGGCTTGTCAGAACTTTCATACTAGACGTAGTTGGTGCCTCGAAAGACGGACATTTATATTTATAATTTAAATTCACCATAGATTTATTTGAATATATTTATAATATGAAATTATAAAACGTCCTGTTACAAATCGTTTAATATAAAATTTCGAGTGTGTGTCATAAAATTGTAAAGTTTTATGTCATAGATTGAACGGAGAATTTTGCATTTTCTGTCAGGTTGATATTGCACGGGTAATTTCAAATTATCGCGAAATTTTATGGAAGTGGCCAATGAATGAAATTATTTTGTTATTGGTCAAAATTATCATTTTATCTACTCTATAAATATTATTGTTGAGACCTATTTTTATATGATGAAAATATTACCAAACTATAGAAATATACAATACAATAGCAGTTGGGTTCTTAAATAGTTGCATTACACATTTATTACGAACATAATTTCAAATATTTTATATAATTATATACACATTTTGTACCAAATATTTTGAACTTCTATTTTACTTCCTCCGGATAAGTCTGTTGTATTGCTCTTTTCACAACATCTGCTTGTTCCAGGAGAAAAAATAAATGGATCATGTTATTTTCTTTTCTTAATAGAATTCACAGTTTAAGTAAAACGGGATCAAGTTAACTATTCTTTACCTCTTGAAAGGGTGGAAGGGGCTCTGAAGGTCCCCCATTCCTTTTTTCATTTCCAAATACTCATAAACATTGAGCACAAATTGTTGGGCTTGTAATTGCACTGTTCAAAGATTTTCTCGGCATTATCTGAAATCACACAAAATCTGAATTTATTTTTAGATACCTTAAATGTTCGCACCTGTATATTTACATTATTATTTTGAAATAAACGAATGTTTATGTTTTAATATGTTTTTCAAATAGCCAATTCATATTCCATTTTTATTAAACATTTATAATAAAATGTCTTCAGTTAGGTTAGAATTATTGAAGGAAATAAAACTTTATGAACCTTTACAAATACTAATCGATGTAAAATAATCAATAACAATAGTTCTTTTAAGAACTTATTTTACTATAAAATTGGACTTTACATCACAAAATGTCACCAAAACACAATAACAAAGCAACTCAAATGCCAACCAAAACAGAACAGCTGAACTCAATAGACGAACTTTTAACTGGCATTACGAACCAACACCTTTTAATTATTTCTTAATTTTACTCTTTACCACGCTGTAACGCTATCGTAACGTACTGCTTGAATATATCCATACACGAAGACATGATTATATTTATTATCTCCTTATCTCCGGTTATGTAAAATAAAAAGAACATATTGAGAACATGTCTATGATATAAGCATCAATTAATGACGCACGGATAATCTTTAAGCTTTTCAATTGTAACTGGAAATTATGCCTGCGTTTCCATATTACCGTACTCGCATATTGCCACATATATACTTAAGATTTTTCTCTCAAAAGTTGATAAGAGTGATTCATAGATTTTTGTTAATGTCATGGCTTCTAACCCGTAAATTAGGACTGAAAAAATGAGAGTTTTATGTAGCCTGATTTTGGTATGTATTGAGACATTATGGTTACTCAGGTATTTGGAAAGACCAAAAGAGCATATGTTGGTTAGCATAATACATCATCTAACTTCTGTACTGCAATCATTCGCAGTTAACGTTGAGCCTAAATACCCAAATTATTTTTCACCTTCAAGGTTATCGTCACCAATGGTGATATTCTGTCCGACGTTCCGCCCTCTTCAGTTACTCGTGGCTGCGATGAATTGGATCTACTCCTTATTGATGTTGAGTTTCATTTGCTCTGCTGCATCCTCGCAAATTGCGAGCAAAAAGCAAATTGTTAAAAATGTACATGTTTCTTTATTGAATAATGTAAATGTAAATACAGCAGCAGCAGAAACGTCTTCATTAACGAAAACTCCGTCTACAGTTAAAGATATTGTGACGAAATCAATTAAAGCCAAAAAAGTCCGTAGTGATTCTGATAAAAGCAAATGTGTTGTCGACAGCGACATAGACTTAATTCGGAGCAAAATTTCTGCTATATATGACGAGCAAACTGTGCCTACATTGCATTCATTGTAACAGCGACTAAAGAACGATGAAACCATTCTTTGCAGCAGAACTAGCCTCCGGAGAATATTACCTCAAATGGGTTTTGCATATCGGACCATTAATAAAGGACAAATATTATTGGAATCACAATGATTGCAACGATGGCGGTTTGACTACTTAAACTCTATAAAAAAAATACAGATTAGAAAATCGTCCCATTATCTATCTTGATGAAACATGGTCCGATACACATAAGACGCCAGCAAAACGATGGTTAGATTCATAAAGAAAATGCCAAACCAAAGCCCTAGCGAACAAGGGAATAATAATTTCAATTTTACGTGTTCGTTCGGAGGATTGATGGGTTCCAAATTGTTTACGGCTCTCCTCCAAAAATATTTAACATTCATCTTTAGACTACCATGACGACACCACAGTAGAACTTTTTAAAGATTGATTTATAAATAGGCTTTTGCTCAATGTGTCTAAGGAAAGCGTAATTGTAAGGATCAAAGCTAGTTATCATAACCGCAAAAAAATAAAGTTCCTAATGCAAATAACACTAAATTGGAAATTCAAAAGTATATGTTAAAAAACGGCATATACTTCAAAAATTCTTATAAAAAATGTGATCTTCTAGGAATATTAAAGACATTTAATACTAAAAAGGAAAATGAATGTGATACCATTGCTGCCGATATCGGACACACGGTTTTACGCCTTCCCCGTATTACTGTATTTTCAATCCAACTGAGCATATGTGGCATCAGGTAAAATCCAATGTTAGAGCAGGAAACATTTCTCCGACTCTAAGTGCAAGCAAATGCTGCAATGCTAATTAGGAAGATTGTAGATAGTATTCCCAAAGAAAGTTGGATAAATTCGATTAATCATGTTATTACAATAGAATATTCCTGTGTATCATTTACTAATAATATAGAACCACTTATTATTGATGTAGATTAAAGTGACAGTGACATCTTAATTTAAGAGTATTTTATTTTTTCCAAAATTATTCAGAAGTTAAACCACGCCGGCTCTGGCGCCTTTTAAGAAACTAGAAATATTGTTATTGAGATTTATTGGGGCATTTAGCATTTTGCCGAAGGGCAACGAAATATCTTGAAACGGATTATACTACTTTTTCCATAGCTATCTTAAACAAGAGACGCACCAGCACGTCACATTGCCTCAAACCCATTATTGTTTCAAATGAACTCGTGATTTCATTTCGTATCTTGACAGTACATTCTACTTTAGACATTGTCATTTGAGTTAAATTTGGTAAAAAGATTTTCTGGTATTTCTAATTCGTTCATATCTTTGATCGCAGTACACAATCATAAGCAGCCTTGTTATTTTTTTGCCAGTTTTTTTATTATTTGGTATGCTATGAAGAGCTGATCTGCTGTAGATATATCAAAGTCCGCATTGATGGCTCCTAGTTAGCATATATTATATCATGATTATTATCATATGACTGGTAAGATAGCGAGAAAGAACACAAAAGTTTAGTAGATAATACCAACAAAACAAATATCCTATTAAGATTAAATATTAACATCTTAAGGAAACACTCGCGAAAAAAGGCTACTCACAAAATAATCGATAAGAGCATTGCAGCACTTTGCGATTTATTAGAGACAAAGGAGATTTACCTGTCGAGGAACCGCATCTACTAATTGTTTTCATTAGTTCGGTTCAAATTGGAAAACTGAAAAGGTACATCGGAAACATAAATAATATAAACCTGCTAAGGAACGATTAATTTCTCACCGGCTCTATAAATCACGAACGATAAAACAGTAAACAATATTCGCCGAACGGTGCATTCTAATAAGAGCGGTTTCGAATTTATTCGTCAGATGGCACATTAATTTTAAACAGAACCACTGTTCTGTATAGTATTTGTTAAAGAAGTGTACAATTTATTAAAAATATAGTCAGTATGTTTTGATTTCTACTGGCAAACACAAAATAAGTTTATATATTGGAATAAAATTGAAATATATTCATTGTATCACATATCTTGAACACAAAAGTGATACACGTTTTGCTTGTTTATCTTTATGTTTCTGTATATGATAAGGAATTTTTATCATATTGTCACGAAATCAGTAAATTTAAATATTTGTAAATGACCGATATGACTTGACATTGCTGCTTCTACTGTTATGAGGACATGGACATAAATGGTTTTAGATCATAGTTATTCACAAGTAGTTTTCTGGTATGTTGTAGAGTTCTGGTTGTTGCAGTATTTGAGAATTAGGTTAAAAAGGCGACTAAACGCGTCTTGGACTCCTTAATATAAGAGATTGACATGACATGTTGTAACTACAAGTTGTTGATTGACATGACTTGCTACAACTACATTTAGATATGTTTCGAGGATAACTGTTAATCGATGTGAAGGGTAAATTTTAATTTTCACATTAGAACCGCATACAGTTTCCAATCCATAAACTACCGTATGAACGGCTATATACTTGGGAATGTCAGCTTTCGTATCCATCAGAAGAAGTTTAAATGCAGCTTGTTATGAATCTGAAATATCGCAGCTTGTGTCATTGTCGCCAGCAAGTTTAAGTGAACTTGAACCATATGTACAACACACCAGGGATACCTTGCCACCCACACTAAGACAGATCATGTAATTCGATTTTCGCCCTGCAATTCTTTGTTTGTATATATATATATATATATATATATATATATATATATATATATATATATATATATATATATATATATATATATAGGGCGGACATTTACGGGACTCTAAAAAATATGTCCGTTTATGGGAGTTGTCCGTCCAAGAGAGATAAGGCATAAGAGTTTTTATTTAATAAACATTTAATGATAAATATATAGTATATCATTTATTAGAAACTACAAATACGTAAATAATATAAAGAACTTATAAAACATTAACATTTATACATATAAAAAAATATTAAAGTATGTATTGGCTAATGGTTAAAATCTTCTAGCAGGGTTCTTTGTAAGGTTTTCTTGGTAATTGAAATATCTTGGAGGTCCAATCCATCTTGTATATCAAATCTAAACCTTGTAAGTCATCACGTGCTACAACGTTGATATGGACACTCTCCGATTGATTGTGGATGGAGTAATGGAAACGTGTCCTCTACCATATCGATATGTGATTTGCTGCAACAATACTAAGAAACGGGCCAATGAAAATATGTATGGGATTTTGCAAAATGGATTATATTTGACAAAGTAGTAAAGAAAGAAAAGACACTGACAGGGGCGCTTCACTGAATATAGTAACCGACCGTAAAAGATATCTTAGTCTGTATTTAGAAGTAATTGAATATCGTATACATTGATCAAAACCGCTGTTCAAAAGGACGTGTTTTGTGTTTATTTAAAGATGATGATGCAGATGGTGATATCAGAAATCGTATTATAAAGTGTAACAAAGTTAATTACTCCCTGCATTCTGTCCTAAGATCTAAACTTATACAAATTAAAACTAAAGTTAGGATCTATAAAACATTCATTTTTCTCGTAGTCATTTATGCGGCATTTCACGTGAAGTGGACAACGAAAAAAAAAGTGAGGTTCTGAGATTTGTTTATATTGGGCATATTTTTACTTCTAGGGAATATGAACGTGTACACATAGCATTTTTTTTTATTTGAGGTTTGGTTGTTAAGATATGAGATTCTATAGAATTCACCTGATTGAGCGAATGGTTTCTTTGGAATCTTATTTTCATATTGAAGTAAATTATAATAAAATAATAAATTTAATGTTGAATATAGAAAATATATTGTATTTTACCATAAAAATTGCAAAAATGATGTGATCTCAATTAATTTATGAAATAAATCATTTAGAGTACGTACATGTTATACTGGACGCTTGCTAAAGTTGGCTGGTTTATGCAAAAAAGAACATACCTACGTAGTAAAATTGCTGTGACGTCACCTATTTATGCATAAATACATACATATTCTGAACTAGTTTTACACTTTATACCTATATATTCTTAATAATGATTTATAACTAACTTATAATGATGAAACAATATTTTATTTTATAGTTTTTTCAATTTTACTATTTACTACAAAACAGTGATACGTTTTTGTCCCTGGAATAGTTACTGATGATTGAAATCCTGGTTGAAGAAAAATGCTTTGGCGTTCAATATCATCTTTGGAGCTGTTTAAGTTAAATTTGAATTTACCCATTCATACAATTGCACTGGAGTGATAATTGCTCTACTTGGAGGTAACTGCAGGCTTGCACGTATCGCTAAACGTTTCAGGTTTCCTCCAAGACCATCACATGGTCCCTTACCGTGAGAGGTTGCGTGAAAATGACTTGTTGTCTGGAAGTTTTAAATTCTTCTGCCAGTGTATTTTCACTCCAAAATTTAGGTGCTACAGTCCGTATCATTGCCTTCATAGAAGTACATGTAGACAGATCATTAAATTTCTCCTTCAACTGCTTCAAAATTTCTTAATCATATTCTTGGTCAGTTTGGGTCGAACTATGTTTATACTTATCTTCGGGAACATACAGTACATCTTAGGAGTTTTGTGGAGTGTCAACTAACAATTGATTACTCTGCACAATATTTTCTACTACTATCGGAGCTGTTTCAACCAACATTTGTTTCCTACATGATGCACACGCATACACATTTGAGGAACAATTCCATTTTTCAGGAATTTTTCTTATATCTTTAAACTTTCGGTGAGCTTGTAAATTAAATTAAAGTAAATAAAATTAAATTAAATTAAATGGTTGAAGCACCGATCGCCGTAGGGAGCCATAATAAATCAATAAAAATGATAAAACTTATTAACGAACGTAACTTACTAAAATGTTAAAACAACAACTAAAAAAATAACGGGGAAGAAACGTGGCTTGGCGTCATACTTCTATCTCTTTCTATCTCTTTCTGTTATATAACTTTGATTCGTTTGGAAGAAATGATTCTTTTCGCTAATAAGAGATGGCGTTATTATTCGTATTTTGTCGTCACAATATAAGAAAAAATCACGTAAAATAATGTTTTATTTTGGTATAGCTTTCTATAAACATTTTTGTTCAAAATAATACATTTAATTTTAAATTTAAGTATTAATTAACCTTATAAAGACTCAAATAGGTAATAGGCAATAGGTAGACAATAATACATAATCAATATTATTGAAATATAACCGATGTTTTAAATCAACGTTTTAATGTGTTTCTACATCACCAACTGGCTTTAACAAGCGAGGTATCACACTCAGAGCGACTTGTACGTACTCCGTAAATTTCCTATACAAAACACTATATTTATTTTATTATAATTTACTTCAATGTGAAAATAAAATTCCAAAGAAACCCTTCCGTCAATCAGGTGAATTTTATAGAATCTCATATCTTAACTAAATCTCAAATCAAAAAAATGTTATGTGTACACGTTCATATCCCCTAGAAGTACAAATATGCCCAATATGAAGAAACTTCAGAGCCTCACTTTTTTTCGTTGTCCGCGTCACGTGAATGCCTCTTATGCGAGACGTGGACCGCTTGCAATATTTGAAAGAATCATTTTTGGTGCTGTGAATGCTAATATAATTTGAAGAATCAAATCATCTTCGAAGATAAGCATTTATACAAGGATCTGGATATTGTAGGCTATGTGATGGTTCAACAACTCAGATGGACATATGGCGAGAATGCCAGAAAATCGAATGTTAAGGAAACTTATGGTAGGGCGAATAGGTGGTAACAAAAAAAAGGTACACCAAAGAGGCGATTGCAGGGCAATGTAAGAAAATATTTTGAAGAACTACTGCACATCAAAAACTGGCAAGGGTGGTTTAGATCGATCTGGTTGGAGTTGAAGGTTGAATAAATTCAAGGCCCATTGACGGACTATATCACCCTAGGAAAAAGAAGAAAAAGAGGCAGATGGTGAGTCTGACGCATCTCATATAGATCGACTTTTTAAATGTAAAATCAGATGTAAGATGAGTACAACATTTTTTTTCCCAGATCAAAAAGGCGTTCGATTATACATTTCGCGGCAATAAGTCATTTTAAAAAGGATAAAACCGATTTTTTCATCATTTTGTAACTATATGGAAGACATTGATCAGTCCTATGTTGTACAATCAAAATCAATTATCGTCAGCAAAGATGATAGTATATGCTTTTTGGGATACAAGAAAAAATTTGATCTTTGATGTTCTTGAGAAAGGTAATGCAAGAATCTGAGTAGAACAGATCATTTTATTATGAGGAAAATTCAAAATGGTGTTTTGGTGAGGACCAACGTGGATGGCTTAAAATACAAATTGTTAGAATACTTACCGTATTGACCATATCTAGCCCCTTTTGATTTTTTTTTTCGAAAGTTTGAAATAATTCTTTATAATAGTTTTCTTAATTTCAATTAATAAACCGTAGCAGGATTCCTTTCGGACCTTCTGAAAGCTGGTAAAAGGCTGGTTTAGCCTTCTGGCTAAAGTCTATCGAAGTTGGGAGACTATAGGAAGGTTTCTGTATCCGGAATAATAAGTATAAACAAATATTTATTATTGAAAATAGTTTTATTGTTTTTCGAAATATCCTCTGCGATGATCAATACACTTTTGCATACGTTTGAATCAATTTTCATAGCACTTTTTCCATTCCGATTGAGGTATCTCCAATACATGCATTTTAAATGCATAAACTGCTTCTTCTGTCATCGAAAATCGTTGACTACGTAGTTTATTCTCACGGACGGGAACAAAGAGATTCAATGTTTTGAAGGGTCAAATATTGAGTTGTTTGGTCCGATGTAAAGAGAGCTCGTGTTATATAGTCGTGTTATATAGATAGTTCTGTTCTATTCAGAATTGATTGTTCTACGATTCTCTAGTGACACTATATCCACATGCCCATTTATCCAAAAAAAAAAACTGGCGATCATTTGCTTCGAGGTGCTTCTTGCGATCAACTTTGGTTGGGCTTGGCTCTTTTTGAAAGACCCATACAGTCAACTGCTGTTTACTTTCGGGCTCATATGCATTGATTTACGATCCGTCACTTGTATAGATGTTATACACAGTTTTTTATGTACCACGATTGTAAATTTCGAGCATTTCTTCACACCAATCGACACGAGCGTTTTTTGAGCGATTGTTAAATTATGCGGAATCCAATGCACACAATTCTTTTTCACGGCTAAATGTTCATGTAAAATCTTGTGCATACTTATCATACTAACGCCCAGGGATGCCGCAATTTCACTGTATGTCACATGTCGAAGTGAGTTGATCGATGCACTGTTGTTGAGAATCAACGTTGAAAGTCGTAGTAAATCATCGCACTAAAATTCTCACGAGTTAATGCCATTTTTCGACGGAGATGAAATTTTCAAGTCACTAAACAATACAAATAGCGTCGTTACGATGTATATGTCAGATGGCGCCTAAGAACACCATTGTTGCCAATTCCGGATACAAAAATAGCAACCCTCGTATCAAATATTAAATACAACTTGATAAACTGAAATCTACTTTTTCTATAGACTAAAAACTTATACAGTCCTTGTATATTTTATATTCGATTGTTTATTAGCTTGAATTTGATTATCTTAATGCAGAACAGCCTGTTTGGGCCAGAATAATATAACTAAATTTAGAATAGCATTTATTATGATAAACTTAACGTTTTTAAACAGTGGAAATACCTTTATAACATATAAATATGATATATCAGAATATATACAGATTTTAAAGCTTTCCACTGCGCATTCCTATACATAACATTAGCAGGCATCCAGACATCGCAATATTTGCGCCTTGTCACGTAACACCTTAGGATATTGCTAGATTTATTGGTATCCCAGAACGCGCAACCGGAGCTCGATGCCGTTCCATACAACGGCAATTTAGTGGAAAGACCTCATAAAAATGGGTGTTTAATATTATACGAAAAATGGGAGGGTATTTAGTGACTCGGGTATCTTCCTTCTCTCGGAACCCAGCTGAGATTCCAGGTCTCTTCGAAGAGGAATGGCCTGTATTAAATCTTACAAGATTTAATTTTTTTTCCTCATTGTTCGTTGTCTTTTATAGGCGGTTTAATTTAGAGCGGAATAGCTTAAGTTCGGATAATTATTTCAACTTTTATATGACAGCAGTAAATAAGGTTCAGTTTGCCAGGAAAAACTTCAGCTTAATTTTGAGCAGCTGTTTTTAAGTACTGTACTTAAATTTATCGCGTTAAAAAATGTCCTAGAACTTTTCAATTTGCTGCATTTTTCAGAAACGTTTTAAAACCACGGTAGTAAATAGACTAAAAGATTACATTTTGTATCAACCCGTACTGTTTTATTTATAGCGAAGTGATAATTCGACGATGGCAAATTAGATGAATATACGGATGTAGAGCCCTATCCAATTATGGTGTTAAGGTTTTAAGGAAATAGTTTCTATAAGATTTTCTATTTCTCTATTGAGAATGACATCAGTGTAATTATTCAAGTACCGGAAAAATGCTACAGTGATTTATACATTTCTGTTTTAATTCCATCTTTTTGAGATCTGTGAGGTTATTAAGTTTTCATTATAACATTGCCCGTATATGACTATAAGTCCCCGGCTTAACATCATCCAAAAAATTTACAAAATTATTTCGCAAAACTGTAAAGTAAGGCTGCAGGAGCTAGCTGATATCATGAAGATATCGAAAGAAAGTGTTTACACAATTTTCGATGAACATTTGGGAATGCGTTAATTGCTATCGAAATTGGTACAGCGATTGCTCACAGCGGACCAAAAACAAAAATGTATTGATGATTCTGTACAATGTTTGGAGCTGTTTAGGTGAAATAAAAAGGATTTTTTCATACGGTATGTAACAATGGATGAAACATGGATCCATCACTATACGCCGGAGTCAAATCGGCAATGAGCTGAGTGCCGACAAGTGCCTGAGTGCCGAGTGAGAAAACTGCCGTTGAAAGCCATCTAAAGCGACCAAAATCGCAATAATCGGCAGGCAAGGTAATGACCTCTGTATTTTGGGATGCCTATGGAACATTGTTCATCAATTATCTGGAGAAAGATATAACCATCAATAGCGAATATTACATAGCGTTATTGGTGCCTTTGAAGGACGAGATCGCAAAAAAGGCGCCCAATGAATAAAGAAAGTGCTGTTTCTGTTTCACCAAGACAATGCACTGTATCACAAATCGTTGGCAATGTTGGCTAAATTGCATAAATTGTCCTTCAAATTGCTTCCTCATCCACCGTATTCTCCAGATCTAGCCCCCAACTATTTCCTATTCTCATGCTCGATGGAAAATAATTTCGCTTGAATGAAGAGGTAATTGCTGAAACTCACGGATATTTTGAAGGCAAAGAGAAATCGTTCTATAAAAAGGGTGTAGAAAAACTCGATAAGCATTGGAGTAATTGTATTGATCTTCAAGGAGAATATATTGATGATTAAAATCGAAATTTGTCAAAAAAATATGTTTTATTTGTAGGACCGGGAAATTATTAACTGATAAAGATATTTCTATATACCAATAGAAAATTGGTGTTTACATTCAAGCATTAAAAACTGCTGTGTTGATTTTAAGCATTGAGAAATAGTTGTTGAAATCTGAGAGATTAATCCGTATACTTATTATAAAGTATTTTGTTTTGGAGGGCTTAACCTTCTAAAGGGACCCATCTACAGGAAAAGTGGTCATGGTTAAATTTTTTTGATATTCTTTTGATGTCGTTGTCATTCACTACCTGGCAAGAGCCGAATTATCTCTGTAGAATGTTACTCTTCAATTCTGGATTAACTAAAACGTACTATTTAGGCTAAACGTACTTTTTCATCAGATAATGCGTGAACACACGTTTCGAGTTGTTGCTATAAGATTCCATGACCTGTTATTCGAAATGGTTACACATGCGCCATATTTAACCTTCAGCGATTACTTCGTCTTTGAAAATCTGAAGAAATAACTCGAAGGATGAAGATTCACTTCAAATGATAAGGTTAAACCTGAGACTATCGCTTTATTTTACAGCGTTGAACAAATCATATTATACTAAGCATATAAAAAAGTTTACTTTTAAAACATAATCTCGTATGTACAGCTCTACAGGTGTAATTAATAACTGTCCTTTTTTGTTTTATATTTTCCGCAATCTCTCGCAACTCTCTAGTTGATGACCTTCAATGTCTTCAGGTCTAGCTTCACAAATTTCTAGCAACTTTCTTCTGTATCTTTAATTATTTTTCTTTGTAATTATTTTTTCTTTGAATAGTTTATTCCTGCTAGTCTTGTTGTAGATCGCAATTTATATAATACATTGTACTCCAACCATTACTATTATTGTAAGCTTAAAGTAATATCCCAGAATTTATCCCTTTGATTGATTTTTCTTTTTTATCCTTGGTAGAATTTTTCTTTCCCATATCATCCGATCTTGTTTTCTTGTATTCTGTTTAGCGGCTACACCTCATATGCATATGACAATACCGGTAATATGAAGTCTCTTAGAGATTGCCACTATAATTCATGTTGGTAGTGACTTGATTACTTTCATATAAGCATCTGCAGTTCTATTTACTTTGATTATACTCCTATAAATTTATCGGTTTACTTTTTGTTAATTTGACATGTCAATATGCTAATACCGGTAACATGAACTCTCTCTTGGAGATTGTCACTTCAATTCTTCTTGGAAGTGACTTCATTACTTTCATTAACGCATCTGCAGTTCTATTTACTTTGATTATTCTTCTAAAGATATTCCGTTAATTTATGTTTTTTATCACTTCTTAGAATCTTAGAATTATCACTTATCACTTAATCACTTATCTGAGAATTAATCATCTATTGCGCTAATTGTTTGTTGATTTCTATGAAATTATTCAAGTATGAATAATTAACTTTTTGCAGATCTTTCTTTGGTATTTATAATAATGTGAAGTTTTTTTCAGTTAAAGTCCTCAGCTTTTTGATACTTTTGTTCTGTCTAGCATTTTTATACTTTTTTAAACTTTTTATTTACCTTTCTTACTTCTTATATTGTTGGTGCTGCCTCAGTATTTTCCTTGGTTATCGCCGTGATAATCTAGTTGTCCTTTCTCTGCATTTTCTACGTCGTTGCCATTTAAGTGTCATTTCCATCTATCTGTAGATCGTCCCAGGTTTTGTTGCTGGTTTTTGTAGCATAGAATTTAGATTTGAAACTTTTTGGCGCCTTTATGCTTCTTGATAATAAAAATGGATGTATTTATTAACTAATTTTGTTTCTATTTATAGATTCGTTTTTTATATTATTTCGGCTGGAAATGCGATAGTTAATCGCAAAGTGGACGGGAATTTGTTTTAATACTGATGAAAAGCAAATGAAGGTGACGTCTTAGTGTAATTCAAATCAATTAAACGATATATTATCGAACTTCTTCGAAGGCATTGTTAAGCTGGACAATAGATACACCATTTAACGATGATAAACTTGGTCACTTATTTCAAAAACTGAAGTAAAATTATTTTTATTTTCTTCGTCATTGTTGCAACAGCGGACAAATACGGGTTGTATTGTCGTGGTGAAACAGCATTTTTTTCTTCGCCAAATAACATTTAGCCAGATATGGCCAAATCTCATATGGCTATTATTTGAACTAGGCCTCCAAAGCCTGTGGTCGTTTTTAAAGTGTCCATAAACTTTCCGGCCGATGGAAACAGCTTCGTCTATTTTGCGACACGTTCGTCGAGTAAAGCCCCTTTGTTTTGACTGTTTCTTCATTTCTAGAGTGCAGTGAGGATTACAGTTTCCGTCAACAGTCTCGAGTCCTCGAGGTAAAAACCCCTTCAGATTGCGCTTATACATGCCTAAACGCCGTCATAAAGTGGTCACTCAATTCTATTTTTGGTCCATATCGTGCTGATAGCTTTCATATGTCCAAATGATACATGTTGGTTGTTACGTCCGGGTCCGTCCGAGATGTTTATTATGCCAACAATCTCTCTTACCATTACTCTGTGATTAACTGAGAGTGCGAACACATCGTGCACCATTTTTTTGTTAATCATTTCCTCAGTAGTGATTTTGACGGAATGCACTGAATGTAGAGGGTCACTCGTGCAAGTTGAACCATATCGAAACTCATTAAACCACTTATGAACTTGTGCGTATGAAACTATGAAAGTTGAACTTATGAAAGTATGTGAAACTATCTGAAGGAGAAGAGTTACAATATTGCCTTTTCAACTTTCATTCGGTTTGTGAGATGGCTTTTCCACGCAAAAGTAGTGTTTAATCAACATGCGATTTTTTTTTTTCATGACAGCAAAAATATCGAACTAATCTGCTTTAGAAGACTGTCGAAATAAAATTAAACGTCTTATCAACTTGAAATTCATGAAGCGTTACTACAAGGGAAGGTACTTTTCAGAAATGCAAGCACCTTTGCAATCGATTCTTCGTTGTATCCCCGTAACTATATTTGTCTAACTAACATTTTTACTATTTCACTAAGAAAGTGATGATGTAGAAAAATTGCTGTAAATTCTAATAATTCAGATTACACAGGTCAACAAATTTAAACTTTTTTGAGGTAACGTTGATGAGTCTTAATTCCGAAAATGATAAGCTAATTACTGTAACACGTAGAGTTATTTTGTTACCGGGGGTCGGTAGTGACGAAAAAAAGTGAAGCTTTTCCATTTAAAGGCGAAAAAAGTGAAGATCTTCCATATTTTTAAAATCTAATATTTATTTAATCTAATCCTGTTAAATCTAAGCAAATACATTACTGAGGATTATGTGAATAAAGAATATATTACATGAGATCTCATACAAGGATAAAAACTTTCACTTTTTCATCTTGTGTTCTGTAGCTCCATCTCTTTTTAATAATCAGCAGTAGTCGCCCAGCATAGATGGGGCTCACCGTTCCTGGTATTTTGCTTCTATCATCCTAATGTCCTGGTGTAACCTCTCTCCTTGTTTGTCTTCTACTGCACCCAAATTTGAAACCATTACCTTCTTTGTCCATGGGTTTGACAAAGTTTTTTATTAGTTCAAGCTTAACATGGAGAGGTGGAAGAAGGGCCTTTTTTGGGTTAATAAGAGGAGTATATTTTATGTTTGAAGTACTAGGTTCAAAAGAAGTTTAATAAGGGCAATCTTTCTTACTGTAATGTTATTTTGTTGCTCTACTGTCCCATAGACACAAAAAACAGCAATTCTTTGTAAAACCCCCTTGAAGTCCTAGTATATACATTTTAAATCGCCACAAATATCCCACTGATACTGTTCATATTTAAGGCGATTTAGTATGGTTGCTAAGTTGTCATAGGTTAGGTTTGGTTATAGGTTATTTCATTTTTACTGAATGGGCTAAAGAAATAGATGGGCTTTTTGTTTTCAATATAAAAATATGCCACTCGGAAGGTACATGTTCCATATTAAGCTAATTCATTAAACCATCAATATCACAACATACACATAGCAATCATTCAATTTTATAAAAACTTGAAAATGTTACATTCCGTTTTAGGTAAAGTAAAACACTTGCATTTTTATCTAACAGGTTCTACTGTCTGGAACCAAGAAGTTCCAATTTTTGTATTGACAGTCCCAGGTCACGTACTAAATAATTTAATTCATTCTGAGTTATTAAGTGCGGTTCGCTGGTAGTTGTTAAAAATGTTTGGTCACAACTGGTGTTCTCAGAAAGTTGTGAATCAGATCCTGATGAATTGAAATCACCGGAAAACATTTTGTTCGGGTTTAAAGGCGCAATCGGTATCGGTAGATCTCTCTATGAGGAACTGGCCTAAGTGCAGAAGGCAAATTTAGATACCGAATTTTGTCCGTTTGCTTTTTGAAGTCCTTTCTGTTTTACTGATATAAAAACAGCAATCCTTTACCTACTCAGTAGGTTCTTTCCACACCATAGGAATTGCAAACGGGCTACAATTTTTCTTGTGATGCACCATATTAAATGTACGTGACAACTCACACAGCAAACATGACGAGCCCAACTTTTATCTTAATCCCTAATTTGGCAGTTAAATATTGCATTCCCCTGCCAGTTTTCTGCGAATATTTAGAAAACCGTTCGAGATATCAAACTGAGCTTTTTACCATTCGATTCCACGTAATTTTCTCCATCTGGTGTCTTACTTTTATAGAAATTGAATGACTTTTGCTTTTCTGATGTTTTCAATTTCCTTTTTTTTTCAATTTCCTTTGAATATTTTTCGATCAAACTACAAAACTTTAAAAAATAGGCTTCATTTTCGGATATTTGACACTCCAAACCACTCGCATCAATAATCCGGCACCCGTTTTGATTTCTAGCACCCGTTTTGATTTATTTCTTTTAGTTTTCGAGATACGATTATGGAAGAAAATAGAAGAAAATCGAACATTTTGTTAAAATTGCATTCCCCTGCCAGTTTTCTGCGAATATCTAGAAAACCGTTCGATATATCAAACTACGCTTTTCGCCATTCGATTCCCAGTAATTTTCTCCATCTTGCGGCTTACTTTCATAGAAATTTTGTGACTTGTGCTTTTCTAATGTTTCCTATGTTTCCTAAAATTTTTCGATCAAATTGCAAAACTTTAAAAAATAGAATCGCTTCATTTTCGGATATTTGATGGCGAACTAGGCGCATCGATAATCTGCCGCCCGTTTGAATTTATATCCTTTAGTTTTCGAGATACGATTTTTAGAACATTGCAGAAAATCAAAGCCATTCGATTCCCAGTAATTGTCTCCATCTTGTGATTTACTTCCATAGAAATTGAGTGACCTTCGATTTTTTGATGTTTTTCTAGGGTAACCCGTTTGAAAATTTTTCGATCAAATAGCAAAACTTTAAAAAATAGAATCGCTTCATTTTCAGATATTTGACGCTTCAAACCACGCGCATCGATAATCTGCCACCCCTTTTGATTTATGTTTTTTAATTTTTGAGATACGATTTTTGAGCATCGAAGAAAATTAAACATTTTGCAAAAATTGCACTCCCCGGCCAGTTTCCTACGAATATCTAGAAAACTGTTCGAGATATCAAACTGAGCTTTTCGCCATTCGATTCCCAGTAATGTTTTCCATCTTGCGGCTTACTTTCATAGAAATTGTGTGACTTTTGCTTTTCTAATGTTTTCCTATGGTACTTCTATTGAAAATTTTTCGATCAAATTGCAAAACTTTAAAAAATAGAATCGCTTCATTTTCGGATATTTGACGCTCCAAACCACGCGAATCGATAATCTGCTACCCGCTTTAATTTATCTCTTTTAGTTTTCGAGATACGATTTTTTGAACATTGCAGAAAATCGAACATTTTGCAAAAATTGCATTCCCCGGTCAGTTTTCTGCGAATATCTAGAAAACTTTTCCAGATATCAAACTGCGCTTTTCGGCTTTCGATTTCACGTAATTGTCTCCATCATGTGATTTACTTTCATAGAAATTGAGTGACCTTCGATTTTCTGATGTTTTCCTATGGTACCCCCTTTGAAAAAGTTTTTCAATCAAATTACAAAACTTTAAAAAATAGAATCGCTTCATTTTCGGATATTTGACGCTCCAAACAACGCGCATTGATAATCTGCCACCCCTTTTGATTTATATCTTTTAGTTTTCAAGATACGATTTTTGAGCATCGAAGAAAATTAAATATTTTGCACAAATTGCATTCCCCGGCCAGTTTCCTGCGAATATCTAGAAAACCGTTCGAGATATCAAACTGAGTTTTCGCCATTCGATTCCACGTAATTGTTCCCATCTTGTAATTTACTTTCATAGAAATTGAGTGACCTTCGATTTTCTGATGTCTTATTATGGTACCCCTTTTGAAAATCTTTCGATCAAAATGCAAAACTTTCAAAAATAGGATCGCTTCATTTTCGGATATTTGACGCTCCAAACCACGCGCATCAATAATCTGTCACCTGTTTTGATTTATCTCTTTTCGATTTCGAAATATGATTTTGAGACTATAAAATATATCGTCCTCATATATAAGAAAAGTTATCTGTTGGATTTTTGCAAAATCGACGACTAGAACTTGCCATTTTATATAAAATCAACTTTAACATTTGCCTATACTGTAAACGCGACAGAAACAAACTAAACTCTAGAAAATAATAAACTTTCCCCTAAAGGTTCGTAGAATACTGTCGAAATACTCCCTCTGCGATCTTGTAGTAATTCCTGCTTTATCCAGTCCAAAGTCAGGTACAAATAATTTCAATTACTCCATGATATAAAAGAGAAGCAGGTACTTGAAGATGGGATGTGGTAGGTCATTTCTGTGAAAAGGTGTTTTAAAAACTACCCAAATGAAACTCAAAAAGAGCATTCTCACCTGTTTTATCCCAGAAAGTATTATTCATTTTATTATCGATTCGATAGATCAGGCGTGTTCCTTTTACTTACATTTCTAATTTCAAACGAAGAAATCACAAAAATCCAAGTTTGTCTAATAGTGAAGTCACTGTTTACAATATCTTTGTGAACCAAAAATTGCGAATAGCAATATTTAAATTTTGTTACTGCCACTAATTCAGAAGCTTCAAGTATGCCTTGTGTCATTTTCATCGAAGTACGGAGAAAATTCGCCTTTGCTTTTTAATTTGCCGATAATATCATCACGTTATTCGTTACTCTCTAACAATGCTCCTTAGAATATTCGAGATAATGGCTTTCGTACAAGGACATTCTCCATCACGGGCGGATTTTTCGCCTGCATCATAAAACTGGTCTGAGCCCAATGGATTATTTCGTGATTGTTCCTGCGTCTTATCGGGTGGCGATTTACATAATGCCTCAATGCATCTCCCGGTGCACGTGCGTGTCTCATAAAGAAGACCCTCGTCCTTTTATCGGGACATTAATCGCAACGCGGAATGGTCACCGGTAGGAACTATTTCATGTCATTATGTGATGCGTCAGTTGCCACTGATTTAGGAAAAATTCCCATGAAAATATAAACTACATCAAACTAAGAAAACGATAAATACTATATGCTGAGGAACAAAGTAAATAATAGTGGAAACAAGCTTTGTTTCTTGCGTAATTATTATTATCATTATTTTAATTATCGAATCATTTTTAGATGTGAAGTCATAGCATGGCATTGTAACCGATACATAAATAACAACCCTGATAGTTTAGGTTTGAGGTGGTTTAAGGCTGGATAAATCACTGACTCATAATTTTACGAACATGACAAAGAACAGGGTTGCTGTCAAAGGACAATTATATCGCAATACGATAATTACATTTTGTGACCAGAATTAGAGCAAATGTACATAGACGATATAGGGCTTTAACAGAATGGCACCACATTGCATAGAGGTGTTTAATTGTTTTATCACACATTATATTTCTTGAACGTATTGCCTCTTTTAATGGTGATGACCACAAAAAGCTTGTGATTTGACGCCTTTCAGATCCAGATTCCAGACGCCGCCAGATCTCTTGAACATATACTGGATATCAAAAAAATTCAGCCTAATGAAATATATATGTAATCGGATTAATTATTAAATATTTGTTTTATACTTTAAGAGCAGTATCTAATGATAACAAGTCAAGCAATTCCTCTTACATTTGATGCAAATAAATTAATAATGATGAGGTCCACCACGTTTTTCTATAAAATGGCTTTCATTCAATAATATGTCTTCTTGAGGCAAGGTATCACAGATGCATTGTACACTGTTAGCCGTTTCGGGCTTCAAAAAGAAGTACTCTTAAAAAATTCAATATATTTTTATACGATAAATATTACCCAGGGCTAACCCAAGACATTTATTCTCATCATGTAAAACAGTTTTATGAAAGCCAAAAGAACATGAAAGGAATTCAGTTACAGTGTGAAGTTAACTAAATTAATAATATACAAACCATTTAGTAATGACATTTTGAAGACAATAAGCAGTAATGAACTTAATCTAATGTGACTAGTAAGATGATAACTTATCTTTGGTCAATCAACCCACGAAACTCCCCGATGAGTGTCGCACAGGCCACGTGAGTCGGAACGTTGGTCTGTCTACCCCTTACGGTTTCAAATATTCCGTAGACCTGCTCCTGTAGGTCGCGAGGACTTCGAGGATACCCAAAGACTTGGGTGTTTTTCAAAAATATGAAAAGATGGAAACGATCCCCTACCAAAAAAACTAGAGAAAGATTTTATTAATATCGTAAGAAATATTTTAATTAATAATAAAATATTCTTACCCCTATCTCGGTTAAAAAAGAATTATTCGTCGGACGACCAATAATTGTACGGCCACGAGGGTTCTCTAATTAAGATGGTCCAAAAATATACCTCGATAGGCTTCGGGGGTAGCTCGCAGTGTGTTAGCAATAAAATTTAGCAAAGCTGATAAATAAACTCGGCACTATTCCCAAAATACCCCGAACTCCAAAACACTAATCAGCGGAAATTTTTACACTAGTTCAAGGCCTATTGCTACACAGTCGACTGCTCTCGAAAGTGGTCGAGAAGAGAATCTGAAAGGAGGAGGAAAAATGGTTCCTTCGAAAAATAAAGCCCGCAAAGTAATTCAGTAGCTCTCCGTTAGAGTACTGCCAATCAATCAAGGTACCAGTATCGGACTGAGGTGAATGAAAAGTGACGATTTAAAATCGATGTCTTAATTCTAGGACTAAAATAAATATAAACTAAAGAAATCTGGTACCGACCCTCTGTTAAAGCCTATTCAAATATGAGCATCAAGAAAACACGTAATCAACTCTCACAAATTCTCGATACTGTCGCAACAAAGTACGGCCCTGTATCCCGACTCAATACGCAATACCGGATACACAAAATAACCACAGACATGCGTAAATTACCTCCTTCAAACTCGACGCAAAATGTACTCCATTTTTATTTCAGTACCTTCGTCAAAATGCCAAAATATGAAAAGTCTGAATAACTTAAATTCCAACATAATACAACTAAACCTGGTAAACAAATAGAATTGTAACAACACATGTTTCATATTCATTTAAAGTTGCTGGCTGCCAGGCCAACAGCTCAAAAATTTGATTAATGTCCAATTCATGTTCGATCGACAATAAATCCGAAGATCTTGATGGCTTGTAGATTATTATCCCAGACGTTTCTATGAACTGTTTTAATGACCCGTATGCGGGCTAGTGTTTTCTTCCTGAAATATGAGATTTAGAGGCTGCAGATACTGCTTGTCGATGGGCTGCTATATTTTGTTATATAGCTGGCTGCATTTAAACTTTCTTTGATCATTACTAGCGGTGAGCTGCTACCCAAACATACGGTCTCTGAACCATAATTCCTGGAGTGATAGCTGTATGCGGTTCTAATTCGAAAGTTAAATTTCACCTTTCACCCCGCCGTTCTGGAATGTTTAACCAGAACCTTCTTCATTGGCGTTTCATCAGAATTTTGTACTTGTGTTTTGGTCTTATTCTATCCATATCCTCGTAATGGTAGAAACAGCAATGTCCAATCATCTATAATCCATATCCAAAATATCAAAAATAGAATCCTTTTAGTCAATATAATGCTGAAAGGCGTAACGTGTTATTTTTAATTTTTAATATCAATGTGTGACTATCGTTACAACAACGGCAGTCGTTCATCGGAGGCATTTGGGTCGTAGGTCATGGATGGGTTGCTACGGAATTACTAAAAATAATTGGGTAAACGTTTATTTCTGTCAAAAAGACCCAATAACAGCACTAGATATGTAATAACCACAAGCACAATTTTAGAGAACATTATAATTAACAACAACAGCATAATTAAAACAACAACATATTTAAAAAATTAAACAGTTATAATACAAAAAAACGGTCTACCGGTGGTGTCCACGACTACTCTACTAAACTAGGCATGTAAAGAGAAAGGTTTGATCTAAACAGACATTCTTATTACTTAAGAGCTCTTGTCTAACTTATAAAATAATTTAAATTAGATTATCTTAAGACAACTTAACTTAAACTAAACTAAATAAAATTAAATCAAAATAAAATGAAAATACTAATAAAATCATAAAATAATATTTGGCCTTATCCTTTCGTGGTAGTGTTCTAGACTCTCCGCAGGGACTGTTATCAAGATAGTCGATTACTGAGCAGTTCTGTGTCCGAAACGTGGGGATCCTAAAAGGGCTGGAGTCTATATTGACCGGGTTCTACAATGAGCTGGCCCCAAAAGAACCGGGTTCTATAATGACCTGTCAAAGGTCCATCATATCGCAATATGAGAATGAAATTTTGTGACCAGAATTACAACAATGTACATATGCCTATGCAATGGCACCACATTACATAGAGGTGTTAAATTGCTTTATCACATACTATATTTCCTGAACGTATCACTTCTCTAATGGTGATGACCAAAAATCTTGTGATTTGAGGCCCTTGAAACAGATCTTTTGAACATCTACTGAATATCAAAAAAATGCAACACTATGAAATATAACTGGCTCTAAAATTATCTCGAATGGAAGGATTACTCACGCAGAACTACCAGCGGCGTCGACTTACTAGATCTCTGTCCATCTTGTCCGCGTGAAGACATCTGTCCGGCTCCAGGTGAGATGTTCGACTCTCTCGGCCTTCATCCTGGAGAATACCGGTGCGCTCTTAGGTAGGGCTAATGCAAAACAATCTTACCCGTAGCGGCCGATAATTTGTAAACGCTACAAAGCGGTCGTTATTTTTTGCACTCTTGGTACTAATTTTTGGGTATTTCCTCGAAAACCGGTGCTAATGACGTGAAATCGTCGAATTCAAGTTTGATAATTGACCGAAGTTGCATGAAGTCAGATTAAGGTAATATGGACGGTGAGTGAGCGCCGCGATATTTTTTTAGCCAAAAAATCTTGTGCAATTTTGACTTTGTGTGTTCTTGCTTTTGTTTCTTACAAATTTTCCGTTAAAACCAGATGTGCAATGTATTTAAGAATGTTGGTAAGCTGTTCAATAAATCTGAAAATCACACAATGATCATTTTTCAGAATTACTGCTGTTTTAAATTCGCATATTTCATTGTCTTTACATTTTGCAAACCAATTTCTATTTCAGTCGTAATATCAGCACACATAAACGGTTTGAAGCATTTTAAAAGTTTTGGTGGTACTTTTTCATAATTTAAAATGACATAAACTTATTCTTGTTTTGTTCGTAGTTCCATTATCGTTTTTTCAATCGATGTTCAAATAGTAGGTATGTACGTATCTATAGTAAGTATGGTTTATGCTTTGACATTTCTGTCAGTGCAAACTGGAATCTGGCATCATCATGGCACTTAATGCACGTAATTGTTTGAAGTTTTGCTGCTGGTTTCCCGAATATTCAATCGGCCGTTTTTCGTTAGAGAACTAGTCAATTGAAATGGGTTTTTATCTGCCTATCAAACCATCTAAACTTTGACGCTGATCACTTAAATTTTTAGAAAGCCTACGACTTTTTAACAATATTTAGTGTATAAATGTTTAAATATAATTAAATAAAGTTCTGATGTTTTAACGAAACACTGAACCAACTTTAAATTCTATAATTGGAAAATAGCTGATGCAAAATTAATTTAAATCTAACTAAAATATCAACGTTGATCCAAGCCAAATTACTAGCGCTACGGATTATGTAACTTTTGAAACACTCATTACGATATTACATGTTATATTTACATAATTTAATATTACGTAAATTTAAATAAATGAAAGTTACTTTGTGCAAGTTATATATGGAATTCAAATTGCAGAGCTCTACGGCTTCATTTCAAACTGTTATGAATAATATTAAATATTCGTATTAAATGATAAACAATCGTTAATTAATTTATGGATGAAGTTCGACGGAATATCGAAATTATTTCTCCCGTTTCTAAATGTAAAATTGTTGTTTTCTGGATTTTATGACACAACTATTTATATTCGTGTATTGAGAGTATATTATGCTAATCAACGAATAGTTAATAATTTATTTTATTTTATAATCAAAATATATAGGATATTATTAGATATTTTATATAACTTACAACATACATTGAAGGAATAGTTCTAAATAAAGGAATGTCCAATAAGAGTGTCAGAAGAAAAACGGAAACGAAAACCATAAGTGATTTTTATTTGTTCTTGAAAAACAAATAATGGTGTTATGTTTTGAAAATAATGTTATTCGCCGTCGGCTTTCGCTGGTGGAATGCGTTCTGGAGATCCAGTTTCTGGAGATCCAGTTTATTCCAAAGTGTTGGTAGGTGCCCTTCCAACTGTTCTAGAGCCCAATTCATATATCGTGTATCTTTCCATGGTGACTTAACACCATGTACTGAACACAGTAGTGTATGAGTGATATATACATTTCAAACAGTGTTGCCAGTATTACGTTTCAAGTGTCTTAACACTATTATTGGAAAACAATACATTTTTTCTATATCAACTAGACAAGCAAAATATCCAATCATGTAGAAATTAAGCAAACAGAAAACATTATTGCTAATAGTAAAATATACTTAATTAAATCTAAACAAAGAAAGATTAATCACTAAAATTTCCATTATATTTAAAATTGTATGTTTATTAAAATTGTATGTATATCGACTCACAGTGTCTTTTTTAAATACGAACTATATTAAACTAAATATATAATACTATAATAAGAAAATCAGTTACAACCTGACTGCCCGTCAACCAAATAACACCATAAATAATGATAGTGTGGATTTTTTCAACGTCTATGACGGCAATATAAGTTTAACAAGTCTATCTGGTCATTTGGCAAAATATCCAATTTTTTCTTTTATTAATTTCGGCTTTCGCTGGTGGAATGCGTTCTGGAGATCCAGTTATCGATTACTCTTTAACACATATAGCATCTTTTCAATGGCGGAATGTTTAATTTAGGGTTAAGAGTTTTTTGGGGTTTATTTCTGTACACCAGATATCCAAGATAACTCCAAATAATCTAAGAGCGTGTGCCCTTTTATTTTCTCTTTTGAAACAAAATAAAAAATATATATATCACAGCGACGGCAGCTGTTCGCCGGAAGCACCGGGAAGAAGGTCCAGGACAGAATGAAGCCACGACAAAAGTTGAGCGCCACCCGGTTACTTTATATATCGGAAAAGACCCTGGAACCGGGAAGGGGTCTATCTTAAATAAAACGGTTTACTAGAATTTTACTCAAAGCACACTCAAAAAAGAACGACACAAAGCACACAAAAAAAGGAATAACTGAAACTATCAAACAAAAGACACGGGAAGGTTTAGGGAAGGTGGTTCTCCAAACCTTGCCGTGAAAGAAATCAAAAATCAAATAAACAGCTCCGAATTACAACAGCTGGTCTCTATGTCCCTATACTTACAAATTAGAGGTTATTTCCTCTATTCTGACAATAGTAAAAAGAAATATATAACGCTAGGGTAACCAAGAATGGTCAGACGGCAAATAGATACAAAATATAAGGTGATAACGTGCCCGTTATCAGTATAAGAAATTATGGTAAAAATATATTTGTGAAAAATAAATGGTAACTGCAATCCTTAACGGTACATGAAAATATAATAAAAAAAGTGTTTATCTGGCCTTATTTCCTGATGTTGTCTATCCTTGTCTATCCGGTACTGGGTGTCCAAAAACACTGAGTACGACTGCGGGCAGTCCGGTATCCCAATGCGGGGGTCCCGAAATAATCTCGATCTGTCCAACCGGTTACTGTGCCATGTGGCCCCCAAAAAGGTGTAAGGTTTCCACGATGGTCGGGCTCTGTAATAGGTGGTCGTTCAATGGCCTGATGTCTGTTGATCGGATTCTCTGCTGCCGGGTCGTAAAACCCTCTATAAGAATATCAGAAAAATCAACCCAAGCGTGACTTGGCCAGCAAACCTACGTACCTCGGTCGGAAGGGTAAGGCGCGAAAACGTCCGCTCACCTGGAGATTTGGAGTTAGACTGTCTTGACTTGTCCAAACAAACGATACCGGAGCTCTTTCAGTTAAGAATTTGTCCGAAATAAACCTACCAGTGGTGATCAACAATTTACGAATGCTACCAGTAGCGATCAAGAATTTGTGAACGCTACAAGCGTGAGGTCGCGTGATCTTGATGGCCAGTGGAAATTATCATTTCGCAAAATATCCCGTCCAGGATTTTTTCTACTAATAAATCGATTGTCTGGCGAGATGTGTGATAAGTTGCACCGTTTTATTTGAAAGAAAACATTATTTATATCCACATGTGTCAGTTCAGGCCAAATATATATATATATATATATATATATATATATATATATATATATATATATATATTCTCCTGAATCATTTGATGATATTTGTCGTCCTAAATTCTGCGGTTATATTTTTTCACAAACCCATTAAGCCAAAAGCGCGCTTCGTCGGTGATTTTTTATTCCAAAGTGTTGGTAGGTGCCCTTCCAACTGTTCTAGAGCCCAATTCATATATCGTGTATCTTTCCATGGTGACTTAACACCATGTACTGAACACAGTAGTGTATGAGTGATATATACATTTCAAACAGTGTTGCCAGTATTACGTTTCAAGTGTCTTAACACTCTTATTGGAAAACAATATATTTTTTCTATATCAACTAGACAAGCAAAATATCCAATCATGTAGAAATTAAGCAAACAGAAAACATTATTGCTAATAGTAAAATATACTTAATTAAATCTAAACAAAGAAAGATTAATCACTAAAATTTCCATTATATTTAAAATTGTATGTTTATTAAAATTGTATGTATATCGACTCACAGTGTCTTTTTTAAATACGAACTATATTAAACTAAATATATAATACTATAATAAGAAAATCAGTTACAACCTGACTGCCCGTCAACCAAATAACACCATAAATAATGATAGTGTGGATTTTTTCAACGTCTATGACGGCAATATAAGTTTAACAAGTCTATCTGGTCATTTGGCAAAATATCCAATTTTTTCTTTTATTAATTTCTAGGCTCTCTAAAAGATTCTATTTTTTTGATTTATTTTCATTTGGAACATTTTAAAGTTAACATTGAAAGCATGATTTTTTACATTAAATGGTTAGCATAATGAAAATTACTTTGTTCTTTACTTAAGAACATTGCATTCTTAACTGAAGAAAGACAAAATAATATTATTAACTTTTTAGATTTAACAATTACTAGACAAGCCAATAAACATGATTTTGCAATTGTTCGTAAATCATAACATACAGATTGATTTAGTTACACACAGTAAATTTTGTTATCCTTGTTCACAAAATATTTCAGCATTTAATTTATTAATACACAGATTATTAAATACCCCAATGTCAATGGGTAATTATAATAAAGGATTGAACGTCATCAAACAGATGGCAGTAAATAATAATTTCTAAACATTGTCAAAAATAAATATTACTTTCAAACAGTGGCGGCTCGTGAGGGGGGGCGTTGGGGCGCCGCCCCTCCAGCATTTATCACAGTAAACAATATTTTAGAGCAAAACGCCATATTTTATTTTCTTTCCGTTTCTTTCCTTTAACACATTTTCCTGGTTCACCTCCTGGATAGGGTTTCAATAGCATGCAAAGTAAAAAGGAGGAAGGGAAAAGCAAAAAAAATCTTCAGCACCACTATTTTCTTCTACGCTCCCCCACTTTAAAAACCCATGAGCCGCCACTGCTTTTAAAACAAACAGTAGTTTTGGACGCCTTATTAAAAACAATAAAAGTCAAACAAATAAAAAGTCTATAATAGTCTATAGTCTATAGATAAACAGAAAGGTCTTTCTCCACTAGGCTCAATGAGCATAAAATAAGTTATGCTAAACAAAATAATTTTCATTATGCTTCCACTTAATGTTAGAAAAACATACTTTCAATGATAATATTAAAGTGTTACATAATGAATATAAATCAAAAAAATTAAATCTTTTAGAGAGTTTAGAAAATAATAAAAGAACAAATTGGATATTTTGCTAAATGACCAGTTTGGTTTGAATGATTCATCGTTGTTAAACTTGCGTCCTCATAGACGCTGTAAAAATGTATTTCCCCATTATAATCTTTTATGGTATTTAAAAAAAACACTATGTATCGAAACAATTGTAATACATACAATTTTAAATATAGTGGAACTTTTAGATATTAATCTTAGTTTGGTCATTTAAAATAAATTTGCATCAGTATCGGCTACCTCAGTTAATTAAATCTAGTTAATAAGATTTAATTAAATAATAATTAAATTTAGTTAATAAGTCGATAGGTTTAAAACGTTTAAAACATCTCGGTTCTATGGTTTCTTCTATGATTGACATGACTAATACATCTGGATATACTTTCACTCTTTCATTGT
Organism: Cosmopolites sordidus; assembly: GCA_031761425.1. Lineage (NCBI taxonomy): Eukaryota > Metazoa > Arthropoda > Insecta > Coleoptera > Curculionidae > Cosmopolites > Cosmopolites sordidus. Next base: position 159,316 of record JARFXV010001577.1, read on the forward strand.
AATTTTAGCAACAGTTTTGTATTTCACATTTAAAATATTCAAGACTGATTAATCGAAAAAGTGTTATTCTGCTGCAGGTCAATATCAGACATCATATTGATAGAATCACCCAAGAAAGAGCCAAAAGGTTAGGCTGAGAAATCCTTCTTCACCCTAGTCTCCTGATGTTACACCATGCAATTACCATCTGCTCAGACATTTTCTTCCTGGCAAAATTTTCCTACTACCAAAGCTATCAAAACTGCACTCGAAGAATATGTTACCTCATACAGACGCTCATGTTACAAAAAGGGAATAGAAAGTTTGCCAGAGAAACTGTATTGGGAATTAAAACTGTATGGTACTCTTAAATGAAATAAAATTTTGTACAGTACCCCTATCACGATCTTGTAAAATTCTCATCCCTGGCAACCCTACCACCCTATTCAGATCATGATATCTCATTCCTGGTCTACCTCTATTTTCTTTCCTCTTCCATGACCTTCAACGAAGGATCTTAACATCTACTATGTGTTGTTCTTGCCATATATGCAGGGTGGCAATTATGTATGGAAACGGTCAAATATCTCGAGAACGCTTTGAGATTTCTTAATGAAATTTTGTAAATAAGCATCAAGAAATGTTTACCACTTTTTGGATGAATTTAATTTTTTTTCCTAGTTTTGGTTTGGTTTGGTTTGGTATGATATTCTATTCCAATAGAACTAACTACTTATCTGCTGTCAAGTTGCCATTAATGAAAAAAGGTCCTATAGTATCGTTGCCACTAAATTCTATCCAATCATAACTTCAGAGAATACTGTATGAACCTGCTCCATCCAGTGTGGATTATTATCAGCCCAGTATTTACAGCTGAGTCTGTTAACATGACTATTTAAGCAGAATGTTTAAATCCGTGAAAATAATATATGAAGCAAAATTTGTATTGGTATTTAAATTTTAATTTGTTGTAGTAATTGTATTTGGTGAGGATAAACATCTTTTTGTATTATTTTTCTACACATGTTATGATTTAAAGCTAATTGTTTAACGGAAACCTTACCATTGTCTACTACATCAGTTAAAACATTCAACGAATTTTTCTCATTAGTTTTTGTTTTTTGTCGTCCTAATTTTGGGGACTTTCAATGTTGCCTATATCAATGAATCTTTTCACCGTTTTTAAAACTGTTGACTTAGTGATGTTTTTATTCGGATATACTTCCTTAAATACTCGACAAACTTCAGTATAGGTGCGTTTTCTGTCACCGTATCCAACAACAGTTAATATTTCAGTTATTTCTCTTTCAGTTAAATCCGCATTAGTTCTATATAAAAAATGAATTAAATTTAAAATTCACGAATTAGCGTTAAAAGTTATTAAGTGTAATCAAATTCTTCAACTGTAATCCATAGTTTCATTGTCTACTAAATGAAAAATATATTTACCTTAAAACAGACCGAAACACCTTTTAGTCATTTTCTTTAAATCTGTTTTGAAAAAAAACATACATATTACCTCGTTGAATTCAGAAAAGTTAGCCTTGGATTTCAAATATGCTACAAAAAAAAAATATATCCAAATATTTACTGATTGCAAATATTTCCTGATGTTGGACTAGAAAATTTCATTAATAATCTCAAAGCGTTCTCGAGATATTTGATCGTTTCCATGCATAAAGCGACCGTGCATAATCCCATTTCAATTATGTTGCTCTTTCCATCGAATCCACTTATTTCTTTCCTTATCTCTCCATGTAATTCGTATAATTGATCGCTCCGTGGATCTTTGCGAAACCTCTAGCTTTATAACTATTTGCCTTGTTAAAGTCTACGTCTAGGCCCTAAAACGGGAAATATGCACTGATCAAATACCATAGGTCTTAAGCGCTGCGGGATTCTTTTATTTTTAAGAACAAAGAATTTAGTTCTTAAGAGTTATTTTTTTATGTCCAAATTTCCGATACGGGTCGTTGTCAAACGAACTACGAGTTTGCCCCCAAGTATGAAAATCTGTATCCCAGTAGTTTGGCAAAACTTTACTGAATGTTTAACATCAGAGAAACGTTTGCAAATTGTCAATATTTATTATCAAAATCAATTATCCCGAAATTCCGAACGCATTTCACGTTGCTGGACTTGCCGCTGTTGCTGGCAGTGTTGATGAAGATCCAAATTTATCAATTCGTTGCCGTTTGCAGGAAGTTGAGCTTTGTTATTCCACTACGTTGATTCCGAATTCCGAATTTGAATGATATTGATATGGAGGAGATGTGGTTCCAACAAAACGGCTCCACATATCATGCAGCCGACGCAACAATCAATGTATTGAGGGAAGAATACGATGAGAAAATTACTTCGAGGAACGGACCAGTTAATTGGCCACCAAGGTCATGTGATTTAACGCCTTTTGATTATTTTCTTTGGGGTTATGTTAAATCTTTGATCTATGCCGATAAACCAGCAATTATTGACGCCTTGGAAGTGAACATAACTCGGACAATTGCGGACATAAAACCCCAACTGCTTGAAAAAGTGGTGGGAAATTGAATTGACAAAAAGTGCTTTGACAGAAATATTCGCGGTGGACATTTGTCCGAAATTGTTTTCAAAAATTAATGTCACTGAATTTTATTTCACATAAAATAAATAGTTTGAAGGCATCTAATTTGGTTGTTTTGTTTAAATTTAAAGTTCGGCGCACTAAAAATATATATATATATATATATATATATATATATATATATATATATATATATATATATATATATATATATATATATATATATATATATATATATATATATGTATATATATCCATGTTTACTAAGACTGTTCCGGTGATGAATATTTGCGAATCTCCAGCACACATGGTCTTGGTTTTAGTCAAATTGATGTTAAATCCAATTTCTTGAGATGCGGCGAATCTTAAGCGGTTCAATATCTCTCTGTAAATGTTGATCCTCTTGTTTAGCCAGTTTAGTTTTTTAAAGACTCTGTCGAGTGCAAGATTAAACAATTTCGAAAATATTATATCTCCCTGTCTAATACCTCTCCCGATATGAAAACTTGTGGTAGATTCATGTTGTTTCACCATTGCTGTAGCATGCTTATAGATATTTTTAATCAGCCTTGTGTATCGGGAATCTATTCGAGCATGATCAAGTTCTTTGATTACCTAGTGTTCAATGGAGTCAAAGACTTTCTCATAATCTATAAATGCCATATATAAAGGCCGATTGTATTCAATCAATTTTTTTATTTGGATTTTTAACATTTAGTAGGTGATTAGAAGTGCCAGCCAAATATAATACGATAATATATATATTTTTTAAATACCATCTTCGGCAAATTAGTCTACGTATCAGTTGTTTCGGGAAATGCATCTCCATTCCAAAACAGCCCAAAACAAAAATATCTGCCATAAATAACGCCTTAACAAAGGTTCATTTAATTAACAATAGGCATTGGGCAATATTAATTCTGTATACACTAATGAAACACGAACAGTCTATCCGTTCGTCGCCTTCCAGCCCCCATGCTGCCGCCACGAACCCTGCCAGTTCGCGGCCCGAATGGCGTCCTCGCCGAAATCAATATATCAAGCAGCGTAATGAAGACGGATTTCGGAGTTTTGCGAATTTATGATATCCAGCCATAAGGTAATTTTGCTACCCCTGCTCCCTGGCCTAATCCACCGCTAACCATCCCGATCGAGGGCACGAGTACTCGCGGGGATGAATGGGCGAGGGGGTGCTGTGAGAGGAGAAGCCAATTTGCGGCGCCGAAAGGGAAATCTAACCTTTGATTCGTTAAAATTTGATATTTGGGTCTTATTTATTAGGCGTTCTAATTAGTTACGAAATTTCGGTCGATCATCAAGGCTACGGCGTTATTCCCAATTCGCAAGTTTTTTCTAATAAAGGTCCTTGATTTATAAAACACGTGACTTGTTTTCCATTTCCTTCCTTTTACAACCTTACCGATATATTGATATTTTGTACAAGAAATTCAACAATGTGAGAGTGATCGCATGAAGTCTAAAATAAATGATACGCTCATTAATTCAACCCTCAGAAAGCAAAGTGAGTGAAAAATAAATATATTAGGTTATATAATAATTAAATATATTATAATTAACATTTACGAAATTATGAGCATATTTGAAATCGAAATATACGACGAATCATTTTTTTTTCAAGTGTTTATATTTTTGGAAAAAAGTTCTATTCTGAATTGTTTTTAGGTGCAGTCAATTTATCAATTTATTCAATTTTCAAAATTTAAATACTTTCAGATCCAATAGAGGTGGGAGGAACTCAATATTTTCATGCGCATTTCGTCCAGCTGAACTGATGAGAAGTTAAATCTTCCTGAAATTCGAAATCCCCTTACATTGCTAGATGACGTGTTCTTTTGTCCATTACCTTGTCATGTGCTTCGTTCTAAGTTATTCCTCTAGAATTGAGGATTTTTTCTACTTTATCGTTCCATCTCCTGTTGGGCCCATCTTGTTTTCAATTTCATTCGGAAAATGGTCTCATATGTCTTCAACTTTGTATTTTTACTAACTCCCCTTTTATTTAGAAAGAACGGGTTAGTAGTATTAAATATTAATTGTTGTCATTATTCTTTTGTTTATGTCCACTTCCAAGCTTCTACTACTTTCAAGTCACGTTAGCTGTGGTGTCTAAGGCGTTAGCCTTAGGTTACGGCAGTTAATATGGCCCGGGTTCGAATCCCGTACTAGGCAAAAAAGTTTTTCTAAAATTCTTGTGAATGTTTCTAGGTTTGGTAAAAGTGAGTGTAAAAGTGTGAGTGTATGAGCGTAACATCTGACAAGGAATCACCCCTCAGTCACGCCAGTTCGAGGCTGGGTAAGGCCGGATGCCTTCTGAGAGGTTTTCTACGTTGGTCACTTACCAGTCGGTAGACTTCTCGAGATACTTTCGGTTAAGCACAAAACCAAGGGTTGACAGCCCAAGGGGGGTGCTGACCGGGGTTTTCGGTAGCTGATGACCGTGGTTCGGAACCCACGTTAGGGGTTAGTGGTTAGCTGTAGGTCCAGTCGCTAAATAACCTTCTCAGTTGCTGATGTGCCTCTAACCACAAAACTTTACTTTTTACTACTATCAAGTATTGTATCTAGGTACTTGTGTTTAATTGTATATCTGTATCTTCTCTTATGGCTTCATTACCTCTGGCCGTCATGGCCGACTTTTTAAATTATAACATTTCGTTTTATCATCAATAGGAGGTCATCTGCATATAGTTTATTTTGGCTACGATTATCTCATGATCTTACTTTTCCTCTGAAACCTTCAGTCATTGTGTCAACAATTCTGGTGATTTCACCCATCAATGTTATGAAAAGCAACGAGCTGATAAGTATGAGATATTCTTATAAGTATATCTTCTTGCCTTATTCCTTTGACAGTTTTAAAGTTTTCAGTAATTCCTGCTTCAGTTCTCACCAGGTTTTGCGCGTCTTATTAAATTCTCTAAATTGTTTGTGATAATGTTCCTGATACGCCTTTTTTGTTAAACATTCTCAGACCCTTTCTCTTTGCAGTGTATCGAAGATTTTCTCCAAATCAGTTGTACACAGAAACACTTTGCTGTTTTCTCTGAAACTCTGTCCATGATTTACCTTACACTGAATATCCAGTCCTGGATTCTGTGGCCTGACATTAAAGCTTGCTTTGTTTTATTTTCCTCGCGGTGCTTAGATCTTGTTTCAAGTACCACGAGTGACGCCCCCGAGGCCCGTCTTAGGTCAAGTGTGTTGTGTGTTGGGTTTTGCGAGCTATGGCGAGGACTACCTGACACTTGAAAGTTTGAGGTGCCTCTAACGGTGCCTCTGGATTACCTTCGGTCTCCTCAGAGTAATCCTGACAGACAAGGTAAGATGGACGCACTCCTTTTACCTCGCACTGTTTCGGTGGCCGATTAATTCATCCTTCAACCGCTTCGTGGTTCTAAACGGCGCTGAGTTCACTTAACCTAGTCGATGGTATGATAGATTTTTCTTGATAAAAAGCGATACAGGATTCGGAAACACTTCCCCATTTATTATCCAAAATATAGGGAAAGCAAAACATTTTAAACCGGCAGCGGTGGTCAGGCGGGCTAGTCACTCGCCAGGTAATCCAATGGTTCCGGGTTCGAATCCTGGGTTCGGGTATGAATTTTTTATATAGTCTACCTAATTTTAATGGGGCACGTGTAAAGTTATCGATTATATATAGCGACTAAATAATACTAGATCGTTGACCTGACTTTAATTAAATTAAAACAATAAATCTAGGGACTCATCACTCGTTATAATAGTAAAATCGATAGCTGTTTCAGAAAAGTGTAAATATATTAGAACATTCTGTGGAGCTCAGGCCTGATCCAGTTCATACAAGATTTTAAACAATATCCTTGCAACGTACAATGTCTTCCAGGGATTTACGATATTACCTAGAAGAAGTTCTTAATGAATTGTCAGATCAAGGTTTTACCAATGAATGAATTAATTTTGAATTGTCAGATCAAGGTACCTTCAAACATCATGTGTCAAAATTTCGTGACAATCTGTCTTCTAGTTTCTGGTTTTCGAGTTGTTGTGCTTTAAGTGACGCTTCTTATGTTATCGTCAAAACAATAAAAAAAATAAATTTGTGTGTTGATTAAGCATTGTTTTTTGATGAAGAAAAATTCTGTTGGAGCAAAGCAGACTTAATAAACATTACCGGGCTCGAAAAATTGTCCCAAGAAAATGAACCATAACCATATTAATTGGTTGTCTGAATTCAAACATGACCGTACAAGCAGCGATGATACTAAACGCTCTGGATGTCCAAATGACGTGGCTACACCACACAACATCAGAAAAATTCATACAATTATTTCGCAAAACCGTAAAGCAAAGTTGCAGTAGATAGCTGATATCATGAAGATATCGAAAGGAAATGTTTAGGCCATTTTGCATGGACATTTGGGAATGCGTAAATTGCTATCGAAATAGGTACTGCGTTCGCTTACAGCGGACCAACAATAACAACAACAACCTATTCATGATTCTGAGCAATGTTTGATTTGGTTTAAACGAAATATAGAAGATTGTTTCATGCAGTATGTGACAATGGATGAAACATAAATCTATCATTACACTCTCAAGTCAAATCCGCAGTCAGCTGAGTGGACAGCAACCGGTTATGGCCTCTGTATTTTGTGATGCGCATGAGATATTGTTCATCGATTATCTGGAGAAAGGTAAAAAAAACCCCAATAGTGAATATTACATAGCGTTTTTGGTGCGTCGGAAAGATCAGATCGCAAAAAAGGCTGCAAATGAAGAAAAAAGTGCTGATACACCAAGGTAATGTACCGCATCACAAATCGTTAGCAACGATGGCAAAATTGCATGAATTGCACTTCGAATTGGTTCCTCATTCACCAAATTCTCCAGATATGGCCCCCAGCGACTAGTTCCTACTGAAAATAGTCGCTGGGTGCACATGAGATATTGTTCATCGATTATCTCGAGAAAGGTAAAAAACCACCAATAGCGAATATTACATAGCGTTATTGGTGCGTTTGAAAGATGAGATAGCAAAAAAGGCTGCAAATTAACATAAAAAAAATGATGTTTCACCAAGGCAATGTGCCGCATCATAAATCGTTGGCAACGATGGCAAAATTGCATGAATTGCACTTCGAATTGCTTTCTCATCCACCGTATTTTCCAGATCTGGGTTTCTATTGGAAATAGTCGCTGGAAATAATTCCGCTGGAAAGAAATGTCGGCACAATGAAGTGGTAAATTTATATGTGTCGTTATTAAAAAAAAAATTACTGAAGTATCAGTCCCAGAACCATAAGACGACGTTTACAATAGAACAATTTATTCGGAAGAATAGCCAGGAATGTTCCGTTTTTAAGTAAATGAAATATAAAGCAGCGGTTAAAATTTGTAAAAAGAAATTGTAGTGTAGATTTCCAACGTAACTGGAAAAATATTATTTTTAGCGATGAAACTAAAATTGTTTTTTTTAGTTTTAATAAAATTGTAAGTGAGAATTTGAACATTGTATGTGAGAAGACGTATTAATGAAGAATTTAATTTGAAAACACTTCGGGCACACTGGACCATGGTGGTGATATCAAAATATAGGGGTGCTTTTCATATAACAAAGTTGATCCAATATTTTGAATAAACGAAAATATCACAAAAGAAATTTACTTAGGAAGCTTAGAAGCAATTATTCTGCCTTACACTGAAGATAATATGCCTATATAGTGAGTCTGCCAACAAGACAATGATAAATATACGACTCCTGTGAAGCAATAGTTCTAGAGGAAACATATTAAAGTGTTAGAGTAGCCTTTACAGTTCCTGGATCGATATCCGATCGAGAATCTTTAGAGAGAGTTAAAACAATGTCTTGCTGGTAAAAAAACAGGAAACAAAAAGACATTGTGGCAAGGCAGGTGATTTTGTTTTCAATATCTATTTTGTTGTTCCATGATTTAAATTTTAAATTAAAAAAATGTGAAATATAGAAAAAAGAGATGTAATTCCAAGAGATTGTTGTAAAAGTATCTATTCATTCATACACAATAAACTTCATAACATTTCACAAAGCTTGGAATGAAATCTCCAGCAAGTGACAGAGTTGCACACTACGTTATTTAATGAAAATGATCAATACTGATTTGAGACACTGAAATAAATATCATGATACCGACAATTTAAAATTCAAATTAAAGTCGGAATAAATTAGCGATCCTAAAGCAAAAGGATTGTTGTTTAATTATCCTCTAATCTTTCCTGAAATAGCTTAGCCAGATTACGACTTCAAGGTGGAGGACGCGAGGCAATCAAAACTTTTCCTTAAACAATATTAAAGTATCGTTTGCTCTCGATCGATTATCTCGAAACAAATTCAATGAATTTTAAATAGATTATTAAGCCACTTCTTTCGTTTGGCAGAAAGTTTTTCGTCGTTTTCCTAATCGCGGCTCTAACGAAATGCCCGAACTTTTGGTTTGGATTGGTTATACAAATCCGTTATCGATACGGAAATTGAGGGAGGAGACGAACGAAATTGTGATGTGCACTATTAAGATTTTCATTGATTGAATCCAAATATCTTGAATTGAACGTTATGAGTCTAATTAAATTGACTTAATTGATTTTATATTAACTAAATATCAAAGCAAACAATAACATTAAGTTGTATAAATGCATCTATCAAGCAGCTTGTTTGTAGACAATCTACAACGGAAACCCCATTTACATGGGCATTAACGACTTAAAAATTATCATGCGTTGAAAATCGACGACTATGGAATCTGTTTTTAATATCCGACAAAAAAATTTCAACTTTAAATCAGAACTGTATAATCCATAAAATTTCAATTCAATGTTTTCCACTATGAGCGAAATATTTATTTGAGCAGTTATATGAAAGTCATCATCATCGTTGTCGTCATAAATAATGATGTGATGATTTTGATTCATTTACTGAATCGACTGAAGAGCTCCGGCAAAGAATTGCTGTATACTAATCAGCATTCGCAGCCCTTCCGTTCTTTAAAGTTACAGGAATTATTAATTCCTCCACTTAACTCTTGACCCCCTAAGTTACGTAGGCTGCAGTATCTATTCGAATCAGAACTTTTTTCCGCCATATATTCTAAAGCGCCATTTTTCAGCTTTAAAATGCGGTATAATCTATGAGGCTATTGCGAATATAACTTGATAAATCAGTTATATATGTGCTGTCGTTCGAAAAGCAATATTTAATGCCCTGCTTTCTTTATACCTTTCAACTGAGAAAAAAAGGCTGCGAAAGCTCAGAATATTGCGCGACTTCAGGAGATAATGCTGTCTCAGACAGTACTTGTAAAATTCCAGTAATTTCAATTTGGAAATCTTGACTTACATAATGTAGAACGTCTTGGATAGACAAAAAAAGTGGAGGATGGAGAATTAAAAGCTCTGCTGGAACAAAATCGGTACCGTACTCTGCTAGAGCTCGGACACGAACTTAGAGTAATACCGTAAGCAATTTTTTAACATTTATAAGCTAGGAAAAATTCGAAAGGAGAGCCGTTGGGTTCTCTATGAACTCTCAGCTAAGAATAAGAATAGACTTTTTGATGTGTCATTGCTTTCCAGATTCAAGGAAAAGGACTTCCTGCGTAAGATTGTAACCTGTGATGAAAAGTGAATTCCCAACGGCATCCTTTCTTAACCTGGGGGTCGCAACCCCTAGGGGTGTTGCCTTCAGGAATATGGGAGGTCGCAATGTGTTCAAAGAATAAAATCCGTATATGAAATATCATTTTGTTAAAGTTTTTTTAATTTAAAAACAAATGTTGGAAAATGAAATATTACCAGGTGATAACAACATAATAGAATTAATTTAAACAAAGTAATAGCCGAAGTTGTTTGAATTAATAATTTAATGCCACGATTGATTTTGTTTTTCACGTAAAAGTTTTTCTATTCGTGGATCATCATTGCAAACACACATAAGCTAGTTATTTTCCAGTAATAATAGACGATTTCTATATTTAGTTTTTAAAGCCACGATAGACGAGAAGCTTTTCTCGCATAAGTAAGAAGTAGCGAAGGGGATAGATGTTTTCAAAGCTTCCGTTACTAGGCTTCAGTATTCACATTATCATGCAAGCAAAAACTTATTTAAATCTTGAGTTAAAAATTCTCGTTGTAGAGTTTTGTCGGCCGATATTTCAATAAGTTGGCTGTGAATTTCAATAGGTAATTCAGCAGCTGCAACAAACGGATTGAGAACCCATCTTTTCGGCAAATCATCGTTGCTATCTGAAAAATATTCCAGTAACTGAATTTTCAATTGGTGTAAATGCATTTTCATGCTCTCTAACATGCGATCAGTAACAAAATTTTCTAAATCCATATGTTTGATAATATAATTCGAAGTTAAACACATCAAAATTGTCTTTTTCAAGGCGTATAATCCAAACAACAAGCTTCCTGATGAAGGCATTGACTTTGTCTTTCGTTAGTAAAAGTTTTTGTTACGGCCTTGTAAACTCTTATTCAAGTAATTCAATTTGACAATATATCACTCAAGTTAGTCAACAGTAATAAAGTGTGTCCATCTTGTAAAATATCTAAAAATAAGCTATTTTTATCTGTAAACAAGATTTTAAATTCATCTCGCAATTCAAAAAGCCTCGTTAGAACTTTTCCTCGCGACAACTACCTGATTTCAGTATGGAAAAGCAGTGAGTCGTGTTTGGCACCCATTTCTTGGTAGAATGTAGAAAGCAATCTAGTCTGCTAATTGTCGGTTTTTAATAAAATTAACAATTTTTATGACTTCCGACAGAACATTTTATAAATTATCTGGCATTTTTTTTGTAGCAAGCGTATTTCTGTAAAGAAAGCAGAAAGTCCTAAAGCAGAAAGCAGTAAAGAGTCCTTCGCCAGTTGCTCGACCAGGAATTGATTTGCAAAATAGCATATTTTCTTTAATTGACCCCTCGCATTTCTATCGGACAAAACACAAAGTTTGGGCCAAGTTGGATACGTGTGATGATTCATCGAACTGATTAGCAAAAATTCAGTTATTTTAACCTTTTCAATTATTTGATCGTAAATATCATTGACCATATCATTAATACGTCTTGATATTCTCGTCATTTGAAGGTGGTATAGTACCACATTGACCATATCAATGGCAGTGGGTAAAATGAGGTTTTCCGCAATCGTGTGGGCTTAGACTCCCTGGCCTGGTTTCATTTGTTGATAGAAATTTGTTGATTTTACAAGACGATTTACATTCGAAAAATACTAATGGTTTGTTTTGTAAACACGGGTGTTTTGTGTCCAAATACCGGAGTAATTTTGAAGGCTTATTTTTTCTGCGGACAGAACTTGATAACACACAATACATTGCGGCTTGTCATCTACGGCAATGAACCCATATTTCAAATATATTTTATTGTACAATCTGCTCTTTTTCTTTACTGTTTCACCAGATGTTGATGGTGTATTTCGTTTGTAGATGGTCAATTTTATTTAATATTATTAATTTATTTTATTACCACAATATTATTAATTTATTTAACACTGAGTGAGAGAAGAAATATCGTGGTATGTAATACTGGTTAAGAGTATAAATCGAGAGTAGTACTTGTTTTCGTGAAAACGTAATTAACAATGAAACTCTTCGTCTCCTTTGTTATTATTACCAAAGTGCATAGTTTGTATGAGCCTACCTAAGGGCGCTCGGGACGAATGATCCGTCTCGTATGGGTGGGCGGGTGGCGCGAAGTGTGCGGGCGGGTCATTTTATAAGTGCGTGCAAGTACAGGGCACCTGTTTAAACTAGTAAAATTAATATAAGAATAAATGGTTACATAAGTTTTGTAGTTCGGTATTTGTATCTGTATAAGTGTAACGGCCCATTCACACATACTTTCGTGACTGACGATTCGTCATTTAATGCAGACGCAAATAGATGATTCGTTTTGTTCGTGATTCGTAAGCGTATGAACACAATGGTAGGAGTTTATAAGCCATTTAAAAATAAAAACGATTCTTCATAAATCACGATACTAAAAAAAAAGGACGAATCGTCGCCGTGTTGTTAACCTACCAATGTATAACTTTGATAAACGTCACTTTAACATATTGTAGTGAGGGGGTCGCAACGTCGCGAGAACCGAAGCGATAGGATAAAACAAAGAGGCGAAAATTCTGTTTTAATCCTGGTGAGCTATCATTTAGTACCGGAAAGTACAAAGTACTTTGGTACTATTTTAGTACCAAATATCCACGTCAAAAAGTGTGTGCGTCGTGCATTATAAGTTGCTCCAATCTAATCAAACGAGCACTGCTGACTATTATCAGCGGCAACTAATTCGTGTTAGTGGCACTCTGGAGAAAAAAAGGTCTTATACTGCCAACGGAAGAAGGGAAGTAATTTTACTTCAGGACAACGCATGGCCAGATACAAGAACTCTGAAAACGACTCCCGAGTTAGGATGCGATATCTTTTGGCAGCCGACGTTTCCCCCAGACTTGACCCCTTCGGATTTTCATTTCTTCCGATCCCTGAAACATCACTTAGTTGACAGCAGCTTCAAATTTCTTAAGGAAGCCGAATAAAGCCTCAATGGCTTTATCATGTTATTAAAACCAGTTATTTTCGATTTGGAATTCGACAGTTGCCTGAAAGGTGGCAAAACCGTTTAGATAGTGGAAGAGATTACTTCGGACATTAAGCTTGTATTTCTTCTTCCGCAAATAAATGTTAAAATTAGTTTTTCGATCTCAATTGCTTCACGAAGCAATTGATCACTAAGCAATTGGGATCGAAAAACGTCCAGACTGCGTAAACAAGAGGGACGACGGTCTTAAAGTTCCAAATACATGGAAACGGTTTATTTCCAAATTGTCCATCCGAAACCCTTCTAGTCAAACGCTGGGAAAATAATCTGATTTAAATTCATGAGCCAAATAAAAACCTATCGTATTTCACAAATATTTGTTTTGAAAATCTAGGTGGCCATGTTCAACTTCATCAGAAAAGCCATAACGCAGAAAAAATTATTTGCAAATCACAAGTGTGAATATCAAATTTATATTCGGTTTTAAGTAAAAAAATGTTTTATTGTGGGTAAACATTTATTTAAAATACGTTACCGATTTTCTTCTAAAGAGTATGCGGATATGCATGTAATTTATTGTTGGATTTCGAAATTAAATCTGATTATTTAAGGTTTACAATTTGATATGATTGTAACCTCGGAAAGAATAAAGATCGACCTTCCACTTTTGTGATGCAGTCAATCTAAACCCAAAATAAACTTAGCAATATATTATTCGGAGAAATTGAAGTTAGCTAGCTCACAAAAGTAGTGTTTGAATGGTTGTCATCTACGACGCTGATGTTCACATTTTTTAATAACTCTCAGTTCTCCAGATCTGGTTTTAAGCGACTATTTCTTATGCACGCACTAAGCTATAAGAACGCATACGGGGATATTAATTTTTTTTTATTAAATCTAGTTATAATTGTTGTCAATGGGTTGACGGTAGAACAAGAAAAATAATTTATTTTCTAAGGTATCGAATCCCGTTTTGGAAATCGAGTGGATTGAAGTTTTCATGAAATTAATACAGTACAGTAGTCTAATACAGTTGATACAGTATGGTAGTTCGGAATCGATCTAATAGTTAGGCGCGGGTATTTCAGCCGATAACAGTGACGAAAAGCGTCTTTATAGCGCTATGTTAAACAACAATTTTTTTCGATATGGATCTCCGTCCGAAACGGTAATAAAAATAAATCACCGGTTAAACTAGCGAATTCGCTCCCGCTGCCTATTTCCGGTTCGTGACGAAATCAGTTGTTCGTCAAATTTTTACTCACTTTTACCGCTTTTTAAAGTGTATTTTCGAAAGGGCGCGAGCACGCACGACCACTCACGCGACCGCCACGTTTCCGAAACGTTAAAAGCATCTGTGGCGCACTTTTAATAATATTGTGTTCACATATACAAATTCGTTTAAATTTTGTCACGCATCGGTCGAGTAAAAATGTATTAGGCGCACGTAAGGGACTCGGACATCGGGAAAAACCGTTTCGTTATTTATGAGATGCGTACGATTTAGTGACCAAACGGCATGCTATCCAGTTCAAGACGATGATTGTTTCTTGTTAATATTACATTGATGTTTGTACATTAGCCCTAGGCACCATAATATACACTGGAACCGGGAGTAAAAACTACTGTAGAAATATATTGCTAGCATTGCTAGTTAGCATTCTATATTCACCTCACTATAACTTTATTATTTTCTAGGTGTATAAATAAAATGATGAAACCGATTATTTGTAAATTTTTTATTCAATTGAAATTACGATTCTACATTGTCTCCTTCCAAGTATTTGCCTTGGGAAGCCACACTTCATAACAGAACTGAAACTAAGATACTGGATTCGCCTTCCGCTGTCCAACATAGTAGCCATTCCTCAATATGGCGTCCTTTGACGTAGATTTTCAATCTTGAGAAAAGAAAAAGTTACAAGGACGCAAGTCTATTGAATAAGAGGACTGCGGAGCCACAGTAATGTTGTTACTTGCTTAAATTTTTGTATGGCAAGGCGTCTTGTCCGGATACATCACCCAGATGTTTTTGATGTTCGGCCTGATACGAATAATCCTTTTTTGAATTTCTTTGGTAAAAAGGTTGATTTACCATTTGGCTTTGAGGCATATATTTCTTATGAACGATCCCCTATCTATCAAAATAAGCAATTATCATGCTTTTGATCTATGATTTGCTCATTCTGGTCTTTTTTAGTCGCGGTGAGGTTGGAGTGTGTAATGACACGTGCCAAAAAATAATGTAATTTTCAATCCTCACAAAATGACACGACATGTTTCCCTCCTGTTGTTTTTTTATCCTGCAAAAGGTTTTTCGGAACCATTTTCGTATTGATTTTCTACATTCCTTATTCACTGGTCAAAATCTGATCTTCTCAGAATGCCTTCCTCCAGAAGAATCCTTCAGAAAACCTGGGCCCTAAACAAAACATTTGTATAAATTTGTTGCATAGTTGCATAGACAATTGTCAGTCGTTTTGAAAATGCACTAGAAAAATCTGGTTCACGAAAGTAATAGCTACGTATCACCAAGTAACTCTAGGCAGTTCAAACTAGTTCTGAAGATAATGTTGCCCACCCTCCTTATATATATATATATATATATATATATATATATATATATATATATATATATATATATATATATATATATATATATATATATATATGTAGTGTTAGATTTTCTTGGACTGCGTCCAATGAGACAGCAGTAGTTGAGTGTCATCAGACACCCAACCGTTGGGTTCCACAATCTCATGTGGAACACACAACAACCTGCGTCTCCGCCTAAATGAACACTTTTGTTGGTTGATTGACTGGGAAGGAGCCCCACCTATCCCTTCAAGTGGATGACATATGTTTCGTCTCTCGAGGTTCAGACTCTTCAGGGCACCGACATATACCATACTATCAAAAATAGGGAGACCCTATCCACAGCCAACAACCCATGTTTTTCGCCGACCTCCCGTCGGATGGCGTATATATGTAGTGTTAGATTTTCTTAGACTGCGTCCAATGAGATGACACTCAACTGATGACACTCAACTACTGTCTCATTGGATGCAGTCCAAGAAAATCTAACACTACATATATACGCCATCCGACGGGAGGTCGGCGAAAAACATGGGTTGTTGGCTGTGGATAGGGTCTCCCTATTTTTGATGATATGGTATATGTCGGCGCCCTGAAGAGTCTGAACCTCGAGAGACGAAACATATGTCATCCAGTTGAAGGGATAGGTGGGGCTCGTTCCCGGTCAATCAACCAACAAAAGTGTGCTCTTATATATATATATATATATATATATATATATATATATATATATATATATATATATATATATATATATATATAATAAATCTTAATAAAAATATACCTATTTTCTTAACAGGTGCCAGAGCCGGAGTGGTTTAACTTCTAAATAACTTTGGTAAAAATAAAATATTGATTTCAAATTTATGAATATATATATATATATATATATATATATATATATATATATATATATATATATATATATATATATATATATATATATATATATATATATACATATATTAGACTGTTTAAAAAAGACTATTTTTTGTTCTTAAAGCTATCGAAAATATTGTTAGAAATGTCGAAAAATAATACTGTGAAATTAAAGCTCTTAATATTAATATTAACAGGTGCCGCATCACAAATTTCAATTTCCCATTTAAATAACATAGGATTTTTTTTTAATTTGGAATTTTATAGCTCTTCAGAGGAACATTACAATGGAAAGACTGTTACACATCTTTTTAGGAAATTGAACGTTCTTCAAAAAAGTCTCTTATAAATTTTCGATAAATTAACTTTTTCAAAAGTTATTCTAGGCTGAAATTGAATGCATAATAAATTTTTACATTTTTTCAATTTTTCGATGAAAATATTAATTTTATCGAAAAATGTTATTCGACCTTTTTTGTAGATCATTCTATTTCCTATAAATTTTTCGAAACTCCGTAAGGATCGTGAATTATTTAAATTGAAATGTGAATTAAATATTTTTCAACTGTTAATTAATTTTGATTTGATAATACGTTTCAATTTAACTCACGATCCTTACGGAGTTTCGAAAAATTTGTTAATGAAAATTTATAGGAAATGGAATGGTTTACAAAAAAGGATGAATAATGTTTTTCGATAAAATTGATAGTTTTGTCGAAAAATGTAAAAAATGTAAAAAATTATTAATTATTAAAAAAGGTAAAAAAAGGTAAAGTGTTAGGGTTAGAGGCGCATCAGCAACTAGGCTATTTAGCGACTGGACCTACAGCTTAACGTGGGTTCCGAACCACGGTCATCAGCTTCCGACAAACCCAGGCCAGCACCCCCTCGGGCTATAAACCCTTGGTTATGTGCCTACCCATAAGTCTATCAGGAAACCTACCGACTGGCGAGTGACCAACATAGAACTCTTCTCAGGAGGCATCCGGCCTTACCCAGCCTTTAACTGGCGTGACTGAGGGGTAATTCGTAGTCGGATTTTACACTCTTGCCTAGAAACAATCACAAACATTTAGGAAGCAAACAGACAGAAGAAAGAGAGAAAAACAACCATCCGAGCGCTGGAATCGAACCAACTACCGCTCCAGTGCGGTTTCGGCATAGCAGCGGCAGGCCGCTGCTCTTACCGTCCGCACCAACGCGACCGGCATTAATTATTAGATGTACACTCGAATAACTTTTGAAAAAGTAAATTTATCGAAAATTTATAAGAGACCTTTTTTGAAAAATGTTCAATTTCATACAAAGATATGTAATACTCTTTCCACAGTAATGTTCCGCTGAAGAGCTACAAAATTCCAAAATAAAAATATTAATTTCTATGTTATTTATAAATGGGAAATTGAAATTTGTGATGATTGTGATTATTTTGTGGAAAAATATATTCAAATATGGCCTCAAATGAACAGCAATAATATTCCCCTAACAATAAAAAAGTGCCCCCCTTTTCTACCATCACATTACTTAAATTACAAAATAAATAAACCGATGTCGTTAAAACATAATGTTAAGTACCATTTTCGACTGACCTAAATATACCATCTTTGCTTTATTGCTATTGCCAGAGTACGAATTAAGACAACGTAAACAGCAATAAT
This sequence comes from Cosmopolites sordidus, assembly GCA_031761425.1. Lineage (NCBI taxonomy): Eukaryota > Metazoa > Arthropoda > Insecta > Coleoptera > Curculionidae > Cosmopolites > Cosmopolites sordidus. The sequence goes on from JARFXV010001577.1 coordinate 177,582, forward strand.
GAAATAGTATAAATATACTTAATAAAGACATTAACAAAATGAATGTAGCTAAATTACAAGTCTGATGGTCGTAAAATTTAATGTGTTGAAATGATTCTACCGAATATGTTCGATTAAAAGGTCTTGTTAAAAAATTACTTTGGATTAAGGTTTAGTATTAGCCAGATACGAAATATTGAGTTTTCCTGAAAGCACTTTAAATTTTCGACCAAGAAATAAATTAAATTTTTTATGAGATTAAAATATTTTATTTAGTAAGATATGGGCTATTTTCCTCAATAGTCCCTTGCTATGTTTATTGCAGTTCACTAGTGTTTTCGTTGTTGCAATCTATTATTCACATTCTAAATTTGGGAATAAATATAACTATGTGAATATCTGTTGAAGTAATGTCAGGATTGTATGACGATTATGGTAGGATATCCCAACTAATTCTTAGCTAGAACTAATATTTGTCATATAATGACAGCATATAGTCAAGCATGATCGGAAAAGCAATATAATACATTTATTACTGATCTATTCTGGGTGATTCTGTTCTATCTTGGGTGATTCTGTTCTATCTTGGGTTCTATCTTGGGTGATTCTGTTCTATTCTGGGTGATTCTTTCAGTCGGGTTTGTTTAGTCAGTTTATGATGATATCTTGTATTAAATAAATTTGCATAAAAAAATTGGTTTTCAAGCGTCTTTAAATGGGCATCAATAGTTGTTTTTGTAGTACCAAGCTTAAGTACTATTGCTTGACGATGATCATAAATCACTGCTTATAATATGTAATCATTAACATGTATAATACCTGTGTCCGATTACTTTATCATCTATTTTTTTTGTTAGTATTTATAGTAAGTCATTCTATCTTTGTAGAAATAAAAAGAAAATAATATATCAAACATGATTATTTTAAATACGAATTTTGGGAACTATGCCAAATAAACACAATACAACCAATTTACAAAATAACTAAAGTATAATAGATTATAAAAATGATTAAAAATTATAAAACACCTCAACATAAATAAGAAACTAAACAATACTTCGGTCACCAAATTTTGAATTTTTAAATCGGTATATTCTGGCGAAGTAAAATAAAATTCAATATACATATTTGAATCAAACAGAAAACTGATATGCTATACTTTCGGTATAACGTATCTTGAACATAAAAACTATTTAATAATTTTCGTATAGTACTAAGCTAAGCGAAATTATTGTAGCTCTACGAGGGTTGCTATTTATGGATCCAGAATTGGCAACAATGGTGTGGCTAGGCGCTATCTGATATATACATCGTAAAGTTTGACATTGTTGATTGTATACGCACTCAGAACGTTTTCTCATACGGGCGCTATTTGTGTTGTTTAGTGACTTGATAATTTCATCTCAGTCAAAAAATGGAATTAACCCGTGAGAAGTTTCATGCGATGATTTACTACGACTTTCGAAGTGGATTATCTCAACAACAGTGCATCGATCAACTCCCTCCGGCTGTTGGCAATAAAAGATCATCTAAGGCCACTGTATATCACTGATTTTGTGAATTCAATCGTGGCCGTCGTTCACTCACTGACGAATTTAAAAAAGGTCCTCCAAAGTCGGCTGTTTTGTCAGAAAACATCGATACTGTGGGCGAACTGATAAAGCAGGATCGTCATGCGACATACCGTGGCATTGAGGTATCCCTGGGCATTAGAATACAGATTAAAGATTTTTCATAAACATTTAGATGTAAAAATATTTGTGCGCGTTGGATTCTGCACAATTTGACAATCGCTAAAAAAAATACTCGTGCCGGTTGGTGCAAAGAAATACTCAAAAAATACAATCGTGGTGCGTCAAAAGCTATTTATACCATCTACGCAGGTGACGAATCTTGGATCTATGCGTATGAGCACGAAAGTAAACAGCTGTTGAGAGTATGGGTTTTTCAAATTGAGCCAAACCCAAGAGAAGTCTTTGAAGAAATAAGAAAAAACAACCGTTTACCGTGACAACTCGATACAACAACTCGATATTTAACCCGTCAAAATTTCGAATTGATGGGTCATCCGCCGTAAAGTCCTGATTTGGCATTAAATGACTTTTTGTTCCCGTCTGTGAGAAATAAATTACGTGGTCAACAATTTTCGACGCCAGAAGAAGCGGTTGATGCGTTCAATATATATATATATATATATATATATATATATATATATATATATATATATATATATATATATATATATATATATGTTTTGGAGATACCTCAACCGGAATGGAAAAAGTGCTATGAAAATTAGTTCAAACGTATGCAAAAGTGCATCGATCATCGTCAAAAATATTTTGAAAAACAAAACTATTTTTAATAATAAATATTTGTTTTTATTTATTATTCTGGATACGTAAATAGTAACCCTCGTATTAAAAGTTGGTACCGCACATCGTTCCCCGCAATTATCCGGATTTCAAAATATGCGAACTATTGGTATAAAAGAAGCAGTTTTCAGTTTTTGTAAAATAGCCAGACCATTAGGCATTGCTGCCTTTACCATTATGAGGATATAGATAGATTGTTTGAGGATGCACGATTCATAGTTATGCATGAATATGCGGTTCTGGTCGTCCTAAAAGTATCCAAAGATGTGGCAAGTGGCATCATGCAAATATTCGCAGAACTCACTTTCAATCTACATTTATTTGTAATGGGGATGAATGCTTATGATCCATATTGGGTACCAAGTTTTACAGCACCCCTCAAAATGCGTTTAGAATGTTGTCGAACCAAAATTTAAGTCTAGATTTCATTTTAGTGGTTATGGTAGTTTGCCGGTTATAGTTCGGGGTGAAAGGCGTAATGTATTTCTTGCTTTAGAACTATCATTTTATAACTATCATTCGAAGAATTATGTTAAGGCTATATTATATTATGTATAATATATTCTTAGTAATAATAATATAGCTTATATTCTCTAGTAATCATCAGAGGGAGTTTAAATGTAGCCTATTAGACCGAATCCACAAGCGCGTCTAAATCTCATCTTTTAACATCGAATTTCTGAATTTTCTATATTTTTTTATCACACAAAGCGCAGTTTACTATGTTTTAATAATAATTGATAAACTAAAAGAATGGTTATTCAAAAACTACAAACTGGTATTTATGTATTTGGAATAATAAACAAATACAAATATTTATTATTGAAAATTGTTTTATTGCTTTTCAAAATATTCTCCATGATGATCAATATATTTTTGCATATGTTGGAACCAATTTTCACAAGACTTTTTCCATTCTGATTGAGGTATATCCAAAACATGCATTTTGTTCATTGCAAAACATGCATGAACGCGTCAAACGCTGATTCTGGCATCGAAAATCGTTGACCACGTAGTTTGTTCATCATGGACGTCTACAAAGAGAAATCATTGGGTGCCAAATCAGGACTGTACGCGGGTGATCCATTATTTCGATATTTTGACCGGTTAAATATTAAGTTGTCCGGTCCGATATGTGAGAGTTCGCGTTGTCATGGTGAAGAATGATCCTGCATCGTTGGTTCCCCCTGTTCTTATTTCTTCAAAGACTTGTAACTAACAAATGGTTGTGTACCATTTAAAATTGATCGTTTTACGATCCTCTAGTGGTATTGTAGCCATATGCCCATTTATCCTAAAAAAAAACAGGCGATCAGTTGCTTCGAAGTGCTTCTTGCGCGAACAACTTTTGTTGGGTTTGGCTCATTTTGAAAGACCGATAAAAACGACTGATGTTAAGTTTCGGGCTCATATGCATAGATCCAAGATTCGTCATCTGTATAGATGTTATACACGGCTTTTGGCGTACCACGATTGTGTTTTTTACCATTTCCTTGCACCAATCGACTCGAACCTTTTTTATGCGGAATTCAACGCGCGCACATTTTCTTAACGGCTAAATGTTCATGTAAAATCTTGTGTCATACTAATGTCCAGGGATACCTCAATCTCACGATATGTCACATGGCGATATCGCTTTATCACTTCGCGCACAGTGTCGATGTTTTCTGATATTGAGTTTTTCGATTTTGGACGACCTTCTTTAAATTCGTCCCTAAGCGAACGACGTCGATGAATGAATTCACTGAACTAATGATATACAGTGGCTTTAGATGGTGCTTCAACGTCAAATGTCGAAGTGACTTGATCGATGCACTGTTGTTGAGATAATCCACGTCGAAAGTCGTAGTAAATCATCGCAGGAAGATTCTCACGAGTTAATTCCATTATTTGACTGAAATTAAATTTTCAAGTAATTAAACAAAACACAAATAGCGCCCGTATGACAAAACGTTCTGAATACGTACACAGTCAACAATGTCAAACTTTACAATATATATGTTAGATGACGCTTAGCAACACCATTCTTGTATAATTCCGGATATATAACATAATTCCGGATAAATAAATAGCAACCCTCATTTAACAAAGTAAATGATTTTATTTTGCTCTAAACATATATTTAAAGCATCATAAGTAGAATGATAAATAAAAATGCTTTACAGATAAGTAGATGAATCAGAGAATCAAGCACTCTACATTTTGGAGTTAATATTTTAATTTGTTTTGCGTTGTACGTTAGAGAGTTTAATAAAAAAATGCAGAAATTCATGTTAAAATTACTATAAAAGCGATACCTATTATTTGAAAATCAAACCGCGGATACCGCATATACTTATTGTAGTATGCGGATTGAATGTAGATCCGGGCTGGTCCGATCTTGTTACTGAAGGTTTATGCCTTGTACAACTGTATGTTCATTGCTCGTGTTAAATAAACTCAGTGACTCTCTGAGCAAGACTTGATCCACGGAAACAACCACGTAATACAAATAATGATTTTGCAACTGTTGTAAACATTTATTCGTGAACCTTATTGCCAATAATTATAAGCGAATCACGTTTGCTTAATCGCAACCTCACCATTAAATATACACCTTCTCGTCCTTATCTGACATTTTACAACATAGTCCCTGGCCATATTTAGCTAACACCACGATTTCCACCATCCTAACGCTGGACCAAAGATGTGACTGATGATACGATCGCCATCGGAAGGCGGCAAAAGCGAAGTACCGACCGGCGAAGGCACCCTGCATAATGTGCCTCTTAAATTCCGTCTATCTGTCCCCTTATCGGCCGTGGTCCATCTCGCTCGTAGCTTGGTCACGTCCAGCCTTGGCCATCAAACATCTAACTGACCATTAACCAGTCTCCTCAAATCGGACAAGATCAGGCGGGAGTTTAAAATTAGTGTACAATTAATGTAAGTATACGAGGACGGAGGAAAGATAGTAAAACGTGCGTTGGGGTATTACTTTATGTTTATGTATGTGATTGAAAGGAAATAGAAATAAACTGAAGGTTTGATTGAGGTATTTCAGTGGGTTAAGTGGTTAATTGCATTGTCTTTTATTCTGATAAGTGGGGTTAAAATGGTAAAGATTATTAGTAATCTAATTTTTGTATTTATTTTTTCATCCCGTTTTTGTTCCTAGATGGCATTGCATTGCAAAACCGAAGTGTTATATATATTACATGTGCAAAGTTTTGACCTTGGTTGACAGAAAGAATTTCAACGATTATTTGGGAAATAAAATGCGTTATGTGATGGTTTTTCTAAAATTTTGTTAAGCATTATGAATTAAAAAGGAGCATTTTCACCATATTATACTTTATTTCCGAAAAGGTAAAATCGCTTTACAGTCGTGGCTGACGGCAATGAAATATTAGGGCTAATGAAAAGTGATCAGCATAGAACAACTCGAGAGATCGGAAAAAAATTTTGGAATTAACCAGTCAACAATTTCAAGGTGATGACGTCAACTTGGAATGATCAGCAAGTTCGATGTATAGGTGTCAAGTGATTTAACGAGACAAATTTGAACGCAATTGAACGATTTTAAAAAAGATCGAATTTTTGCTTACGATTCCCTATTGAAGCGCAATGAAATCGATCCATTTTTAAAAGCGGATGATTACAGGTGATGAAAAGTGAATTGTGCATAATAATGTTGAGTGTAGGAGATCATGGTATTAAAAAAGAGTGGCCACATCAACCAGAGTAAAAGTCAGTTTACATCCCAAGAAAGTTATGCTATGTATTTGGTAGAATTGGTATGAAATTTTTTATTATCAGCTATTACCTAAGTGAATGGCATGCAATCGAACAGGAAAAGCATTGCGTTTCATCAAGACAGTACTACACCATATGTGTCTTTGGCCATCCGACACAGTTTTACAGAATGACTAGAATGAATGAAATGAATGAATGAATGAATGAATGACTAGAATGAATGAAACGAATGAATGAAAGATATTAGGAATCTATCCATCGTACTCTCCCGACCTTGCGTCCTCCTACCTTTTAGTTAGATCGCCTCAAAATAGTCTAAATGATAAAAACGTCACTTCCTTGGCAAACTCGAAAATTCACTTTGATCAGTTCTTTAAGTAGCAACCTAAGAAGTTCTGTAAACACGGGATTATACAGCTATCGGAGAGATGGGTAAATGTCATCGAATAGAATAGCACATACTAAAAGGTTATCAAACGAATATTATATATTTTTGCAAAATCTCATAGCAGTAATTTTTTATTATTATTCCCGCCAAAATTGACTTTTGTGTTTAGTATTGTTTGGCAAATCATCATGAAAAAAATATACAGTTGCACATCATATACAAATTGTTCAAATTTAGTACAATTTAGTACATTTTAGAATCTATTGGGATACGTTTCGCGCCTGACATTAAATTTATGGTCAACATAATTGGTCTGCAGAGCTTACTATTTTTTATACAGTTCAAAAATTCGACTCAAATGGGAGTGTTTGTGATGTTAAGAATCCAACCCGTCAAAAAAATATTGTTGAAAACATCGATGCGGTGAACCAAAGTGTGACTGAAAATCCAGAACAATTAAATGTAGTTCTCAAGAACTTGGGCTTTCTTATGGATCTACATGAAATATTCTTCATGAAAATGTGCATTTCAAGACGTATAAAATTCAGTTGAGCCAAGAACTCAAACCCCATGACCATTGTGAAGAAATTTTGCAAATTGGACTTAAGAGCAACTTGAAACAGATTCATTATTTCATGAAAAAATCATCTGCGTTAAAGCACATTTTTGGATAAATGGCTTCGTAAATAAGCAAAATTGTCACATTTGGAGTGAAGAAAATCCATATGATGTTCTTGAAATTCTTTCACATCCACAAAAATTAACAGTTTGGTGTAGTTTATGTACTTTATGATGTAGGTGTAATTAGACCGTATTTATTTGAAAACGAAAATGGAAATGCAGTTAATGTCAGCGGAGAACGCCACCGAAACATGATTACTAATTTTTTTCTGGCATGAATTGGATGATTTTGATCTGGACGATACGTGGTTTTCACAAGACGGTGCAAGATACCACACAGCTCGTGACACTATCAATTCATTGAGAGAAAAGTTCAGTGGGCGTGTAATTTTAACAAATACCATTGTTACCTGGCCACCAAGATCATGCGATATAATTCCATTAGACTTTTTTCTCTGGGATTATGTGAAATCATTGGTTTACACCAATAAACCACAAACACTCAATGACCTTAAAACCAACATTATTCGTAAAATAAATGCCGATTTATATGTCAAAGGGATCAATAATTGGTATTTCAGAATAGATTTTTTTAATCCAGAGGGGGTCATTACATGAAAATAATTTTAAATAAAAATCCCATGAACCAATATTAAACTTTAAAAAAAAATCACATTGAAATATTATATTTCTTAGCATTCATGATTAACATATCCAAATTGATTTTTATTAACAATCATATAATTAAATTTCAGCATTTAATTTTAAATGTCTTTTCTTGCCATAGCTTTATCGCTGGAACATTCTCTTGTCATTTTTCTGTAACAATTTTTAATGTATCACTACAACAAATTTCGTTTTTTAGACACAATTTAATGCAAATAATTGTTATAAAAATGTTTAACAATTATAAAATATACTATTATTTTTACGAACGAAGTGAATAAAAATAATGAAATAAAAAAATGGATATCTGAAATTTCTGTCAGATGGTCAGGACAGTCATATCAACTTAATGGTTGTATCGAAAACAAATAGTTTTGTCGCGATTTAAAATCGCGCGAATTTTTAAAACTAAACTCACTTTACTTTTTTACTATGATTTGTATGTATTAAGTATGTGTCAAGAAACTATTTTGATGAACCGCTAAATATTTTGATACCGTCAAAATAATTTTGATGTGGTGATCTGATATTGCAAGGTCAGGTAAATATGCGGGATGGAGCAATAATTGTCCGCCGATGATTATTATTTTTTACCATTATTTTTTAACTAATGAGGTGTAAGGCCAAAGTGGATTATGAAACCCAACAAAACTGACTAGACATTTTCTTGAAGACATTGAGCCCGTATCACCTTTCCGTGCTTTGTATTTTGGAATAGTGTGGATCCATTTAACTCAAGCTTTTTCAGATTCAATTTATGATACAAGTTTTTTTCAACAGCTATTGAAAAGACCATGTGTCGCTATTGTAAATTGAACTGAAATTTTGAGTGCTGTGGTCCAAACCAATCGTCGTTGATTACAACTTCGCTTAGTATTTCAATTCTTCAGACCAATTTTAATTACTTAATATGCAGAGATAGAATAGAAGTTAATTTCTTGTTGTGTTAGAAGAAAAGACGGATAACATATTTATGGCATCTTGCACATAAATTTTAATAAAAATTAGTTACTTTAAAATTAGTTACTCTTAAATCAAATAAGATGAACATTTGAAACTTTGGTTACAACTTTATTTTTTAATTTATCAGCAAAAAGCTATAACGTTAGGAACATTTCTGCCTAATCAATTTTCGTACCGCATTAATATTAAACCACAGGAATATTTGTTTGAATATCATACCAATTGACAGAGTAACTAACATGTAAACTTTTAAAATGCTAAACAGGGTTAGCAAAACTCGGAGAGATTTATCACTAAACACCAAATCACTTTTTTGTAAACTTCTCGACGCGCGTTTTGCTAACCATGTTGGCATCATCAGGAGATGATTTCATCTAATTTTAAAACTAAACTATATTCCATTTATTTGACAACCGTACTTAATGAAGCTTGTAGAAATGATGAATCGTGAAGCTAACTTGGCGGTACATTAATGATTGGAAACGTTGTCTGAATGGTATGCGTCCTATATGCCGGTATATAGTTTTATTACATTTTTATGGCTTTCATACTCATACACTTTAAACAATATTAAATTATTAATATCTATATTATGTTCAAGTTCAACTGCATGATTGGGCAACACGAGATTTTTCATTTCTTCCATATCTAGTATGGGCAACGTGTTCTTTATATATAGTTAATATGGATCTCTTAGTTTACCCGGTGTAACCTCGATCAAACTATTGACAACTAATTTCATAAATCCCCGATTTCTTATGTTCTACTTTATCCATTGGATTACTCAGGACTTCTCTTAATAACCTACAACATCCAAAAAAGTCATCTCAAGAATGAACGTATGAACTGGAAAACAATGATAGATTACTTGTTTTGGATGTTTTAGTGAGTAGAAACAATAAAAATTGATTAAATTTTGATGTTTAGAAAAAAGACCATCAATTTGAGATACGTTCATAACGATTCGATGCATACCTTCCATAACCAGATGGTTAGTTTAGATGTTATGGTAGATAGGTTAATCAATTTTCTTTTAAAAAAAGATAATTATAACAAAGAATTAAAATTAATTAGGGAGGTGTCCCATGTGAATAATTATTATATGAGTATTATAGATAGAATAATGAGCAATAAACAATAATAAAAATCATAAGTTTGTTTAGGCAATTATTGAAAGAATTTTCCATTTTTCAAAAAGAACAGAACAAGAAGAACAGAAGAAATTCGTGGCAATACCGTTTGATGCCCAATTAACACAAGGGCTAGACAAGATTTTGAAAAAGTGGGACATTAAGGTAGTCTGTTAACCATATAATAAATTAACGAAAGTCCTGGGCCTTTCAATGGTTAATTGATAAAAATAGAACATAGTTTTGTTTTAGAATTAGATTATATCATGTCCTGATGATACTACGGGTTGTGAAACGAGCTTCGAGTAATTACAAAAAAAGTGATTTGCTGTTTAGTGGTAAATCTCTTTGAGTTTAGTATTTACATCGAGGGTATTTTTGTATTTTTATAATACAAGAATGGAGGGTTAGCAATCTAAAATATTTATAAACATTACAAAAAATGTAACACCATTTGCTAAAGCAATGTTTTAAATAATGACGATAATGAAGATAATTTAGTTGCTTCATATCTCGTTCGTCTATTTTCAAATCAGCAATCAAATAATACACGTTCTGAGTGGAAGCAAAATCGACCAGACCATTACAAAATATGAAAACGTCATCTGTGAATGATCGCGGCTCCAATATTTCGTACTCTAACCCGTTTTAATTAAAAGACGAAGCATGTAAACAAGTCAATTCTGAAATACGAGACGAAACAAATTTGCGTCTCGTTAACCGGCCCGTGTTTGCTCGGAAAATTACGCAAACTCTAATAATGCGGTTTCAATATCCTAATTGTATTTATAAGGCTTACATTGGAACAGCATGGGGTAAATAGAGGTCCACGAATGGCAATTAACTTAAAATTTAATTAAGGTCTGTTTTAAGTGCATTCAGTCTTATCGTTACGGTTATAAAGGTTGTTCGGGCTTCAGTGTTGAGGTGAACGATATCTGTGGTTCTCAAATGTTCCGCGAAATGATCTACTCTCAAGTTGAGTGTCATTATTATTTCCTTGTAAAGATTTACATGAATCAAATGACATTTTAAGTGGGTTTGAGAACAGTTTTATAAACAAATATACTATGTAACATTAAAAAAAACATCACATAGTAAAACTCTGCAGGGTGTAAGAGAAATCAATTTTGTAAATTTAACCAATAATTATTCACATTAATTGAAAAAAGTTGCTTACAACAAGGGCTAAACCCTTTAGTTTTAAGGGTTCCCACAATCATGAGTTGGCAAGCTATGATAAGAATTAATATTTTAAGCAAATATCTGTAAAAGCAAATTTTGCAAATATTAATTGGTTATTACTTTGTTAATTGGTTATTAAAGAATACACATCCAATAAACTAGTGAACATTGCTAAACCATTTTTTTTAATTAAGAATCATCAGCCAAAATCCATGTCACAGCGTCGCCCGAATTGACTAATTGAAATAATCCCCACGACAAATAAAGTTATTTTAAAATGGTGACAACAATTATTTCAGTATTTCAGTATGTCAGAGCGTATATTTATGTTTCGTTCAAAAACAAAAAAGTATTCAGTACGTAAATATCACGACATGCTTCTTATTTATGGAGAAACTCTTCAAAATTCGAAGAAGACTAGGCGTTCCTACGGGCTCTAGAAGGGTCATTTTTCCTTTTCACGTGTTCAGGAAAAATATATTTAAATGGCGCCAAGCTTGGCAAGCTTGGCTTTTCAAGCATTGATTGAAATGATTGACATTTTGAACACTAAATTTACTATTTTGGATACATGTTTTAACGAAACTTTTCATTGTCGATCCACTGCAGGATGAAGGGCTCCCCAGCAAGCTTCCAACTCGCGTGGTCCTGAGCTTTCCTCTGCCAATCGGGTCCAATACACTTGTAAACGTAGTTTTTAAAATTTTCGTATGCTTCTTTCTTATGAAGAAGAATCACTTCAGCATTTTTCCATAGGATGGCTATTTTCTGTTGTTTGAAACATTTTGACTACAGTTTTGTTGGTATTTTATGTAAAGTTTGACCAGCATTTGCTTTTCTGCGGAATTGCTCTCTTTGACTGGACCTGATCTTCATATAACTTTGAATAAAATCTTCTGATAACCTCTAATATTTCCGTACGTTCCCTGCACATTCCATCATCACGCCTTAAGGCAAATATTTGTGTCCTTTTATTTGCATATACTGCTTGTGTTTAGCTTTCTTTATTTCCTTGTTTTCTTCTAGTGTTTTTTTGAACTAGCTGTATGTCAAATTAATGTGTTTCCTCTCGAATACGTTTTCTTAGAGTTTAGCACAACTTTTTCTTAGAATCTGTCATTTTCATGTTCTGATCGTTTTTGAGTTGTGCCCTCAAATGTTTCTGAATTATTTTTACTATATTCTCTGCTGTTTTTAGCTATTTTCTGGTTTACGTTCTGTTTTTGTGAGTTTTGTAAGCAGGCAGTGTAAGCAGCTGGTCTCGTCACTTATCAGTTATTTTGGACATACACGAGATAATGGGGATCGTCTTTTGCCATTAAACACTGTGGGAGAAGTATGTATTAATAACTTAGTAGATCTCATGGTTAATTGGAGTTTTTTAGCGAGATTTAATTGCCCTAAATATTAGTATTGGTACAGTTAGTGCAATTTCGAAAAAGTTGAAGAATAACGAAATATTAAAATCACCGAAGAAAAAGCGTAAACATCCAAAACGAGTAATCTAGATCATCTAGATGTGGACTCAATTCGCAGTCAGTCATTATCAAATTTTATTGAACTATTTCAGAACAAACAGTTAATCTTGAAAGTATTCATGAAAAACTAAAGAACATGCCGCTCTTTGATGAATGGAAAACTTCGCTTCATACACTTCTAAAAGCAACTGGTTTCAAATGGAGTAAAGGTAATTCACGTAGGGGCCTGATGGAACTTCCAGATATTGTCTTTAAACGAATACAATTTTTGAGGATCTATCAAAATATCAAAGAAAAAACTCTGTTTGATTTTGTTTATTCGGATGAAACATGGATATTTCAAAATGGCACCTTGAGTCACTCATGGCAAGATGATAACAAGAAGAGTGTAAGTACTACAAATCTTGATGGAAAAAGGTGAATGCTATACGTAATACTACAAAAGACGTTTATCATGGAGAAATGAATAAAGGTAACTTTCTGTTTTGGTTTAAAAACCAGCCGTTGAAAATCTTGGAGGAGCCATCAGTTAGTGTCATGGATAATGCTCCATATCACAGTACACTGATGGATAAACCCCAACTAGTAAATGGTCGAAACCAAAAATTGTAATATGGCTGAGGAAAGATAATCTCTATTTTGAAAACACTATGTTGAAAAGTGAATTGCTGCAAATCGTTATTCGGTAAGCAGTAATTAAAGGGACATGTTTGTGTTTCAATAGGTTCTTTTCAGGAGCAAGCCTAAAAACGAATATGTGGCAGTTCATATCAGACATATCATATAGCTGAAGAGTATAGCCACAAAGTATTACGTCTTCCCCCTTATCACTGCATATTCAATCCTATAGAATTGATATGGGGGGGGGGGGGGTTGGATTGCCAAAAATGATTACAATCGTCATATAGATCGAGATGGAAGAACGATTGATAACTGTTTTTATATGTGGAAAGAAGCTTTGTCAACAGTAACACCACATATCTGGATGAATAGCATCAGACATACAGAAGCAGAGATACAAAGATGGTCGAATCGCGGAAGAGTATTTGATAGACTAGAAGTTAATCCGTTAATAATTTACATGAACAGCGATTCAGATGCTGAAAGTTGTTTTAGTGACACTGAATAATTAAACTTTGTGTGAACTAAATGAAAAGCCTCTATATTGACAAGCAGAGGTTTGGAAACAGATTTTTGATTAAAACTTTTAAAGAAAATACTTTTCGTGTTATTTTTTCATTTTCAGTTTTATCGATCATACAAATGCCAACGTCTGGGTATCTTGGTGTTGATGTGGCAACATTGTAACGTGAGTACGTCATAGATTTTGATATATATATATATATATATATATATATATATATATATATATATATATATATATATATATATATATATATATATATATATATATATATTATTATTATTAAGTGCGTATAGACCCGGTTGGATCACGCAAAGCATGCTGACTCATTTTCGAGTATTTCTTCTGATCTTCCACACTTCTCTCATCCGTTCTCCATGGATTCTCTTTCTCTCCTCCGTCCACCTTGTTCCCGATCTCCCCGAAACTTCGCTCTCTGAAGCAACGTTCCACATATGTATTTTGTTTCTGTACGTTGTTCTATCCTCAATCTCTGTCGGGTCCATTGTGCCTTTCCCAGATCAGTTCTGACTTGTGAGATCCATGATACTGTTGACTTGATCCCTTGTATATATGTAAGAATTATATTCTGTTGGTTAATCTTGTTGGTAGGAGTCTACTGATATGTCCATAGAAATTTAACTTTCTTTTTCTTATGTACCCCGCTACTTTGGATATTCTCTCTGTGTTTTTTCTGGAATGTAGTCTGTATCCTTCCTGTCTTAGTTTTGGGCCGAGAATTTTCCTCAACATTTTACGTTCTTCTTTTAGTAAGTGTCTCACTTGCGTATAGTACCTCTGGTTTGATTACTGTGTTATTTTTGATTACTTGATTACTGATTTATCATCAGCCCATGTCGATCTACTGCGGGATCAAGGTCTCTTCAGAATGTTTCCAACTTTCATGGTCCTGGGCCTTTCCTCTGCTACTCTGGCCCAATATACTTAACGATGTCATCAATTCATCGTGATTTCGGTCTTCTTCGCGGACGTTTGCAATCAAGCGGTATTCACTCCAGGATTGCCTTTGTCCATCTGGCATCCCATCGCCTCGCTATATGGCCTGCCCATCTCCACTTCACTTGCTTTATTCTTGATGTCACAGACTTTCGTTTGTTTCCTGATCCATCCGCAAGACTTTATGTCTTGTCTTGTAATGCTAAGCATACATCTTTCCATTCCCCTCTGTGTTACCCGAATATTTCCAACACTGCATATATACGCCATCTAAGGGGAAGTCGGCGAAAAGTATTGGTTGACGAGAGAGAGAGTACATGTCGGTGCCCTGAAAAGTCTAAACATCAAGAGATGAAACATGCCCCCTCCATTGGAGGGTATAGGTGAGGCCCGTATTTTTTTAAATAATTTACGTTGATTTTATTCCATTCCTCTAATAACTTATCCTTTAACGTTTCTTTATTAGTAATTTCATGTTTCGTTATATTAGTTTCCAAATAATGCCAAACGTTTTCAATGGGATTAAGGTTGAGTGAGTCTGGCAGAATTTTGACCAGTTTTGTGCAGTTGTTTAATAGTCAAGGTCAAAGTTACCAACCCCTCTGTGGATATATAGCCCCAGACCATTAGAAACCCCCGCTCCACTGTGTTTAACAGGTGAATACAGATTTTCTGTGTCGAGCTCTTTATTAACCCTTCCTTACACCATTTGCCGCCTATCTGAACCAAAAATGTTGAATTTTGACTCATCACAGAAAATAACGTCGTTCCGTATGTTCAGGACGTACTCTTTAGTACGTACGTACGAACGTACTATTATGTCCATGATATACATATTTTCTTATACAGCGGCGTATTGTTTCGGTGCTGACTACTTGTTGAGAATGGTTTTCCATCGATGTTTTGAGCTTAGGTGCACTAATTTTAGGGATTTTATCTATTTTTAAAATAAAGCATTGGTTTCTTTCATTTAATAATTTCGGACAGCATGTTTGCTTCTTCGGAAAAATAGGTGAAAAATTCGTTCTTCGTGAAAAATTGATTTTTTTCTGTAGGAATTTCCCTTTTCATAATGAAATTATACTAATTACCTATTTTCAGAATTAATGTTTTTTATATTTGGTATACGACCCATTTTAAGATGTTCCATCGACTCTAATCTGCCAGTTACTATTTGTAGTAAACGAAATTCGAAGATTACCACTAAATTAAGATTCATTTTTTGTTTGCGCGTTCGAATATTTTTGAGGTGTATAAAAGCAATATTTATTTTTTTCTTAAATTTTAGAATTAAACCGATTATTGCGGACTTTTGTTATACAAGAAGTTAAAAAGAGATAAGAACGGTAAAATATAAGGGAACAAAAATATTTTTTGCGTAAATTGGAACTGCTAAAATAATTTCTTTTAAATAGAGTGACTGAATATTTTTGGGATCCACTATATGCACGATTAAAGTAACTCCAAACTTCTGATTTGAATAATTTAATTATTTTAAACGTTTTAGGCCTGTTCGTTAATTAGTTAACAAAAAGGGGCCAATATTTTGTGTAGTATGAATAATATTATGATTAAGTAAACAGTCATTAGTTCTATAATCTAAATAGTACAATTTTAGTACTTAACATATAATATAGGGGTAAGTTATGTCATTTTTCCATATATAAGGATTTAAGTTTATCTAATTATAATTCTTGTAAAGTAAATGACTAATAGGTTGTCTATTAAGGGATTATTTTGATGGCAAATTGTATGTGAGAAGACCTATTATTGAAGAATTCACGTAACATTTTGGGTGCATTTTGGGTCATGTAACATTTTGGAAACATGGTGGTAGTAACATCATACTTTTCATATAACGAAGTAGGTCCAATATTTTGGATAAAAGAAAATATGATAAAATAAATTTACTTAAAAAGAAAATTAGCCTATGCTGAAGAGAATATGCATTTCAGTGGGTCTACAAACAAGACAATCATATGAGATCGTGTGGTAAAGCAGTGGTTCCAGAGGAATCATATTCCGATCTAGAACCTTTGTTGTTAATGGGATGTCTTGCTGGTAAAAAAAAATAGTAAACAAGAAGACATTATGGCAAGAATTATTTTTTCCAAAATATATCAGCAACGTATAATTGTGACTAAAGTAATTGTTTATATTCAGACTAATACCATGTATGCCTTTTAGATGCTCGGTGAATTCATTTTGGAAAATGTTTTAGAGAATCAATATAGTCGTGTTAAAATATAATTTGACTTTCTCAAGTGTTGTTCACTTCGAGTCAACTTTTTGACATTGTAAATTTTTACTTGGAAATTAATTTAAAACAATTTATGCGATAGGGATATTTATCTTGTCAACTAACATTATAAAATTCAACTCCATAATCGTATCAGAAATATAGTGAAAAAAATTCCCAGCTCTAAGTAACTCCAGTGCTCCCTCAAAAATCCCCCATCTACTCGAGAAAAATGAGATTAGTTTTCCTTGAACTGCTTGTTATTTTCGGGAAAATTAGTTTAGTTTAGAGGAAAGACACTTTTAATGAATTTGCAATCAATAAATAAAGATAAAAGGAAACTGCATTTTAATAAGATTGTCTTTAAGCCGAACACAGTTTGATTGCGGCTAGTCATAATCTTGTTTTTATTTATGTTATTTTTCCCTTCTACATCTATTTTCTGAAATATTAATTTGCTGAATTTTTAATGTCGAGATCTTGAAGATTTATTACGATATATGATACAGGTTCATGAACTGTTGTGTCTAATATACAACTCTGTTAAAATTAAGTATGTTGATATTTTCTTATTAATCCATGGATTGTCTAAATTATTATGTTGGATATATAAACGGGATTAAACAAAAAACTCACATGGTATTAATTTTATTTAGTAATTTATTTACGTCACCATTATCGAAATTTTACATTTCAGCTACGAAAATAGACCAAATTTAATTACACCTGAATTAATTTGAAATATAAATAAAATGTAATAAAATAGAATACATTTGAATTATTATTATTATAGTCAATAGTGGTCCTTTTTTTTATCCATTATCTTTAATAGTCTTGAGTTCCTAGAAGAGCAGAAATTTTTTAGTAACTGAGATTGATCTCTTTTCAGAATTTGGGCAGCTCCTAAAACTCCTTTTCGTAGGCTAACATCCAAATAGTAAGCTTCTTTTTGTATACTTGTTTCGACAGATATTACTAGTAATTTTCGGACAGATATTACTAGTAATTTAGATTTTAAATCAGGAGAGCTTGTGGGCCACTGAACAATTTGTTAACTCAAATCTGCAGACCTTGAATAGAAAACAGAAAGAGACAGGTATACAAGAGTCTACATTTTCTGTAATTAAAGTTACAAAACTCTGATTATTTATTCATTCAGAAATCCGCTCCTGAAAGAAATTTCCACAACCTGTTATGCCAGCCCAAGTCATTATCCCTCCATCTTTGTTTTGCCATTTAGGGCGAAACAAGTTTGTTCCATGTAACATTATTCATTATATAGACCGGTTTTCATTTGTGAATACTGTTTTGATTCAAATCGATTTCCCTGACTACAGTCACTCCCGAGCATTTTCCAGTCAGATAACTATATAACTTTTAGTAAGTTTTGGATAGAAGGTTATCAGTTCACATTATCAGTGGCCAACCGACGAACCTTTTTTAATGCGATTTGCACATGATATTTATTTTCCTCTTAGTCACCCTATATTTTTTTTCACAGGATTGTAATCGATCTTCAACATTTTGTCAACTGTGGAATGAGATACGTTAAATTTCTTACCGACTTCACTCTACTATTTGCGACGTGGATATATATACGTGTTATTAACACTCAAGAGAAGCACTAAGAGGCTTTCCCGATTCAGGAGCACATGATTATGCCATGTATACCCTTATATATACCATGTCTTTGATTATCAATATTTTTTGATTAAATTATCCAATCAATTTTTTTTTTAATTTAAACCCCAATCAGTAGAGAAAAAGACTATATCTAAACAATGCTACAAAAAATAATAGCACTCCTAATACCATCGAAAAAATCAGCAAAATAAAAAAAAAATATTAAAATGATGTGTTCTATTCAAACTCATACATTAACATCATATCTAGACAAAATTAATAGATAAAAAATTTCTTCCGACGGCATTTAGAAGGGGACTTAATGTAGTTTCAGATACTTATAACATAATTTAGTTTTATTTTAAAGAATATTTTTAGTTAGTTAGGTAAAGTTCACTGGTATACTGTTTTTCAAAAACCGATTCGATCTCGTTTTCACTCTCTTTGTCGTTGAAAATATCAGCTGCCTCATATAATGCTTCTACTTCAGACGCACAGCGAGTACGAGAACGCGTATTCATTTTGAGCTAAATAGAAAATGTTGCAAAGTTTTCAATAAAAATACCATAGAAAATAAAATCTTTATGATTTACGTACCACAAACTATGTCAAGATCGAAAACAAACACACTATTTGTGAAAAAAAGTTATTTAATTAAATTGACACAACTGCACTGGGTGGCGTATACCCATAGACTGACTATGGTCGCTTATAGTTTTGTTGGTATTCATATCTTAAAATGGCTATAATGGGGGATCTGTAGTGGGGATTGTTAAAAATTTTCCCTCACTTAAAGTCATCCCCTCAATGAGTCATTTATAAGGGAAATACACTTTTAATTCATCCCTGGGTATCCATATCCAGTCCAATACATGCTTATTACTTCGAATTATAAAAATTAGACTGATTTATAAAAAACCTTTAATAAAATAACTGTTAATAACTATTAATTAAAATTTAAGCATGTTCACGTTTATTTGACCAGCTTCTATTTGCTTATTTTTAATGTTTATATTTTCTCTTGTAATTTTTAAAGTTGGTAGAACATGTCTAGAATGTTATAATTTATTAGATTAATCATTTAGATGGTTCAAAATAAATTAAAAATTTCTAAAACATGATGTTTTATCTCTCTTTATAATCCATGACAAAAATATACACTTAAATTTAACAAGGGGGATAATACCATTGACCAACAAATAAAAAACTAATAGTGTAGTTATAATTTACCAATATTACTATACACAAACTTGTAGTTAATCATTGATGTAATTGAGAGAGCAGTAAAAGAGAAAAATAGAGATATTCCTCGATGTGGCCCAAGCATTCGATCTAGTGTGACACCAGAGCCTGGAATACAATTTAGAAAAATATCTACCACAACAAATGAACTAAATTCTTCAATCATACATCATTGACCGTCACTTTAGAGTCAAGCATGGATACAAGGTCCAAACAGTCATCAAAAAGTCAACAATTGACGAAAAGAATGGTGCGTCAAATTAAATGAGGCAAAGTCGACCCATGTCAGTTTCTCCAACAGGAAATTTGACTATATGCAACAATCAACCAGAAAAGAATCCCATATGCAAACGAAGCAAACTGTATGGGCATGACTGGATGCCAAGCAAAAGTAAGCAATTAGGTCTAAAATTTAGAAAAATGTACCAAAGGGTTTGCAAGCAAACACCAGAAGAGGCTGGAAAACCATGAAAATACATAAGTGATCCCGCTACTCGAAAAACAACGGACTTATTCGGTGTCCGAAGAGACTGAAATCGTTCGAGTTAGTGTAGTGACAGTGACAATGCCTAGAATTTATTTTAAGTGTATATTTATCACATGAGAAAAGTTATTAGTGCAGTGTGGAGTACGTCGTTAGACATGCATCTACCAAACAGCTATGTTTAGAAAATAGAAAAAAATTGTAAGATAGATTTAATCTAATTACAATGTATAATGTCTATATGACAGAATTAAAGAATAAAGAAAATACACAGTTTCTAATGTAGTCTTGCTTGGTTTAATATTTATTTTTATCATTAATGGTATTTAATTTTTTTTTTAAAGCGGATTAAATTTAATTGAGAGTTGTTAAATTGTGCCTTCAGAGGGAATTAATCCTTACAAGAAATTCCTGGCA
This sequence comes from Cosmopolites sordidus, assembly GCA_031761425.1. Classification (NCBI taxonomy): domain Eukaryota; kingdom Metazoa; phylum Arthropoda; class Insecta; order Coleoptera; family Curculionidae; genus Cosmopolites; species Cosmopolites sordidus. Next base: position 198,208 of record JARFXV010001577.1, read on the forward strand.
ATATGAGCGATGCATTTGGTAATTATCTTTATTTTCACAAATTAATTGAAAACTGGTATCGGTAATTTAAATTCGAAAGAGAGTCATGTAAACGTGGACTAAATGTAAGAAAACTAAATATTGCCCTGATATTTTAGTTCATATAATTAATGATGGAAGAATTAGAGTAATATTTATATTAAGAACACGTGACTTTTCAGTAGGCATTGCTGAAAACGGCTGGTCAAACATGCATCAGGCACCGTTGAGATAAATATATTAAGTATGAAATATATATAAAAGTATTAAGTATGAAATAAATATTTGCTGATTTTTATAATGAGTCCGAGCTTAAATTGAAATAAAACAATAACCAAATTAGATGTCTTGAGGCTATTTATTTTACCTGAAATAACATTCAATTGTATTAATGTATCAAAATAATTTCGGACAAATGTCCGCCGCAGTTACTTCTGACAAAGCGCATTCTGTCAATCCAGTTTACGACCACTTTTTCAAGCAATTAGGGTCTTATATCCCCAGTTATTGGAGTTATATTGGTTAGTTCCAAAGCATCAAGAGTTGTTGGTTTATTGCCACTGACCAAAGACTTAACATAACCCCAAAGAAAAGGTGGTGGCCAGTTAACAGGTCCGTTCATCGAAATAATTTTCTCACCGGATTGTTCCTTCAATAAATCGATTGTTGCGTTGGCTGAATGGCATGTGGAGCCGTCCAGTTGAAATTACATCTCTTCCAGATCAATACCGTTCTATTTAGGAATTAAATAATGCACGTAGTCGAACAACAAAGCCCAACTTCCTGCGAACGGCGACAAATTGATAAATTTGAATGTTCATCAACACTGCCAGCAACAGCAGCTATATTTTCTTTGGGACGCACTTTTTTTTTGTATTGTTTTTATTTTAATATCGAGCAGCGTAAAATGTGTTTGGAATAATGTTAAACCTTCCATAATGATTTGTCTGACACATATTTACAGTCTTGCTCGCAAACTCATAGTTCGTTTAACAGCGACCCTATCGGAAGTTCGGACACACTAAAAAAATCACCCTCTACATCTTTCTTTGAAAATTAGAATTATACCAATATTTTTCGGAACTTATGCCCATAATTTGAGAAAGGAAGAAAATAGGCAGTTTGCTTCACCAGGATAACACCTCAGGTCACAAAATGCTCGTGTAGGTTTTCCTTATCGATATCATTATTTATCTTTTATATCATCATTTTTTGACTGTTGAAACCTTTCAATATGTTATTTCTTTTATGAAGCTTACTTACCTTGCTTGATTTTTATCATTTTTCAAACAAAATTCAAGAGAAATGCATGTAAAATAAATCGAGTTCATTTTAGTATATACTAATTACTTTCAAATGCTTTTGTTTCCAAAAAAATAGCTGTCCAGTTCTACCTCGGAATAATTCTAAGCCAAATTTTTTGTGGTGCGCTATCAGTGCCCTATTCGGACGATAAACACGAATCCCCATCGCAAGTAAATGTCAATTAAGAGTCATTTTTGAAACAGCCCTATAGTAGCTGTAGCTGTAACAAATTCGCCACGCACTATCCTGATATTTGAGAATGAGAAAATATTAGTCTGGTAGTTATTAGAAGTTTAATCCGATTACTTTATTTAGCTCCGACAAATAAAGATTCCTTCTTCAGTGTTAAATTTATTCCACTGCGAAATATTCAACGAATATAATTTGGCAATTAGGCAATTAGGCAATTTTAAGATTTTAAAAAAGCTTCAAAGCGACTGACACCGATGGTGAGATTTGCGATGTAGAGAGAGAAGGTGACCGTATCAATCCAAATCTCTTAACTCTCATTCAGAAAATTCCAGGAGGGAGACTTGATGAGTGTTGATGATAGAGAAAGATCAATTTATCGACGCTTTAAGACCAGACTTATCGATGATCGATAGAGGAATAGAGTTACTCGCTTAAAAGTTGATTAAGGTAATCGAAAACAAGAGGCTATATATTATGGAATAATTTCCAGATATACATTTTTTTAAACAGTGATTAACCAAATACCTCAAAAACAAAAATATTTTCGATACACCCTAGTATTTCATTCTAAGATTATTTCGTAACATATTTAGCGGCATATTAGGCTTTACATATTATTAGAATGATCTAAGAGATCAAACATTGAAATAATAAGTTACACAGACAGAAGTATCTTTCTCAATCCCATGAACAGAATTTTCATGATAAAATATACGCAAATATCCAAAATACTTTGTATTTAATAATGTTTAAACAACAATCGAAATATAACGACTCATTCATTTAAAATATCACTCTGATATTCTGTTCAGAACTCAACACAAAATTCATCCGTTCAAAACTTCATCTGGCGGTTTTCAGTAAACATAGCAAAAACTTTTCGGAGAGCGATATTATTTCTAAACTTCGTTTGAACAGCGTTCGCAGTTAAATAATACCGAAAACGTTTTGTAAATCGGAAATAATTTATATTCGTCGGCAGAATTTCACAATATTCTGTTGTAAATGTTGATTTCTATTATATAAAATGTTATTTTCCATGTTTTAATATAAATTAAGATACCATGGTTGATATCATCATTTCTAAATATATATACTGACGACCATAGAAACGTAAATGATATAGATTCATATAAAAAATAATGCATGATTCTAATTTCAGACAATTAAAACAGTGGAATAGCCCGCAATGAAGAAAAAGAAAAACACAAATATTTTATGTAACTATTTATATAGTCTATTATGTAATTACCATTATTATTTACAACTTTTGTTAATGTAGTGGTAGGTTCATCATGGTCCAAAATATCCCAATTGAAGCTAAACAATTTTTGCCGGATACTAATTGAAACGTGTGATCGTGATTTGCCATAATAAAACAGGTTGCGTGGAAGAAGCTCAAAGTCTATGGGTTCCTTCCAATTCCACCAAATGAAAAGCATGATTTTCTTTGATGAATGCCGTCTTTCGGCGTATTTAAAACCTCTAACCTTGGTAACCCCCTTGATTCTTCTTCATTGTACTTTGTTGTACACAATCCACTTTCCATCAGCAGTTACCATCATTAACTCAAATTTTTTCGCAGCAAAAAATTACACAAAGAGATTCGGTGCATGAATTCGCTCACTAAGTTCATAAGGTAAGTTCATCGGCATTCGTACCTGTATTGGCAAACGTACTCATTGTTTTTTCAGATGGTTAAAAAAGGTTACTTTGCCAATATTTAACTTCTGCTATCTCACGGGTCAGCTATTATCTTCAACTACTATAGTCTCTAAACCAACCATCGTAAACGGCTCAAATCTTGTTTTTTGTTCGGACAGGCAAATCAAAGCGAACAATACAGGAATTAATAATATGTAAATACACATTTTTAATCCAACACAGATGTGTTAAAAGAGCTAATGGAAAATTCCTAGAAATTTTCCGAAAGACCAGATATATTGGTCCACGTCGATTTGAATTAGTCGATACTTGAAACTTTTAAAAAGTAGTAAGTAGTAAAAGTAGTAAACAAAGTAGACACTCTACTCTGAACACCAATAATAAAAATTCACTTCTTGGGCTTTTTAAAGAATGATAATAGGTAAAGTTCCAGGATTTCTTGTACTCAACCTGTGGCGGTGAAGTTCTAAGAGTGTCTTACTGCAAATATAGCTTCCCATATTGTGATATCTAAATTTGGAAGCACATGCCTTTCCACAGAAAACTGGAGGTTATTAAAGAACAACCTTCAGTTTTTCAGCTATATATAGTTTTTCAACGATAAATTATCTAAAAGGGACGATTTAGAATCGCGATATTACATTACCATGCATAATAGTCGGGGATGCGTTACGAAAATGTAGATGAGAAAAGTAATCTACATCTTCGTTTTTATAATTCGGTTACAAATTTTGCCTTTTTTGTAACCGAATATAGAAGTATAAAGGTAAACAAGCAGAATTTATTTTTACATATTTTGATTTAAATATATTTACTGGATGTTGCACTTTTTTTGTTCCACTGGATATGTGATAGACGATTGACATATTATACCACAACTTTATACCAAATATTTTCATTCTTTATAAATCAATTTACCGTTTTTTTTAATTCTTGAATAAAACACAGAATTGCGTTGATTAAGAAAAAGTGTTGATAATTGAAGTATAGTGTATGACGTTTAAATACAAAAGACAATATCTGCCAAATGACCACCTCTTGCATTTCCAGAGACATCCAGTTTATCTCACCAATGACTCGAACAATTTCATCCTTGAGTTCCGGAATCGATTGTGGATTGTTCTTATAGACCTGGCTTTTCAAGTAACCAGAAAAAAAATAGTTCAATGGTGTGAAATCCCATGATCTTGGTGACCAATTAACATCACCATTACATTATCATTACTCTCAATAAATCAATGATTTCATTAGCAGAGTTAGGTGTAGCGCCATCCTGTTGTAACCACGTATTCTCCAGATGGATATTATTTAATTCAGCACACAAAAATCGAGTTATCAATTCAAGATATCGAACACCATTGACAGTTACAGTTTCACCAGTAGCATTCTGAAAGAAATACGTCCCATTACTCTTCCTGACCATAATGCACACCAAACAGTGACTTGTAGAGGATGTAAAGGATTCTCATGAATCAATCGTGGATTTTCCTCACCCCAAATGCATCAATTTTGTTTATTAATATAGCCCCCAATTTCAAAATGTGTTTCATCAGAAAAGATATTTTTTTTGAGGAAAATCGTAAGTTTGTTATTTGATCTAATTAACAAATGCATGACATTTTGAATAATCCAGTGACTTTAGTTCCAGTAGAAATATCTGGATCTTCGACAACACTTTCACGTACTAAATTAATATACTCTTGGGAACAACCTCTACGACTATATATTGCTCTTCTTTTATTTTCTATACGAAACAGTTCCTTGAAAATTCGATTGATAGTTTTTCACTAAATGCGCTAAATGCACATTTTCGCTGAATGCGCCTTGTCATCAAATAATTCAACAATTTTAACGCGTTGTATTTTGTACGACTTCATTTTTATGTATGTCATACATTACACTTCTGAAATGAGACTAGACCTAGGCAAATTCACAACGCCATCTGTGTTTTATGCAGCAATTGAAAATAACTGCTCAATAGGCCTTTTCACGAGCTGGTAAGCACAAACGCAACCGCTATGTTGAAATAAGGGCAATCGAAAGTTGCCTGTACTGTTTTGTGTAATAATGGCTGGAAACGCTGTATTATCTCTGATATCAAATAATTCATTGGAAAATAATATTGATGGTGTTTTACTGATTCACAGTTCAGTAGAAACCCTTAGCTGATTGAGAGGTTATGCGTTTGTATTATTATTCTGTGATAAAGAAATGAAATTGAATAGAGACATAATTATTAATTATTGAATATTCAAATTTTTCAATGGCTAATTAATCTGCAATTTTTCTGCAAATTAACCTGAATTATTTTATTCGCGTTTGTATTAATTATTTTTGTATTCCTATCGTATTTGAAGCTTCACAGTTTGTACCTTCTGTAGTTACAATTATTTTCGAAGACAATAATTCTTCACGTAATGTTTTTTCAACAATACAGGTATTGTATCAAGACATTAATGTCTACTGCAAACAGACTTTTTTATAAAAACCAATTATTATTATTTCTAAATTTATACTTCACAAGTATATCTGTTTCAAGATGATGCATATTTTTTGTAAGAGATCCATTTGCTTCATTTACTTTTTTTATACTTTCCCATTACACTTGATCTTACTTTAACCACCTATAAAATGTATTAGAGGTTATATTTTCGAAGACCTTATTTTCGTTGAACAAATGATAATATTAATATTAAGAATAATTACCTTATTATTTAAATTATATTTTTTTTTTTAATTTTTGATAGTTGAACGGATTTGGATTTTGATCAGTTGGACCACTATCTCCATAAAAATGGAGTGAGCAAATATAAGTATCCTTAGTAACATTATCAATCGTTCGAAAACCTGTCACTTCGGCCACATTTTTTCACCTATAATTCCCATTTTCTGCAAGTAGGACATGATTTAATATATACTTTGCTTGATGATTTAATCATCATTTTACGGTATTGAAGACAAGGTTTCGGTAAGTTTATAAAATAGAATTTGTTATCTTTAAATGATTTATATCGCTTATCGATCTTACATACTCCATAACAACACCGTTTTGTTGTTCCTTTTCGTACGGATAATATAATTATAGTGAATTTAAAATATCATTTTTCTCAACAATACCACGTATTAGTTTATTAATTATTCGCTTTTTAAATATTAAAATACTTAATTTTTAATTTTTTAATTTTTATAATTTATATTCGGGTACTTTTAACACGTTTGTTTACGAAAAAGATGGTTGACACTGATGCATGCGCACTAAATATTATTTCGATGAAAAGGTCTATTTGAGAACTGATATTCTTACCATTTTTCGAAAAAGTATTATATTTTCTACACTAATTCGTGTGTGGTTTATGAAACCATATGTGATCAGTTAGCTTCAGAGTTATATAAAGATATCTAATTAAGATTAAACAATACATTTTTACTACCTGAATCTGTTCGCTCATTTGATTTATTTACCGTGAACCTGCACTGACACAATTAATCAAATTATAATTGGATCTTTCGTTCAACGCGTGTTCGACAAGAACCAAGATCGAACAAAACAGGATCACCATCTTGTTGAATTGTATCGTACGACGACTTCCTATTCAGATTGCACGTTTTCTTACATCAAATGTCCATAATCAATTGTAGCGCTGTTTAAACAACCATTTTCGATTAGTGGAGATTAACCGATTCAAAAAAGAACAAGACCCGTCGATACCGTTGATTAATATTTGCCGTTGGGTCATTATGATTACAGTTCTTCGTTATAATGGAGGTTATATTAACGGGTAATATTCCTACTTTCGAACACATTTATTTTATTTACATATTATTGCATACCATAATAAAACGAATATATCTTATTATATTGATTGATGTGTCGGATGGGCCAGTGAACATTAATAATAATATACTACGCAATGCATAGCCTGATGGCAAAGGTGACTGAATGTTCGCGTAATTATTAGCGCCGCCATCCTTGAATGAATTGCTAGGGTGTAAAATATGTATTTGCGTTTTTGAGGTACTTTATTATTAATGAAACTTGAAAAAGGTTTTCCACTAAACACCAAATGACCTTTTAAACTTTTCGACCCACGTTTCAGAGATGATTCAATGTGAAATATGATCAATCTGATCTAATCTAAGATATGATCATTCTCATCATATTTGATAGATTGAATCATTTCGTGATGATGTTAACATGGTCAGCGAAACGCCCGCCGAGAAGCTTAAAAAAGTTATTTGGTGTTCGAAGGGCTCTATCACTAAATCTCTTCGAATTTATTGTTTCATACCAAAGGTTCCAAGAGAATAATTAATATAGTTATTTATTGTTTAGTGAGATTATAGAGCATGACGGTAGAAGGAGATAACAACAGCTAATGTAGGTGTAAAAGGAAGAACAACAGAAGATTTTCTGATGAAGGCAAGGGGATCCACTATCGACGCTGTTATTCAACATGGTTTTGGGAATGATTATTGCGAAGGGTCAGCTGAAGAGAGAAGAACACATTCTTTACAGAAGCCATCAAATAGTAGGTTATGCGGACGATATAATAATAATTGCAAGAAGTGAAAAAGAATTTAAAGAAGTGACAAAAAAGGCTAGCGGATGCAGCATACAAGTTTTGTTTAAAAATCAATTAAAAGAAAAGCAAACTAATGATAGTAGAAGGTTCACAAGAAAAGATCTCGAATGTCAAAGTGGATATAGAACTAAGAAGAATGACTTTTGAAAGCGTGGAACAATTTGTCTACTTTGGCGTAAGGATAACAAATAAGTGTGAAGAAGAGGAGGAGATAGACCTAAGATTGATTAAAGCTAACATATGTGTAGGAGTCTTGAACCAGAAATATCAAATTAAGATTGTATAAGACAGTATTGAGACCAACTGCATTGCATGGATGTGAGACATGGGTACTAATTAAGAAAGAAGAAGATAAACTGTTAAGATGGGAACGTAGAATAATCAAAAGGATAACTGGAGGAAAAAAGGTCGACGGCTAGTATACAAGAAGAACAAATGAGAACAATTGTTTAAAACATTTAATGAAGATTATTCCTTGAAATATAGACCGTTGGTTTCGATGACCTCAACCCATCTTTGATTTAGTAATTATATTCCTTTTTGATACCAGGATGATTCAAATGATGATTTGATGATACTAGGATGTATCATCAAATTATGTGTGTTTGAGTGTGTATGTGTGTGTGTGTGTGTGTGTATGTGTGTGGGTATGTGTGTGTATGTGTGTGTGTGTGTGTGTGTGTGTGTGTGTGTGTGTGTGTGTGTGTGTGTGTGTGTGTGTGTGTGTGTGTGTGTGTGTGTGTGTGTGTGTGTGTATGTGTGTGTATGTATGTGTGTAGATACAAAACTAGATATTTTTTGGCCAGAACAGCGTGTACTCTCTCAAGTTGAGCTACGTAGAGTTCTGAATGTTATCATTAGGAACCATTATCATTATGTTTATCATTAGGAATTTAAAGTGAATTTTTTGTTCAAAATTGCAATAAACACACAATATGACTTTTTTTACACATCTTTCTCGCCTTGGTACCGGAAAAGCTGTTTGCTTGGCCATATTCCTTCCGGCCATATGCTTTACGTCATTAGGATTGTTGAAATAAATCAATTTTTATCACAGGTAATAATCCGTTTGATATATAGAAAATCGGTATGGTTTTAGAGGAGTTGTACATATTTCTACCCGCCGCGTGACTTACTGCGACGACAGTTGATGAGGGATGCTTCTACAGCTCTTTGGCACCATTCTTATACTTCGCACTGTGTTACAATTCTAATTTCTCTGAGAGTTTCCTAGTAATTGTTCTATGATCTTCAGCCACAGCTGCTTTTCTTCATCGAAATACAGTGGACGACTTATCTTCCCCTATTGTCAAGACTCATGTCTTCCTCCGGTGACTCTTTGAACCAGAGCTGAGCGGTGCAGATTGAACAGAATCTTCCCCCTATACTCCGCAATTCTTACGAGCGGCATTAGTCGCTTTTTGAAATAATGTGTTATAATTGCCTTAATTTCGAGACTTATTTCACTTATTTTAACGTTTTCGTTAAAAACCGTAAAAACATCCGGGAAGTGAAGTATAATCCTTTATTTATAAACAAAGGAAATACACCAAATACTGTTGTTACTTCTTCTTATAGTACCGTCTTCAAATAAATGTTGGCGACCATCAGGACTACCTGCACTCTGTTCACAGCTGTTCTACATAACTGGTTCGATGTACCAGTATGTTGTTTGTGGTTAAACCATTCTCTCAAATTTTGCAGCCATGACATTCGTGATCTTCCCATACTTCTCCCGAATCTATCGTTCTTTACATTCACAATTTCTTTCGGTGGATATTCTACGTCGGACCTCTTTATTTGTGATTTTCCTTTCATGATATACTTTCTCTCTGTGATTTTTGATGCACCCTAGTATAATTTTATGAATATATTATTATATAATGACACAAGTAAACTTTCATTAGCAGAAATTTTCAGCCACTTCAGTTTCAGAGTTTCTCTTGAGTTTGTATCGAAAACAAGAGTAATATCGTTTTAAACTTGAGCGAATACGCCTCATAACTTTTGAATTATCTCGAAATGTTTATGATGGTAAAACAATAAACCATAAGAAGATTCTTAAGTAATGAATAAGATTTCATTATGATAAAGAAAGTATTGGTGACGTTGAGTTACCACTCTATAGCTGAGTCCATCGAATTAGAGAAAATGCCTCAAAATCTCCTGAAAATGGTAGATGAAATTTTTCCAAAAGATCGTTCTATCACTATAAAAAATTGTTACACCATAATCCATTGACAAAATATCATGGCGCTCGACTATTTTAGCTCCTTACGACTACTGATTGCGAGAGTTGCTATTTATGTATCCGGAATTGGCAGCAATGATTTTACTAGGCTCCATCTGATATATACATCGTAAAGTTGACTGTACACGTACATTATTGACTGTATACGTTCTCCAAACGTTTTGTTATACCGACGCTATTTGTGTTGTTTAGTGACTTGAAAATTTCATCTCAGACAAAAAATGGTATTATCTCGTAGGAATTTTCATGCGATGATTTACTATGACTTTCCACGTGAAGAATTGGCGATTATCGACGCGGACTATTGCTGAGACTGTGCATCGATCAACTCACTTAGACTTTTGGCGGTGAAGCACCATCTAAAACCACTGTATCGGTGGTTGTAACAGAAAACATCGATACTGTGCGCGAACTTATAAAGCAAGATCCAGTGGTGGTTGGTTCATAAGGGCACGTGGGCACGTGTTTTCTTTACTATCGCGTTTTCTTTACTATCGCGTGCGAAAATCAGACAGCCATGCATCGCTGCATCGCAATACTTGCTAGTAACGCGGAGATTAAACGCATTTATAACGTCAGATTTTGGGCGCTGCTCCATTCTCAATAGTCAGGTGTTTTTCGCCATCGCGCTTTTCGACTTTTCGAGTGGTTGCAGAATTAATGTTTTGAACGGCTCCTAACAGATGGAACCTTATGTCTAAATGTGTGAATACTGTTTACATTTACAAAGAAGAATTGCAAACATGTCTTGAAGAAATTATGGACGCCGAGTCGGATAAAAATTCTATTAATCAAGCTCAGGGGTTCATAAATTATTTGCTGGATAATAATTTCAAACGTGGTTGTTTTTTTTAATAAAATAATGCATTACTGCGACATTCTCTTTGATCAATTGCAAAGCAGGCAACTAGATGCACTTAAGTTAAGAAGAATTTGGTAACTTTTTCAACAGCCATTCAAAATATTAAAGACAATATAGAAATACAAATTAATCAAAAATTTGGTAACTGAACTGGTGAGGAATATACAACGATCATAGAGAATTTCAGAAAGAAACGGAAATTTACTAACAAGGAGGGGGGAGAGAAAAGCTGTAATACTTCAACCATACAGATTCGTGAAAGTTTTAGTTTTAATGTATACCTAACTGTTGCAAATATATTTGAAACTGAAAAATTTGGTGAATATCGAGCTGTCTTTCCCAATGAAGACATTGAAGAATTGTGTGTAACCTGTTTGCAAACGTAAATTACTTAAAATTACAAAATTAACTCTAGGTCGTGTACGCACGGGACGATTTTATGAAACACAGATAGGCTGTGCCGCTGTTACAAATGTTTATCCAAAACAATTTAAAATGTACAATTAGTGAATCTGTGGAATTGCTGACTATTTTATGTTCGTCCCTATGACGACTGTGTAAAGCGAAATATGTTTCTCTACCCTAAAACGAATCAAAACATTTCTAAACGGATCGGCTGTGCGCGTTAGCAACGCTATCTATTGAAAAAAACTTGTGTAGTTAATTTTCAATTTTAATGATCAAGTCATCGACCACTTTACTGCTCGAAAATTTAGGAGGATCAGGAGGACTTCAACTACAAACAGATTTAATTTACATGGTCCTATGGTGAATTTAGCATACACAAACTTTTATATGAACATTAGGCGTGAAAAATATTTGTGCCTTGGATTCCCCATAATAGTCCAAAAAACGCTTCTGTCGATTGGTGCAACGAAAGGCTCAAAAAACACAACCATGGTGCATCAAAAACCATGTATAACATATACACAAGTGACGAATCTTGAATCTATACGTATGAACCCGAAAGCCTTTCGCGCAAGAAGCACTTCGAAGCGAATGGTCGCTTGTTTTTTCGCCACTAGAGAATCATAGAACGTTCAATTCTGGTGTCAACAAATGGTTGTGAACCTGAATGGTACACATGCATTTGTTTGCCATGAGAAATTGGAATCAAACAACTCAATATTTGACCAGTTAAAATATCGAATTAATGGTTCATCCGCCCTACAGTCCTGATTTGGCACCCAATAATTTATTTTTGTTCCCGCCCTTGAAGAATAAACTACGTGGTCAACGATTTTCAATGCCAGAAGAAGCGGTTAATGCGTTCAAAATGCATGTTTTGGAGATGCATCAATTGAAATGAAAAAAGTGCTATGAAAATTGATTCAAACGTATGCAAAAATATATTACTCCTCGGGGAGAATATTTCGAAAAAACAATTAATGATTCTCAATGATAAATATTTGTTTTTATGTATTATTTCGCATGCATAAATAGCAAACCTTGTATTTCTTGTTTCCAGTTTCCCAAAATCTTTGGGAAACTGGAAACGAAAGGAAAGCGTTTCTATCCGATTCCAGATATCTTCAGAAGTGCTTCAGAAATGTAGGAAGTATTGGATTACGAGAAAATTAATAAAAAATAGTGAAGACTAATACAAAAATTCGAATTTCGTTCATTTACATTTCTCGATGCAGAGAGTGTATTTTTATTTATTTATAAGATAGCCAATAAGCTCGTGCGTTTTCTTTGCAATTGATCTAATCCAAATTTCAACTCGTATTCTCCAAATCGAACCCTGCGATTACTTTGTTTTCCTGAAGTTGAAGGAATATTTACGAGGAAGCCATTTTTCTTATTGGGAATATGTTATGTTGCTCTAATTCAATAGTAAACGGGATAAGAAGATTTTTTTTCAAGCAATCCAATCCCTTTGTCATGTACATCCCAAATGCATTAACTTTGCAGGAGAGTTTGTTGACGAATAAAACTGTTTCAGAGAGAGATGTTGCCTTCTATGTTAACATAAACAAATTTAAAGTTAAATGAATGTTTTCAAAATACAAAAATACAAATACAAAATACAAAATAAGGACAGAGAGATAAAACATCACATATTCACTTTGATCATAAGATTGTGTTCTATTGAAAAAAAATTATTCAAAATTTATGAAAATATTCTGTTTTTTTTTTTAAACCGGGTACGTATCTCTGAAATGTAGAACGAGTGGAATTGCACAACGGCAGATTAATTGTTATGCAGTTTCATTATAATAAAAGCATGCTGACTCGTTACGAGTTAAAAAACATAATTAAACTGAGTACATCTTTGTCTATTTAACATCATAATAAACAAGAAATCCAATCACCAAGTGGATCGACATCACGCAACAATATTTATAGATAAGCGTTGAACCGAATTCACCATAAATACTTATTAAATAAAAAAATGTTGTTCAGCGATTATTCATCGTTCGTAGTTTGAAACAGGATATTAAAAAAATTCCGTGAATGTTAGTTAAAGTTAGAAATCACGTGGAAGCGTTTTTAAAAACTTTATTTTTGTTTTTGGGTAGTACAAAGAGTAACGGTACTTTTGACAGTTTACTAAAGATTGAATTTTGTTTACAATTTACAGTATTTATATTTAAATTAATGCTGAACTAAGGGCTGTGTCTGCAATGACATCATCTGTTGGGGTTGACTCATCTGGTTGAGGTGCAAGCTGGCGATTTTAGTCATATAACTCCCCCCGCCGAAGACGAAAACAAAAGGGCTGAATGGGAAAAATTTGTTTTCGTCCATATCCTGTAGGGGTATTTCTTCATTTCTTTTCTTGACTGGTTTGGTGATTTGGACCGAGTTCTTCTTCTTTTTGTATACTTTCCATGCGAATATACTCATTATAGTTCCCACTCTGAGGATGGTAGTGAGGGTAGTTGAGCTTAGTGCCATTATATGTAATTGGGAAGTGTCTGGAATTTTTAAGAGTTTAGCTTTTTCTTGTAATTGTTTTATTTGGTTAATATCGATTGATTGTAGTTGAAGATTGGTTTGTTTTTGAGGTTCTTCTATAGTTCCAAATTCGATTGGTGGTAGCAGGTAGGGATTGTCTTTTAGTAATTCTTCTTTATTCCAATATTGATTTTGTAATGCTTGAATTCCACAATTACGAGGGATTTATATAAGGCTTGGCTCTTTTATTAGTATATATTCTTGTTTATAACAGTTTTGATATATTCTTAACGGTTGTTCATTGGGAATAATCAAAATATATTTGTTATTGATCCAATGTATGATAGGTTGGTCTAATTTCACATTAATCAATTGGCATTGGTGATTTTCTGCAGATCGGATTAATGTTGTAATGCAGTCTTTTGTTGTTCGCTTCAGTTCATTTGGGCAAAGATATTTATCTTTTATTTGCGGACATTCCGTGTTGGGTACAATTAAGGTATTGTTTATAGGTATAGGAAATAGATGAAAAGATTGAAAGGTTTCTTCCTTAAAAATAGGAAAATGAATTACAAAAATAATTTTGTCTTTAACAAATTTCACTTGCAAACTCGCAATCTGGTAGTAATTATTTAATTCCTGCAAATTGAGAATTTTATCTTTTCCATATAACATCGTTAAATTAGAAATTAAATTTGTCATTTCTTGAGCTGATATTATGGTGCTATGTAAAATGTTCAAATGAGCGAAAGCGATAGCATCTTCAATATTGTCTAGAAAAGTAACTAGATTCTGACAATTGAGAATAAGTTGATCAATAACGTTATATGTAGGTAAATAAATATCTAGATTGAAGAATTTGTTTAGTATGTTTGAATTAAGTTCCTCAATAGATGTTTTGATCGTTCTTTGATTTTTATCAAGAATATTAATAGTTTCGTTATAATTCTGAATGAATTCTTTCGTCAAGGATATATGTTGCATTACTTCTTTTTGAAAGGAATTTTCGTTCATTTGGAGTTCATAGATTGCCTTATCCTATCTTTCTCCATCTTCTGAATCAAGGGTACCAAAAATTCATTTTTGCACTTTTCCTACTAGATTTATTAGTCCTCTTTTGATTCTAATATGGGGTTGAATATTGTTTAGCTTGGTTTTCGTTTATTGTATTAAATAATGAGTTTGGTTCATCATAGATTTTATTTATATGTATGAGTTTATTTAATGGTATGTCTGTTACTTGATGTCTAATGTTGTTAAAATAGTCTTCGATATTATTTAACTGATTTACAAGTGAGTATGTTTGTATATAATGGATGAAGGTATGTTTGTTTTCTATTATTCGTGTATTTCCAAGTTGAAAAGGAAATAATGGTGTTTTTATAGGGGTTATAGTTACGTCGGTTTTAGTCTTCGCGCTTATGGTCTGTATCGTCACTACAAGTAGTTTTCCTATATCTTGTTTGACTTTAGTTTTTGTATAGCGAGGTTTATCTTTTGTTCGCTTAGTTGTTTTATCTACGACATATATATCTAGATGTTCTTCGTAATCTATTGGTTCTTCTCTTTTCTGTTTCTAGAGATGTCTTATATATATTTTTATATATTTCTTTCAGTCGTTCTTTTCTGACGTCAATGAATTTATTCATTATTATTTCATCCGTGAAGTCGAATGGATCTAAGGCATTCGTTTTTCCATTAATAACGCCTAAAGGCCTTTGTTTAGTGACACTGTGTGTTGTCAAATTGTATCCTAATATAGCATATAGCACTAATTCTTTTGCATTGGCATTTGGTTCTTTTAATTTTAATATTCGATATAATTCAATTAGTGTTGAATGAAATCGTTCAACAGGGCTGTTGCTGTTTGAGTTTCCTGGGGTGGTAAAGTGTATTGAAATACTATGTGATTTGCAAAATTCTAATAATAATGATGATTTAAATTCCTTGCCATTGTCACAAGTAATTTGGTTTGGAATACCATGGTGGTTCATAAATAATATTAAATTATTTAAGACAATACTTGCGGTACAAGTTGGTTCTAAAATATAGGCTTGTTTATATATATATATATATATATATATATATATATATATATATATATATATATATATATATATATATATATATATATATATATATATATATAGGCTATTTTACATTGTTTATTTGAAAAGTATCTATGTGTATTGATTCCAAAGGTTGTGTTGGTGTGGGTGATATCGAGAATTTTATTTTCGGTAGATTGCGATCATATTTGGATCGTTGGCAGATCTCGCAATTATTAATCAATTCTGTTAGATCTTCTTTCATATTTGGCCAATAATGTATTTTCTTTAAGGCTAGTAAACCTTCGTTGATACCTCTGTGACATGTTTTAGTATGATGATAGTTAATCAATTTCTGTTGCTTTTCTTTGTCTTCGACATCATTCAATAGTATTTTTGATATAAGTAATTTGTATGAGTTATTTTTGAATACGTTTGATAAGATAACGCTAATTTCAAGATATAGATTTTCATCTGTATAGTTTGTATAGATGCAATACAATTATTTAGTTCTACATATTCTTTGAAGAAGTGTATTATTTTCTCTACGTAGTTCTCTGTTAAGTAGACGATGATTCTATTCTTATGTCCAAATAATGTTCTTCTTTTAACATGTAGATTTCCTCCTGTTTTACTTGTAAATAATAGTTGGTTGGAGTACATGTTTAGACAGTTCTCTGTAATAAGGATATTTAAGATTGGGTCTTCTAGTGATGTGTGAATCGTTTCATTATCTTCTTGATTATTTTGTTTTCTCGGGGGTTTGATCTGTTTTTTCTGTTTCTTGTTCTTTCTTGTTTTTTCTGTTTCTTGATCTGTCATTGGTATTTGTTTTTCTCTTTCAATGTATTGTTCAATTTCATTATTTACATCTCCTGGATTTCCAATAATTGATTCGTTTTCAATTGCGTTGATTTCAATTCTTGATAACGCATCTGCATTAGTATTTTCTTTAACCTTTTTATATTCAATTTTATAATCGTATTCTTCTAGTTTTAGTCTCCATCTGACTAAACGTGAATTAGGTTCTTTCATATTGAATAGATACTGCAATGGTTTATGATCTGTGACAATTATAAATTTACGACCAAATAAATAGAGTCTGAAATGTTGGGTGGCCCATACGATAGCTAAGAGTTCTTTTTATGTCGTTGCATAATTTGATTCAGCCGGATTTAACATTCTTGATGCATAAGCTACTGGTAAATCGCTACCAATTTTTCCTTGACTTAAAATTGCTCCAATGGATACGTTCGATGCATCTGTTGTCAGTACGAAGGGCTTTTCAAAATCTGGATATTGAAGTATCGGGTTGTTACATAGGATACTTTTACATGTTTGGAATGTTTCTATAAATTCCTTTGAATGTATTATCTTTTGATCCTTCTTTAAACATTTCGTTAAGGGTTTGCTTAATTTTGGAAAGTTTTTGATAAATCTTCTATAGTAACCTAATAATCCTAGAAAGGTTTTAATATCTTTTGCAGTTTTTGATGTTGGGTATTTTAATATTGCATTTATCTTTTTGGAATTTGGTCTAATTCCTTCTAGTGTTATGACATGACTTAAAAATTCTACTACCCTTTGTAAAAATTCAGATTTATCTAGTTGAATTTTCTATCGGGCTTCTTGTAATCCTGTGAATACCAATTTTAAATGTTTCATATGTTCTTCTAGACCTTTTGAGAATATTATGACGTCGTCCATGTAGACTAGGCAAATTTTTCCTACTATATCTCGCAAAACGTTGTCCATAACTCTTTGGAACGTTGCGGGTGCATCTAAATGGCATTCGAATAAATTCGTAATGTCCATTTTCTGCATTAGATACTGTCTTTGCTACTGAATTCTTATTCATTTCGATTTGGTGAAATCCTGATGATAAGTCTATTGTAGAGAAATAAGTGCATTTGCCAAGTTTATCTAATATATCCGTTATGTTTGGTAAGGGGTATCGATCGTCAATTGTCTATTCATTTAATTTTCTATAGTCAATAACTAGTCTCCATTTCTGTTTTCTACTAGCGTCAATTTTTTTCGGTACTATCCAAATAGGGCTGCTCCAAGGGCTTTGACTATGTTTTATTATTCCATCTTCTAGCATTTTATTTATCTGTCTATTTATTTCTTCTTTATGAACGAATGGGTATCTATATGACTTCGTATGTATTGGAATTTCATCGCTAGTTTTGATTTCGTGTTTGATTTGATTGGTAAATGTTAGTGCGTTTTCTTCTTTATGAAAGATATCAGTGAAATCTCGACATAATTTTATTAGTTCGGTTTTTTTCTTCATCGTTTAAGTGATCAGTTCTGAGTAGATTTGAAATATTCTTTTTTCTATATTGGTTTTTAATAGGGAGGTTGTCAAAATGGAATAGATAATATTATTCCTTTTTCGTATCTGTGAATGGAATTATTTTCAATGGCCTTAGTAATTTTATAGTAACAGGTTTATTTGTATGATTGTAGATTTCGGTATATGCAAATCCATTTTTCGATGTAGTAAGAGTTTCTGGTATGAAGGCTTTATTATCGAAATTATGTTCAGGAATTGTTATATCATTACTTTGTTGATCGACTGGTACATTTATTAAGTGAATTTCGTGGGCGTTAATTTTGATTTTAAATTCTTCTTTTTCAGGTTCTCGGAAGTACAAGGGAATCTGAGTGGTTCTGCTAATTAATTGAGTGTTTGATAGATCGATCGTGAATTTATATTTTAGAAGTTCTTTTAATCCAATAATTCCATCGAAGCATTCATGAAAGTCGAATAAGATAACAGGTATTTCTTCTCTTATTTGAAGTTCATTCATTCCTGTCTTTATTTTGGATAGTGAATGATAAATTTTCTCTGAATAATATTTTTCTGCTTTTGAAGGTTTTAAAATTGAATGAAAACATCGGGTGTCGATTAAGAGTTTTAAAGATGGGTTACTTATTTTTATGTATGGTAGGTTATTATTTGTATCCGTATGCATTTCGCATTTTACATCTGGTTTTCGTTTGTTATAGCAGTCTGAAAATTTCCGTCATAATCATAGTTAGGTGTTTCGTCATACGGCTCTAGAATATCTGCTGAGTCCTCGTTATGAAAATTTGTCGTCGCGTCTGTCCATCCATCTTCGCTATCGCATGCAGAGGTCAAGTATGAATCATATTCGGTATCCTCTGATGATTCATTTTCCATCTGATACAATTTCTGTGACGTAAAATTTCTTTGACCGGTGGGTTTGAAGAAATTTTGATTCTGCCTTATCTTACTTGGAATTGTAGATGATATAGACATCGGTTTCAGTTTATTGGTTGGCACTTGTCCTGTCGGTTGAAATACGTTTTTCGGTGGTCCGAAAACTTGAAGATTTGTTGGAAAATGTTGTTGTATTTGTCGCGGTTGGACATTGATTGGTCCTTGTGGAAAGGGTGGTTTGTAATTCTGATAATTCTGAATATTTTGAGACCTTACATGGGAATTAAATCTTTGTGTTTGGAATTGGGGTCTCATTGGTGAATTAAATTGTTGTTGAAATGGTTAGAATTGAGGTCTCGTTGATGCATTGAATAGTGTTTGGAATTGAGGCTTCATTTGCGAATTAAATTGTTGGAATGGTTGATAGAGTTGTGTGTTCGGATAATTTAAATTTCGATATTTAAATGGTTGAATTTGTGTTTTTAAATGAGGAATATTATTTTGCGTCTGATGTTTAAATAAATTCTGTGTATATTGGAAATGTTGTTCTTCAGTCATATATGACATAGCGTTTTCTAATGAATCTGGTGCCTTTAATCTAATGATACTTTACAGATATCCTGGTAGTCCTCTGATGAATGTTCTTAAGCTGGCTTGTTGATATTGTCTCGTATAAATAGCCTTTGTTGTGATGTTCATGTGTGCGATGGGAATTGTATTCACTTTCTGGGTTAGTTGACTTCTCAGTATCTGAATTCTTTTCCCGAATTCTAGAGGATTCTCGTTCTTTAATGGAGAGGCTACTAATAAATCTTGTTCTAGGCATTCCAAGTTTCTTTTGTGTCCAAAACAATTATATAATGTTTTTATGTCTACCCAACTTTCTAATTCCAGTCTGTTGCCTACTAATAGTTGTGCTAGTTTGATTCTAGCTATTCTGGTTAAATAACTAGTCGTATCGTCATTTCCGTATTTGCTGAATAAATAATCAATTGCTGAGATGAAGCTAGCAAGATTAAAAGTATTTCCATCATAGGGTGGAATTGTGTCTACGTGCATACGTAATAACGTATAATTTATATTCTGTGGAGTAGTCATTTTGGTTGATATATTGAATGTGTTATTAAACTGAGAAATTAGTTCTTCTTCACTAATACTCATTAATTCAATACGTTACTGATCAATAATAATCATAAATATCATTAATAAAATGTTTAAATATGCTATGCGTAAAAATATTAAAAGCGTTTTAAATGGTTTAAATAAAAAATAAAATAAAATAAAGGAATTAAATTATGGTTAATATATGCTTTAAAAATAAACTAAATTTCTACTTAATGACTAGGTATTACTGAGAGAGATGAGTAATAGTCTTTCTTAATTCAAAGTTCGCGCTTTTAAATTAGAGAAAGTTAAAGTTAGAAAGATTTTTAACTAAAAGAAAACTATTCTAAATTGATCTTAAAATTAAATAAATATGGTATTTCTTCGTGAACTTATCGTGTCTGAAAAAGGGTTTGAATCTTAAAATTGAATGATTATACTACTGATTAAATGATTCGCGTCAATTAATCGTTTCCTAAAATTAGGGAAAGTATTTATTCCTAAAATTAAATAATTAATTTAAAACTATTGATTATATAGTTCGCGTCTGATAATCGTTTAAACTAATGAAATGTGAAAAAGTAAAATGATTACTTTGTTGAGTTTGCTTGTGCTTTTTGCTTTTCTTAGCCTACGTTTCTTAAATCTACTTTCAATCTTTTATCCGGAAAAATCGAAATGGGTCGATAAAGGAGTACTGGACACTCACCGTATTTTTAGCATGTCACGGGTCGTCAGCCGCTCGTCCTTCTATCGGGGTGAACCTTTAGCTCTGCAATAGTCGTTGGTCTCTTTGTGCTGGGTTGATCAGTAGACGGCTTCAATCCAAATCAGACTCGATGCTGTGGCTTTGGGGATGAAGGTGTGGTCGATACACTGATCCGTTTTCCGACTGCGCCAGTTAAAGTTAGAAATCACGTGGAAGCGTTTTTAAAAACTTTATTTTTGTTTTTAGGTAGTACAAAGAGTAACGGTACTTTTTACAGTTTACTAAAGATTGAATGTTGTTTACAATTTACAGTATTTATATTTAAATTAATGTTGAACTAAGGGCTGTGTCAGCAATGACATCATCTGTTGGAGTTGACTCATCTGGTAGATAATTTAATCTCCTAAATATATCAAATCATCTCCTGATGATGCTAACATAGTTAGCAAAATGCGCGTTAAGACGTTAGATATAGTGATTTGGTGTTTACTCGAAAGTTTAGTTATCTTCAGGTTATTAAATATCAACTAGAATGTTATTAAATAGATATAAATTAATAATTGAATATGTAAATGTAATAATTCATTTATAAAATACAATTTTCTGTACATAATAATGGAATTTTTCCTTATGATGAGTGCTATTACAAATTTAGAATATTTCAGAATAATTGCTATACCATGAATTTTACTACGACTACTTACCAAGTCTTTTTTATATACTTTTTGTCGAAAAACTACTATACGTAAATCTGGTTTACGGGTCTCCATTTTAAAGGCAAGCATCTCTTAGATATAGCTCGTTACCATTTATGTTGCTGAGCCTGCCATACAAAGAACATAATATCCTCCCGAAATATATTCCAATGCATAGAAAGCTTGTGCTTGATGTCTGCACAACAAACATATAATTCAGTAACTATCTCCGTCTTGGAGATATATAAATAGCAAAAGATAACGAATAAAGACGTTCAAAAATACCCTCATCAGGCTGCGATCAGCCTTTTTTTCGAGACGCCATTGGCAAATGTCGAATTTGAGAAACAGGCTCCCGGATAGGAATGGCGGAAGATGACGTTAAACAAAACGAGTCGTTAGCGCAGTCAGACAATCTTATCGGTCTTTGAAACGAGGAAAATGGACCGACGACGGAAACGTTATGGGGTGGTGCGTTAGGAAATGTATTTTACTTTTTGATTTGACGGTTTAGAAATTTGTTCTGAAAAATCAATTAAAATAAGCTTATTACTGCAATCATTATGACATAAGGGGTCAGGTCGGATACAAAGCAAACTGTACCATTCGTAAGAAATAAAATTATACTTCAATACAATGTTTACGAAGCGCACATTTAACGGTGTCGGAATAAGTCATACTCGGTCACATTAAATATACACAGTATCTTCAAATTCTAAAGAAATATTTTTTTTTATTAAATACTACGTGAAAAAGAGATGGGTGACTGAGTTATTGTCACATAGCAAAACGATCGACTTCATTGGCATGCTTCCTAACTCTAGCAACATAAAAGTTCTTTTGGAAAACTTCTCATGAACTCTGATTTCGATTAATTTTTTACAATATTTCTAGGGTCTCTCTCTCTCTCTCTCTCTCTCTCTCTCTATATATACATATATATATATATATATATATATATATATATATATATATATATATATATATATATATATATATATATATATATATATATATATTTATTTATTTGTATATTTGGTGTTAGACACATTATAGTGTTAGATTTTCTTGGACTGCGTCCAATGAGACAACAGTGCTGAGTGTCATCAGACACCCAACCGTTGGGTTCCACAATCTCATGTGGAACACACAACAACCTGCGTCTCCGCCTAAATCATCATCATCATCATCATCCCTACCTCATCCATCCCTACTAGATGGTATATGTTTCGTCTCTCGATGTTGCGTACATGCTTGCGTGCGTCCGTGCGTGCGTGCGTGCATATGTGTGTGTATGTATGTGAGTGTGTGGGTGTGTGCGTGTGTGCGTGTGTGCGTATGTGCGTGTGTGCGTGTGTGCGTGTGTGCGTGTGTGCGTTTGTGCGTGTGTGCGTGTGTGCGTGTGTGCGTGTGTGCGTGTGTGCGTGTGTGTGTGTGTGTGAGTGTGTGAGTGTGTGTGCGTGTGTGCGTGTGTGGGCGTGTGTGTGCGTGTGTGCGTATGTGCGTATGTGCGTGTGTGCGTGTGTGCGTGTGTGCGTGTGTGCGTGTGTGCGTGTGTGCGTGTGTGCGTGTGTGCGTGCGTGTGTGTGTGTGTGTGTGAGTGTGTGTGCGTGTGGGCGTGTGTGCGTTTGGGTGTGTGTGTGTGAGTGTGTGTGCGTGTGTGCGTTTGTGCGTGTGTGCGTGTGTGGGTGTGTGTGTGTGCGTGTGTGCGTGTGTGCGTGTGTGCGTGTGTGCGTGTGTGCGTGTGTGCGTGTGTACGTGTGTGCATGTATCTCCAAAGCATGTATTTTGAACGCATCAACCGCTTCTTCTGGGGGTCAAAAATCGTTGACCACGTATTTTATTCTTCACGAAGGGGAACAAAAATAAATTATTGGGCGCCAATTCAGGACTGTAACATCAATTCGATATTTTGACCGGTCAAGGATTGAGTTGTTAGGTACGATGTGTGAGAGCTCGCGTTGTCATGGTGAAGAATGATCCTACGTCGCTTATTATTTGTTCAAATACTTCTCGCAAAAAAATTGTTGTGTACCATTTTTGATAAATAGTTGATCATTCTACGATTCTTTAGTGGTACTAGAGACTATTTATACCAAAAAAGAGTGACCATTTACTTCGAAGTGCTTCTTCGAAGTGCGCGAACTACTTTTATTGGGTTTGGCTCATTTTGAAACACCCATACAGTCGACTGCTGTTTACTTTCGGGCTTATTCGCATAGATCCAAGATTCGTCACCTGTGTAGATTGAGACTTATTTTGAGCATTTCTTTGCACCAATAGACACGAGCCTTTTTTGAGCGATTATCAAAGTAGACGGAATCCAACGCGGACATCATTTACATTTCATGTAAGATCTTGTGTATGATTGTCATAATAATGCCCAGGAATGACACAATCTCATGGTATATCACATGACGATCGTGCTTTACAAATTTGCGCACAGTATCAATGTTTGGACGACCTTCTTTAAATTCGCCCGTCAGCGAACGACGGCCACGATTGAATTCACTAAACTAGTGATATACAGTGGCTTTAGATGGTGCTTCATCGCCAAAAGTCGAAGTGAGATAATCCACGTCGAAACTGGTAGTAAATCATCGCACGAAAATTCTCAAGAGTTAATTCCATTTTTTTTGACTGAGATGAAATGTTCAAGTCACTAAACAACACAAATAGCATACGTATGACAACAGGCCCTGAGTATGTATACAGGCAACGATGTCAAACTTTACGATGTATATGTCGGATGGCATCTAGGAACACCATTGTTATCAATTCCGGATACATAAATAGCAACCATCGTGTCGAGAAAATTTCAATTGTGGTGATTTGTTCTGATCCATTTTGATTCAATCACGCAAACTTATTGAGATTTAAAAAAATATTTCGTCCTACACATTTTGTAATTCAATACATTTGGATGCAAATATGGAAATTACCAGTGATTTGTTATTATTCGCGAAAGACGGTGGAATCAAAACCTCCGCACATACGGAGATCATATAAAAATAGAGGGTCCTGAGCCGGTCACAAGAAGACAGTATTGTTGGGGCGAATTGTTCATTTCATTCATCATTTAAGCTTGTCTTGCCATATCATAATGAAAAATTTCATATTTCAGAGGAAATATATTGGTAAGAGATATTAACTTTCCATTCTCGGAATTTCCATTAAGCAACATTTACGAAGATTCATTTCAATTTTATTTTTTGTTGTACTTCGTCGAGTCAACTAACCTCTGTAAGCTCTACGTAAACTTTTTCCTTTCGGCTTTCATCGACACAAACTTACCCCCCTCCTCCTGCCCATTTCCTTTACTACCGCACCAATTCACGAATTCGCGAAACGTCTACGCTTTTTCCTTCAAAGTCGTTCGCTTGATATACTGTTGTTGGCGCAGCATTTCCTCCACGAAATTATCTTCGCCGAAACTCACTTTCTAATATAATAGGAAACTTTTAATAAGTTTCAAAATAAAACACTTCCACTTGATTCGTATCTATTAATTACAAGCTGGGGAAAATTTTATTTCCAGCCCGATCCCAATAGCTTTTTAGAATGGGGTCTGCGCCGAAAATAATTTACAAAGTTTTTTTTGTTGATCTTTGGAATTGATGTTGTATTTTTTTATTCGCTTGGCGTCGTGAAAAAATGTAGGCCAGATGAAGTCGAATCTACGTGCTAATAAAATTAAAAGTTTGGTTAGTTAAAAAAATTAAGAGGACAACAAATGATAATAAATTGTTTCTATAAATTTAGTTAATAATAGGATAAGTTGAAATTGAACAGAAGATTTTATTGATTCGCGTAACTGCTCTTTAAAAAGCATTCATTTTACTTACCTTCCTTGGGATATGTCATGTTTAAATCATCTCCATCTCTGGAACAGTATACTATCAATTTGTCCGGAAAATTCGTATTTTCGGGATTTTTTAAAGAGAAACAGAAAACGCAAATACGAGGGTCGTTCATTAAATCCTTAGAAAAAGGCAGAAAAACAAATTATTTAAAGTAGATTTTTTTATTTTTCATCATAACCTCCTTTTAGCTCTATAAACTTTTTTAAGCGTTTCTTCAACTTTTTTAAGCCATCTAAAAAGTAAGATTTCGGAAGATCCTCTTGTTGGGGCGGACCTCCTCGTTCGATGTAAACCATTGTCCGCTGAAATCCGGTAAATACGGTGGATGTTGTAATAATTCAAACTTTAATTCCATGATATTGACCATTGAAACTGTACAGGTCTGCATCCGACATTGTCTTGAAGAGGAAGAGGATTTTTTTCTTTTTCCTGTGAGGACGATTTTTCTTGATTTCTTCGTTCAATACTAGCGATAAACATGTGGTCTCAACTATTTCGCACATTTTGATTCATCGATCACTTAAAACCATGTCGTGGGTTTTGTCAATCATTTCGGGAGTAGTCGCTTCCACTGGTCGTCCCGAACGATGTTCATCTCTCAGCTTTAATATCTTTCAGTGTTAAGCCTTCTGAATATAAGTGTTTAATCACCACTCGAAACTCACTTTTTCCATTTTTCTAAATAAAAAAAGGTTTGATGCTTCAATCGACAATAAAAATTAAACTATCTGATGAATGTAACCGAGACTTTGACAGCTATCTGGTGAATAATGATGCTTACTAAAAACAAACCATTTTCGATGCTGCGCGCGCCATCTCTTGGATTTTCTATGGACTTATTGAACAGATAAGTTAAATATTAACAAATCAACCGCTTTTAATAATCTGAAAAAATACTTCGTGAGCGAAATCTGCTGAACCGAACCTCTTCATACGAAATTTTGCTTAAAAAAATCTGACACTTAATTTCTCAAGGGGATGGTTTATGTAAAAAAATGGTACAACTTTATGTAAATATCTATTTAGTCTATTATTTGATTACCATTATTATATAAAATTTTTTGCTAACGTAATCATAGGTTCATATTGGCTTTCTGTCAAGAATGAGTTGCTTTAGTTCTAAAAAAAATCAACAGGTTATTATTCACCTCTTCTTCCGCTTTAAAAGGTCTGATGTATGATGAGTAAGGTGGATGGGATATTGCTGCCTTCAACTTAACTAATTGCGTGGAATAAGCTTAGTGTCCTTTCAATCCTACCAAATGCAACACATTTTTTTTTCGAATGAAGACCATCTTTCACCTCCATTTTTATTCATTGTACATTGTTGTACACGATCCACTTTTCATCATCTGTTACCATCCGCTTGAAAAATGGAGTCTCAGATTTTTTTAAGCAAAACTTCGCACGAAGAGGTTCGGTTCAGCTGATTTCGCTTACTAAGTATTTATATCAGATGGTCAAAAGCGGATAATTTGTCAATATTTAACTTATCTACTATCTCACGGACCGAGGTACGGGGATCTTCGGCTATTATGTCCTTCATTTCCTTGTTATCAGTACGTATAAGACTTTCCACCATCGTGAAGGACCATCGGTCTGCCAGGTCAAAATTTTCGCCTCTGAACCGACCACCACTTTTGCACAGTTTTGTCCCCAACAGAACCATCTCCGTAAATGGCACAATAGTTCAGTGTTGTCCCCAGTATACAGCATCTACTAGTGGAATATGGTGAACATACTGTCCTTAGCTATAGATATAAATTTCTTATCAATTGTGAATACTAAATTTTGAGTCGTTCGTTTTGATTTCCTATCTGAATCATACCATCTCCCACAAATATGTCCGATATTTCCATCAACTAATTTTTAGTCGACTATATATTAATACTTTAGTACATTTTCGCTATTACATACACCTATTGTCTGTTGCTCTGTTCTGTTATCTCTCTTTCTGATGTTGCTAATTACAAAGGTCAACATATTTAATTTTGTTGGGGTATTATTGAAGAAAATAGGTGTTTATAAAGTATTTTGTAATCCTAAATCTGAAAATAATAAACTAATTACTATAACACGTATGGTTTTTTTGTTACAGGGGGTCGGTGGTCAGGAAAAGAAAGAACATATTTTTACAGTCTAATATTTATTTAATATAAACATGTAAAACGTGTTAAATCGATGTAAAAATGTTACTCAGTATTATGTAAATATAAAATATATTACCTGAGATGTTATACAGCGACAAAAACTTTCAATTTTTCTTCTTGTATCTGTAGCATCATATCTTTTTTTAAACCATCAGTAGTCGCCCAACATAAAGGGGTTCCAGCGTCCATGGTGTCTGGCTTTCATCGTCCTGATGTCCTCATGAAACCTCTCTCCTTGCTCGTACCTTACTGCACACAAATTTTCTGGAAAAAAATCCAAACTGGGGTGTAAAAAATGCATTTTTAAGGACATGAGACACCCTAGTATTTCAAAGGCTTTCAAGAGTTCATCTATGAAGTTTTTATAGTTTTCATATTTCTTGTTGCTTAAAAATCCTTTCACTACACTTACAAAACACTTCCAAGCTTCCATTTTCATTTAATTTTTCTTGAAAACGTAATTCACCGAGAACATTTCTTATGTGACATCCAATAAATATACGTTTTTTTAATTTTGCATCACTTAATTGAGGTCAAATTTCTTTTAGGTACTTAAAATCATTACCTTATTTGTCCATGGCTTTGACAAAGTCTTTCATTAGTCCAAGCTTAATATGGAGAGGCAGAAGAAACGCCTTTTTTGGGTTAACAAGGGGGGCATATTTTATATTTGAATTACCAGGTTCAAAAGAACTTTTATGGCGCCATTCTTTCTAACTGTAATGTGTATTTGTCATCCTTCGGTGTGAAACACTAAAGTCAAAGAGATTTACCACTAAACAATGTTAGAATTGAAAATTTTTGTGTTGTCCAGCATGCAATCGAACATGATCACAATATAGACATTAGTAATTTAAGTCTGGTTAAAAGTGTAAATAAAAATAGGGCTTTGGATGTATATGAAAGCATTCAAATAGAAAAATGCAAGAAAATAATGAACCGGACGAAAGGACCTATTCCGTTCAGTCAACTTTTTCAATCATTAATATAAAGGTCAGAAAATTCGTTTTTTTTACATGCTTAATTAGGTAGGTAGTACGCTTCGTAGATAGTGGGTAAGCAATTAGGGTTCCCATATAAATAGAACGTAGTTTAGATGTAGAATTAGATTAAATCATCTTCTGCCGATGATGATGATTAAATCATCTTCTGAACATGCTTAGCGAAACGTGCATTGAGAACTTTAAAAAAAGTGATTCGATGTTTAACGGGGAAGCATATTGTCCAGGTTTAAAGGCGCAATCGGTACCGGTGCAGTTCCTGATTAAGAGCAACTGGCCTAAGTGCAAAAGGCAAGAATTTTGTTCCTTTGCTTTTTTGAAATCCCTTCTGTTTTAGTGATATAAAAGTAACAATCACTTACATGGTCTGTAAGTTCTCTTTACACCATAGGAACACGGCATAGAATTTTTCTTACGATGCATCCACTGGACTAAATTTACGTGACAACTCACATAGCAAACATGAGAAGCCCAACTTTTATCTTAATCTCCAATTTGGCTTTTAAAATATAAAAAATAGGCTTTTTTGACTTTCTCGAATATAGATCTAGATTGTGACTAAAATAAATCGTCCGCATATATACAACAAAACTTATCCGCTGAATTTTTGCAACTTGACTGTACTGTAAACGAGAAGAGCAAAACTCTAGAAAACAATAAAACTGCCCTTAAAGGTTCGTAGAATAGCGTGGACTCTATGGTTTTGTGGCAATTCCTACATTGTCTAATCCAAAGTCAGAGGTAAATAATTTTGTACCAATGACCCCATGATATAAAGGAAAAGCAGGCATTTGAATATGGGAGGCTAGGCCATTTCTGTGAAAAGGTGTTTTAATAACTACCTAAATGAAGCGCAAAAAAGAACATTCCCATTAACGTTGCAAAAATGATGTATTCCTATGGTATTATCTTTTTAATCACTCAAAAGTCCTTTATTTTATTTATCTCCTTTACTTTATCTATATTAATTTGCTCAAGTGCTTTTAGGTGTTTCTTTATACTGTTTTTACACCTCATTTTTAATATAATGGATTTTCCAATAAGAGTGTCAAAACTTTGAACCATAATAGCGGCAACACTGTTTGAAATCTAAATATCACTTATAGATTGCTGTGTTCAGCATATTGGTTCAATTATTTTTATCAGCGTCGAACATTCGCGATTTGAACTCTAGAGAAGTTGGAAGGCTGAACTTCCTGGAAAAATTATCTTTTCCAACAAAACGCATAATTTTTTGTTTGTGAACAAACATAACTACATAATTTGGGTCGATAAAAATCCTTAAATGATTCATAAGTTACTTCATCATACTTAGAAAGTCACTGTTTGGTGCATTTTTTGGGCCAAAGGAGTGATAGGACCTTATTTTTTTGAAGACGATTATGGAAATTGTATTACTCTTAATGGTGAACGCTGTGGGAATATGGCAAATAACAATGTTTTCTTTCAACAAGACACTTGTCATATATCTTGCCAGACAATCGATTAATTCAGTGGCAGCTCGTGGGTTTTTAAAGTGGGAGGGCGTAGAAGACAATTGGGCTGCTGAAGATTTTTTTTGCTTTTCCCTTCCTCCTTTTTACACTTCGTGCTATTGAAACCCTATACAGGAGGTGAACCAGGAAAATGAGTTAAAGGAAAGAAACTGAACGGATATAAAATATGGTGTTTTACTTGAAAAATTGTTTACTGTGATAAATGCTGGAGGGGCGACGCCCAACGCCCTCCCTCACGAGCCGCCACTGGATTCATTGCAGGAAAAGTTTCCTGGACGATTATTATTATGTTATTACGATAGCATGCACTATGCATCATTTTTGTTACGTCATATATGATTATTTCTTTCGTGAAAAAAAATTACACGTTTCAGTGACATTGAGACAAAATTGAATTTCCACCTATAAATATTCAAACAATAATTTCGTATAGATCGAAATTATACATTATATCAGTTACGAAACAATTTTCAACACCAAAGAAAACTTCTAATGAGTTCTGAAACAAAACGTTGAAAGCTGAGTCGTATCTCTTAATTAGAAATTCAATAATTTCACTTTTGAGACGGCTCAATAAATTTGTACCGTAATTCGTTTTTTTTTGCTGATTGCAACTGAGTTTCTCGTTTACGTTAAGCGAAAATAGTAAGGCTATGATAAAAAGGTTTATTTTCTCGAACTATTTGACGATGAGTTTTGAAAATAAAATGCATGGGGAATTATCCAGCAGAGACTCGTTTTTGTTTAAAAATTAAAAATTGGATTAAATATTAGAAAAAATTCGAATTGACAAATTATATTTTAAGATGCCTTGTATTTCTTAGATAAAAATTTGTTAGCAGAAAAGTAACAGTTACTTAAGAAACTATCAGGATTTCAATTTTTTATCTTATTTTCTTGTTTCTAATCTTCAGTCTGTGCAGGTCTTTTTCTACTGCTTCTAGCCACTTCGTTCTTGGTCGTTCTCTTCTCCTTTCGGTAGTTAAGCCTCCTTTCAGTACTTTCTTTGTTGTTCGATTATCAGGTAATCTTTCATCAAGTTACAACCATGTTTTTCTTTTGTCTCTTACCTCTGATGTTACGGGGGATTGTTATAGAATTTTATCATTTCTTTATTTAAATCGGCTCTCCCATATGCCATCAACTTTTTTCCTTCCATATATTTTTGGGAGAATCTTTCTTTGCCAGATTTTTAGCTTCAGTTCTTCAGACTTAACAGTTGTAAAATAGTACTGGTCTAATTACTGATCGGTGCAACTTCTCATTTGTTCTTCTTGACATGGATTTTGATATCAGAATATTCATTAGGGAACCTACACTTTTATTTCCCCTGTCATTTTTGTTGATATAGACCCGCAAGTATGTAAAGTTATTTGTACGTCTACATGTATATAACTTGTGATCTGCCAGGGCTTTCTTTACTGATACTGATCTTTACTGATAGGGCTTTCGGCACCTGCCCTTTTCCACTTATCATTACAAGTTATCATGTACTTTATTTTCTCTTCATTGATTTCCAGATTTTTTCCCTTTCAGATGTATATGTATAGGTATATAAGTACTTTTAACGGAACTACGGGGATACTTTCAAGCTTGGTAGTATCCGAATAATATCTTACAACCTGATAAAAAGAACATTGTTAAACCGCTTACTTTGTCATAGAAATCGAATACAGAAACAAAGGTAAACAAGCAGGCAGCAATCAAAATTTTGCGCACTGCAACCATCAATATTCTGGTGAGTGTTATCTTACGTTCTACAGCGTAGAACGTAAGACTCTAAACGCCCCTTTTTATCTTCAACACTTGACTTTTCTGCCTCAAGTAAAAGCTACGATTACAAGCTAAAACAAGATTCATTTGAAAATAAAATGACTTTGTTACATTTTTCATTTCCAATTGGTAGATGAGACCAATTGAATCTAAGAGCAAAGTGTTAAAGGTAAAGGCAATATTGTTAATTGTGGATGAATATGAATAAACCCGGCTGTCAATATAAATATTTCCAGCGACCAAATTTCTAATTTCCAGCGACTTTGAAATGATATGTTTTGCTTGCCGAAAATAATCTGTCTCCTGCTTTCCCAGTCTATGGTTCTTATTAGTTGTCAAGAGATTCTTCTACAACATTGCCTACGTATTTGTGACCAGTCCTTGCAATGACGAATGATAAATGCGTTGATGAATTGAATTGCGTTGAATTAGTTGTTCCAATATTTCTTTATATCTACCTAGCAATTTTGTGAAATGCTATTCCTACCTTATACAAATCAACGATATAAATTCCTTTAAACTACCTTAATACTTAGTTGAAGAGTGCATTTGATTTGATTTGCCATCAACACATTACAAATTGTTTCCAATAGTATGTGTGAATTGTAAATAAGATCTAAGTATTGTTACATGTAAGGGCAAAATGTTAAAGTCAAAGGTGGAAGTGTTAATTTTGGACGAATATGAAAAAAGCCAGCTATATATCGAACTTATACGAGGTTGAGTGAAATATAAACCGGAATTGTTTTTACATATTTATTATTTATAAAATAATACAAAAAAAATTATTGATCATTTTTTGACATAGCCTCTTCCACGCTCTACACACTTTTCTCAGCGAATCCACTTTTGCATTTACCACTTTCTGGTCCACTTTCAAACTTCTTGGCCCAACCAAACACTTGGATCTTAAACAGGGTATCGTCCCCATACTGAACCTTTAACCGAGTTAATATTTCGGATGGTTTAACGCCTTCTTTGGTTAAAAACTTTATTATAAGCTGTTGCGCAAAGGACGGTGGTGGAACTTGCTGCTTACTCATGGCTGTACTGTCAAAAGAACTGAATGAAACAGCTCACCGAATGTTTCCCCCAGTCCTAAGACATTGCACTGTAACAACACTGACAGCCCGCTCATGATTGATTGAGGAAATTAATTGTAAATTTCCGGTTAATATTTGATTCACCCCCGTATTTCAGTTAAAAATATTTCCAACGATCTTGAAATGATGTGCTTTCCTAACGTAAAGTAACCTTAGTCTTTTGCCTTCTTGATTATCCTCAGCCATCTAGAGATACTTCTACCATATTTTTGCCTACATTTTTGTGACCAGTCTCTGTAAAAACAAATGTTTGTTGAATGAGAGTTCCATTATTTCTTTGTATCTACTTAGCAATATCGCGAAATACGATTCATATGTTAGACGAATCAACTATATACATTCCTTTTAAAATCCCTTAGTACTTAGTTAGGGATTTCGTTCTTATGTAACTGCTGTAAGATATGTTTGTTTTGGAAATAAAACTTAACTTTTCTTAATCCCTATACCGTGAGTATCTGTGGAATATTTAATTTAAAATTGTATAGTATAATAGTGAATAACATGTATTTTCTTCGCGCAGTATATATACAGACAGCCGATTACCGGAAATGAATTGTAAGGTTTCGACAGCTCTCGTATCCCCTTTTCAATCAAAGTATTAAATAACAGGCTATTTGTTTTCTATTATTGTGTCGGTACAGTTGAAAACGCAACTTTTATTTCCAGGAATTGTCTATCGACAAGTGATTTAGCGCTATATATTCAACGATCGGACAAACGAATGCCCCGTCAATTCTAGATATCTATATTTCACCGAATTACAATAGAAAAATCTACCAGAGACAGCAGAACGATATCGGACGACGTTTTATTTCAATAAATAAATTGAGCTCATTTTTTAAACCGTCCTCGGCCCATTGTTGATCCTTACACACATAATTTACTAATGCCTCCATATTTCATCGAATCAGATGGGAGCCTAAAAAAAGTTTTGTCGTAAAACCGCCAAAAGCTATCCAGGGATCGGTTGGTCTCATCAGTCAAACAGCTTTTACTGCTCGGTGGACGCTATAATGTAGTTTCGGAGAAGTTGTGGAGGGGAAGGGTTGAGTGAGGGTGAGGTGAGGTGTTCGTATACTGTCCATGTCCTAATTTATTTTAGAACTAACAAATTTGTGCTCCACTTTATTTTCAATTATGATCACGGGCGTTGTTTACATATATTTAATGTATGTTTATATATATTTTACGTATATTACACAGGAAGGCTCTTTTTACGTTTTATTTAGGTAGTTATTATAACACCTTGTTGCAGAAATGGCCTAACACGTACCATTTTCAAGTCCCAGCTTCTCCTTTATATCATGGGCTAATTGAAATTATTTGCACATTACCACAACACCATAGAAGGGGTATTTCCACAATATTATTCGAACCTTTAAGGGCAGTTTTATTGTTTCTTATAGTTTAGTTTGGTTTTGCTTCGTTTACAGTACAGTCAAGTGTTTAAGTTGATTTTATATAAAATGGCAAGTTCTAGTCGTCGATTTTGCAAAATCCAGCGGATCAGTTCTGTTAATTATATGGACGATTTATTTTAAAGCCACGTATAGATCTATATCCAAGGAAGTCAAAAAAGCTTATCTTTTATATTTTAAGTGCCAAATTGGAGATCAAGATCCTCATGTTTGCTGTCTGAGTTATCACGTAAATGTAGTGCAGTGAATGCATAGCAAGGAAAATTCAATGCCGTTTGCTATTCCTATGGTGTGGAGGGAATCTACTGATCATATAAGTAATTGCTAATTTTGTATCACTAAAACAGAAGGGATCTCAAAAAAACAAATGAGACAAAATTCAGTATGCAAATTTGCCTTCTATTGCGCTGTAAATATGGACAACATGTTTCTCGATGGTACTAATTCTTCATCAGGATCTGATCTACAATTTCCTGAGAATATCAGGACTGACCCAACATTTTTAACAACTACCAATGAATTTCACTTAATAATTCAGAATGAATTAAATAATTTGGTACGTGATCTGCGATTGTCAAAACAAACATCGGAACTCCTTGGTTGCAGACTTCAACATTGGAACCTGTCAGATAAACATGCAAGTGTTTCACCTTACCGAAAACGGATTGAAACATATTCAAATTTTTATAAAATGGAAGGATTGCTTTGTGTCTGTTGTGATATTGATGGTTTAATTAATTGAACCTAATATGGAACATGCACTTTTCCTAGTTTCATCGAAATACAACCTAAAAACAGTCTTGCTTTATAATGGAAATAAAAAGTTATATATTCCTTTAGCCTATTCAACTTAGCAACCATACTAGTGCATGGTGTGATATTTCCGTGAGTGAGATATTTGTGTGGATTAAAAATGATAGGTATATTTCAAGGACTTCAAGGGGGTTTTACAAACTTTTGATGGTTTATAGTAGGGCTACAAAAGAACATTATAGTAAGACAAATTGGCCTCATAAAACTTCTTTTGAATCTAGTACTTCAAATATAAAATATGCCCCAAAACATCTTGTTGATGTATTCAAAACGGTAGAAACAGGAATACTTAAGCAAAATGTTAACTTGTTTTATTTGATTAAAACGTTCATTTTGCAACATTTTTATAATCGTATATAAAATCATAAAGCAAAAAGTTTGCGAATTCTATTAAAAATATTTTATATAATATATTCAGTTTGATTCAAATATCTACGTATATACTGAGTATTGCATTTGTTTGATCCCCAGTAT
The DNA here is from genome assembly GCA_031761425.1 of Cosmopolites sordidus. NCBI lineage: Eukaryota > Metazoa > Arthropoda > Insecta > Coleoptera > Curculionidae > Cosmopolites > Cosmopolites sordidus. The sequence goes on from JARFXV010001577.1 coordinate 233,822, forward strand.
ATAAAGATAATTATGTTTGTTTTTTTTTCATATTTCTTGTGTCCAATTTATCCCAGAAAGTTTATTTTAGTAGTATTTTTTTATAACAAAAGAAAAATACCTAATGACTTATGCCATAAGAAAAACTAAATATCGAAAAACTTTTATCCTAATATGCAAACTTATATTTTATGAACCATAATGCAAAACTTCTGAGTTCCTGACTTATTCATAAAACATTATTTATTCTGATCGGTGCCGTTAAATCTCTTCAATGGTCATAAAAATATTCGGCCGAACATCAAAAAGGTATATTATAATATTGGCTCTGAAGACCCAATTGAACAGAAATCAATGGACCAGTAAGAAATAAAATTGTTGGTTAACTATGCCATAGGCAAAATAAAAGTTTGCGAATGTTCATCGCAAAACTGTTATTTTTATTTTCGTTTGATCAGGATTCCAGTTTTGATAATTCACATAAAGAATAATCTTAACCATAGAAAATCGAATGAAATATAAAATTTTATAGAATTGTGAATTGGTAGATTTAAAAAACGCTATATAACACATTTTTATATACGAGGATAGTTCGAAAAGTTATTGGCCTGACAAAGAAAACACAATGTTTATTTAATTTTTAACGCAGTCACCTACGTAATCCAACCCAATTTAATAAGTAATAATTTAATTCTACTGTAATACTTTGGGTTACTCCTCCAAGTTATATGCCGTGAAACCGAAATTCTTCCGTAGTCCGCCTCCAACTCTCGAGCGTCATCTTTTTGTAAAGTGGAATAGGCTTAGAATCGGGCACTGTCGCTTCTCACTTGGTCATCTAGTAACTAGCGACCCTTCGTCAGTATATACCTTATGTGGTGCTCCTCTTTCTGTTCGTCACGTCTTACTAGAGTGACCTTCACGTCTACTATACTTCCCATGGGCCTTCCGTCTATTTTGTCTCCTCATTACTCCAGTTTTCTTATTGAATTCCTCCTTTCCTCTACCTACATTCCTTTGATCTATTCCTCTACTCTTAATTGAGCTCTATTCTATGCATTACATCTGACTGTTTTAGTTGCAGTTACTTTATATACTGCCTATTAACGTTTGAGTTCCATTGGAATATAATCATACACTTTTTAATCCAGACATTAGTTCTTGTATGGTATATACTCTTTAAGGGCTGCTAAATGGCCTTAGTTGCTGAGGCGGTTCTAAATTGAAAAATTCAAATTTACATTTTTTATGCTCTTAGTATAAAACAATTTGATGCCAAATAGGCGGGTGTCTCAGCGTTCACCATTTTTTCAACTTTGGTAAGTGAAAGTAATCATTAGGAGCCAATCTCCTATGTGAAAGCAACAGTTTTTAATTTTTTTGAAAGCAACACAATTTTACCTCGATGTGGAAGTTTGTGCTGAATGATTACACAGATCGACATGATTTTTGTAATAACGAGAATGCTCTTTTTGCGCTTCATTTAGGTAGTTATTAAAATACTTTTTCATAGAAATGGCCTAGCACACCCCATTTTCAAGTATCTGCTTCTCCTTTATATCATGGGCTCATTGAAATTATTTTTACCTAACTTTGAACTGGACAATGTAGGAATTACTATAAGACCGTAGAGGGTATAATTTCATGGTATTCTACGAATCCTTAAGAGCAGTTTTATTGTTTTCTATAGTTTAGTTTGTGTCTGTCTTCTTTACGATACACTCAAGTGTTTAAGTCGATTTTATATAAAATGTCAAGTTTGTCGCCGATTGTGCAAAAATCCAGCGGATAAGTTTGTTATATATGCGGACGATTTATTATAAAGTCACAAGCTAGAACTATATCCTAGGAAGTCAAAAAAGCCTATCTTTTATATTTTAAGTGCCAAATTTGGAGATCAAGATTAAAGTTAGGTTTAATGTTTAAAAGATTAAACACCAAAACTTAAAATTAAAGTTAAAAACTCTTCATGTTTGCTGTATGAGTTTTCACGTAAATTTAGTGCAGTGGATGCATCGCAAGAAAAATTCTATGCCGTTTGCTGTTCCTATGGTGTGGAGAGAACCTCCCTAAAAAAATAGTTTCTCAATTAAGTGTTACAAAACAAAAAGAAAGCATACTTATTGGACCTCAAATAAGGAAGCTTCTAGGTGATTTCCGTTTAAAAAAAATAAATGAAAAGGAATTGGCAGCTTGGAAGAGTTTTGTTAGTATACTGAAAGGATTTCTCGGCAACAAGAAAGATAAAAACTATGAGGACCTCAAAGATAAACTTTTGAAAGCCTATGAAACACTAGGCTGTCGCATGTCCTTAAAAAAATGTTTACCGTCTCATTTGGATTTTTTTTAGAAAATTTGGGTGCAGTATGCGATGAACAAGGAGAGAGTTTTCACCAGTAAATCAGAATGATGGAAGCAAGATACCAAGGTCGTTGGAACTCATCTCTGTTGAAAGACCACAGCAAGTTTTAAAAAGCGACGATACAGAACACAAGACGAAAAAGTGAATGTTTTTGTCACTGTATGACATCTCATGTAATAAATATATATATATATATATATATATATATATATATATATATATATATATATATATATATATATATATATATATATATATATATATATATATATATATATTATATATTATTATATTATATTTTATTCACATAATTCTCTGTAAGGTTTTTGAATCGATTTAACAGGTTTTACATATTTATATTAAATAAATATTAGATTGAAAAAATATGTCGTCTCCTTTTTTCCCCACCACCGGCCTCCTTGTGAAAAAAAAACTGTATGTGTTTTAGTAATTTGCTTATCATTTTCGGATTTAGGACTACGAAATACTTCATATGCACCTATTTTCGTCAATGTTACCTCAAAACATTTGTTGACTTGTGTTATTTGGCACTCTTGATTTTGCCCAACAGTGAAGCATATTTCCTGATCATGGTCCTACCTTTTTTTAGGTAGTTTATGAACACCATTCTTTTCTGTAGATGAAACCTGGTTCGCCTTGTTAGGTGCACTTTCACCAGCTTCTATCCACTGATTCGACAGCTGCTTCATATCTAACGTATAATACTGGATTCGTGTTTCATTTATTGTTATATAACTTCGAAGAAACCCAATAGAATTGCATTTAAATAAGTCTAAACAGTCTTGTAAAGTGTTCATTCGCATGAGTCTTAGGTCGACTTTTAACAATCGCGATACCCATTGAGCCGAAAGCTTTCTCTAAAAATAGCTGTAAGCTAAAAAGCGAAAAGCTATATCCAAAACATAATGCAAAATATACTCGACACGGACTGTTAATTATAGTCGACTGCGTGCTACTGTACCTTCATTCGACGATGTGAATTTGATGACGAGATTGTTGTTCGTAGTGGTTTTTGGGCGCCTCCAGAGTTCATCTTCATTGCACGTTCGACCACGTTTAAATTCATCAGTCCACATTTTTACTGTCGAAAAGTAAGGAGAATAATCCTTTAAAGTACAATCTAACTGTTTGTATGCCCGACGTTGTTAAACTCGGACAAATATAGTGACCATCTTCGTGTCAAACCGAGAACTTTTCCAAATTACCCTCGTGCGATACTGTTTCTTTATTGGATACATGAAAAGAAAAAACCATAGATCCGAAAAGACAGTTAAACATTATTTGTTTTATTGTTACTAAATAAAATATTATTTTTTGGAAAACCAAGCAAGTGATGACCGTAAATTAGTTAATAAAATATGTTCAAATAGTTAGTTAAGTAATGAATCAGCCCTTAATAAATTATAAATGTTGTTCCAACTGGATCTTTTATCTAGACATTTACGGCAGAGATGGTCGATTTGGTCTTGGACTATTTCATCTTGGACTACTAGAATCTCACATTTTAGAGTTTTCTGGGTTTGTAGGTATTTGAATAAATTTAAAAGTATCAAGTAATCTCTTACAGGTTCTTAGTTGATGAAATATCTTGAAATATTTGTCACTAAAGCAAAAGGTAGCCTCCGTTGGCCTCTAAGAAATCTAATACTACCTTTGCTATAAAAAATGTCTTGTTGGAGGTTCTATGTTATGGAATTAGGTGAAGTTCTAATATATCTTGAATATACATTTTGCCATTGGGGTATTCAGTTCACCCTGAACAAAAAGTAATCCTATATTATAGACAATAATTCCTCTCACCATTGTCCGTGCAATACGATAGACTTGCTCCGCTCCCTCTATGAAACTGGCATATATTTCGTATTTTTAGATTTTTTTTTTTACGTTTTTATACCCAATCTACAATCTCCATGTATCAGTAAACGTAACACATATTTATTCTGCATTGCGACGGGCCCCACCATCCCTTCCATTGGAGGGCACATGTTTCGTCTCTTGATGTTCAGACTCTTCAGGGCACCGACATGTGCTCGCTCGTCAAGAATAAGAAGAACCGATCCACAGTAAACAACCCATACTTTTCGCCGACTTCCCGTCGGATGGCGCCTATATGCAGTGTTAGAATTCTTTGGACCGCATCCAATGAGACAACAGTGCTGGGTGTTATTAGACATCTAACTGCTGCGTTCCACAATCTCATGTGGAACACACATTATCATTTAGGCGGAGACGCAGGTTGTTGGGTGTTCCACATGAGATTGTGGAATCCAGCAGTTGGGTGTCTGATGATACCCACCATTGTTGCCTCATTGGACGCAGTCCTAACACTGCATATATATATATATATATATATATATATATATATATATATATATATATATATATATATATATATATATATATATATACATATGTATATATATAAATAAATCGGATATCTCCTCAACTCTAGCAGAATATCATATCCAAACGGGTCACAAAATAGATTTCGATAAGGCTAAAGTAATCGTACCTATATATTCCTACAAATTCCGCATAATTCGTGCAACAATAAAGATCGAAAAACGTCCAGACTGCCTAAACAAGAGGGACGATAGTTTTAGAGTTTCAAATATATGAAAACACCTTATTTCCAAATTGCCCATCCGAAAACCTTCTAACCAAACGTCTTCTTTCACCTCCACTTAAGGGGAAAATCCCTTTAGACGCTTCAAAATGAATAATTTTTCAGAACTGCTTTTATAGGTGATAGGTGAAAAATAATTGTATCATTTTAAAGTTTTGACATAATTTTATGCAATCTTTGAAGAATATATATATTTTTTTTATTTTTTTTGTACAAAATGACGGCTCAGTAAAATTTTTTTGTAATGTAGTTTGATGTTTTGGATTAATGACTAGTTTTTCAGATCAGAAAATATGGTCCAATTTTAAACTGTTTTCTAAGCGCCCTCAGGGTACCTACCTATATCGGGAAATCGTTCAAGTTTTCATTTTGTGTATTTTCAGTCGGATGGATGGAGATTAATTTTGGAGCCGAAAATCGACAGCTCGTATGGAATCAATCCTCATCCAATTACGGCCATCAGACGAAAAAAACTTCGAAAACAGGACGTCGTTTAACCGTATTAGCGTACGACAGCTGGTCATTCGGCAGCGCCTGCCAGTTTGCAGTTTTCTTAATCGAGTTTGGTCGTTTCGCGGCGCAGGAATTTACTACGGCCGTCTCGGACGATCCCTGTCCCCGGACGACCGCGCTAATTCACGGACGGGCCGCAGTCACAACATGCCGTAATTGCCGCTCCGTATAAATTATGTCATTTCTACGTGATTGCGCGCAATGGCTCGATTATATGCACGGCCGGTTGCGAAACTTCCTTCCTGATTAGACCGGGCCCGGGCAATAACGTGCACCATGTCAATGCCGACCGAAATTGGTTCGCTAATGCGTATTGGTCATCATCAATTTCGATTTTACATGACGTTTGGCAACCGCGCTTCGTTATGTAAATCATTATGTAAACCATCCGAAACTGTCTCTTTGTACCAAACCAATACGTTTCAATCTTTAATCATTTAAGCCTAAATTAATATCACTGGATGATGGTACAATATATTTACCAATGACACGCAAAACTTACCTAGTCTTTCGGTTTCATCGTTTTTTAGAATAGATATATACGAGATGTGTGCGAAATAAATTTATGAAACTGGTGGCCTAACGTTCGGTCTGGCAACACTGCTGAATTCACGTTTCGAAGGGGGCAGGTCAACATCTGATGCGTATTCAGTGCGAGTTTGACCTATCTGGAGTCACGTTTGCAAAATTTAAACAGGTCTAGGGAAACAGTGTTTTCCCAGGGTCCAGGTTTTCATGTGGTTTAAGGCATTCTCAGAAGGCCGAGGCTCGATTGAAGATGAACCTAGCCGCGGAGGACCTTTAACTACAAGAAGTGATGAAAATGAGGAAGAGGTGAATTTGATGGAAAAATATTTAGCAGGACCAAAAGGATAAAAGGAATTTTGGAACGTGTCATCACTGATGAGGAGTCTTATATTTTTGAATACGACTCCGAAACGAAGCGTCAGAGCACTAAGAGCACCCAGGAATAATACTTTTCAACCTCACCACGGTCACAAAAAGCTAGAATGAGCAAATCAAAGATCACAAACATGCTGATTGACTTTTTTAATTGCCAGGGGATCGATAAAGAATTTGTGTCTCAATGTCAAACGGTAAAGCAGCATTTTTACCGAGAAGATCATGAAATACTTCGAAAACGTGTCATTCGTGTGAGACTGAGCATCAAGAAAACCTGGGTGTTGCATTACGACACGCACCTTGGTCGTTTACCTATACATTAAAAGGTATACAAATTTGCTTCCGTCGTTTTCTTATAGATGGCGTTAGCAGTAAGTAGTCGTCAAAATAAATACATCATACATGGCATGCAATACCTTCGGGCATCTTGTAAACATAACCCCATAGCACCAGTAGTCCATTTGTGTTTACATTATAAAGTTTTTCGCGATTAAAAATGTCAGTTTATGAGCCAAATTCTCGTCATTTCCGGAAGTTGTTAATTTATTTCTTTAATTCACCGAATGCTCTCAGACATTTATGGTGAGGCCGCTATGAGCAAAAGAACGTGAAAGTGGTTTCAACGCTTCAAGAACGGTGATTTTCACATCGAAGACCGACAAAGCGGTGGAATATCAAAGTTTTTTGCAGATGAAGAATTAGAGGCATTGTTTAATGAAGACTTGTGTCAAAGTCAAGAAGAGTTGACCCAATCATCTTGGGGGTGACTCAACAAGCAATTTCAAAACGCCTCAAAAACCTGGGAATAGCCTCGAAGCAAAGATATTGGATGCCATACGAGTTGAAACCGAGAGATGTTGTTTCCGTTTGTTTGCTTGTGAACAGTTGCTTGTAAGGTAAAAAAGGAAAGGATTTCTGCATCGCATTGTGACTGGGGATGAAAAATGGGTTTATTACGATAACCCCAAGCATCAAAAATCATGGGGATATCCCGGCCACACTTCAACGTCGAAGGTCAAACCGAATATTCATGGCTCCATGCTCTGTATTTGGTGGGAGCAAATCGGTGTAGTAAATTGTGAGCTGTTTAGTACGTCCGAATGAATCACAGGGGATCGCCATCGAACGCAATTAATGCGTTTTAGTAGAGTATTGATAAACAAACGGCCGCAATATAACGAAAGACATGCTCGTAAACCGAATTATCACGGCTCCATGCTCTGTATTTGGTGAAACCAGGTCGGTGTAGTGAATTATGAGCTGCTAAAACCATCTGAAACAATCAGAGGGGATCGTCATCGAACGCAATTAGTGCGTTTGCGTCGAACATTGAAAATCAAACGGACGCAATATAGCGTAAAACACGCTGTAAAGTGATTTTGGAGCATGACAATGCTCGGACCCATGTTGCGAAAGTGGTCAAAACATACTTGGAAATGTTGAAATGGGAAATCCTACCCCATCCACCGTATTCTCCAGACGTTGCTCCCTCTGAATATCATTTGTTTCCATCGAGAAACAGCAGAAAAGGTAGGACTCCACAGCCTGGCTGACCAGCACTTCCGGTGTTGTATGAAGAATTCAAAAATTGGATCGATTCGTGGATCGCTTCAAAAGATGACCAGTTTTTTCATCGCGGGATTCGAATGCTGCCTGAAAGATGGAAGAAAGTAGTAACCAACAATGGACAATACCTTGAATCATAAGTGTATAACCAGTTTTTTACAGTAAAACCATGAAATGAAGAAACTGCGGGAGCAAAGTTGTATTCCGTTTATAAAAGCTAAACGAAGGCCTCGGAAACTGCTCAATACGTCAACGAATTTTACTTGACAAATATCATAATCATTTGAATATACTTGCGCCATCTCTATGTTAGGTAGAGAACATTTGGAATGATCCTCGTAAGCTCTGAGGAAAATTATTGTACAAAATTAAAATGTTCAAAATTACTACAACGGACTTTTTTACTCTACCCTGAATTAATAAATTATGCGAACATGTCGCAAATAAAAGAATCACCGGCCTCGCACCACTCCCAGCTCGAAATCAATTATCTAGTCCGCTTTCCACATTCATTTCGAAGAACGAACATTATAACAAATGGCAAAATTTTAAAATCTAATCAATAGAGCGATCGTGGAGCCGACGGCGTGCGGCGTGGGTGCGACACAACCATTATTGCCAGGTAGATAAGTTTAATATCTAAAGTATTTCGTCAATACAGCCCGGGTGGTTTCTATATATAGAGCCCGATTCGAGAGACGGGGAACGCCTTTTGATGTGCGTTCCTTCTGCCAAGATTTTATTTACTTCTTATAAATTGTTGGAGACCGTCTCAATAGGAGCGCGCCGTTTCTTTTCTTGTTAGTTTTGAATTAAGGGGACGTCTCGTATCGTTTGCTAAATTAAATGTAATTTCGTCGAGGGTTTTTTTTGTGTGTAGGGAGTAGGGAATGAAAAACTTGAGGGAGACGAAAGTGATGCAGGACGAGGGAATAACCTCTTTGTGTTTAATTGAAAATAACTTCAAAATTTATTTTATACTTTTTAGCAACCACAACAAAAAAATCAGAAGTGCAAACAGCATTGTGTAGAATGTATTTGCTCTAAATAAGAAAGTGGTTTAGGAATTATTGTCCCTAATAAAGTAGTCCTTAAGGAAATACGAGCGATACTTATGAGTTTAAATAAAGACGAATTTTTGCCTTCCTGAAACTTAAAATAGTTTCAAAAATTCACAACCGTTATGTACAATATTTATAATATTAACTTAGTTAATAAATTATTATTTATTTATAAAATGTAACGAATTGACTTCGTTATTATTAACGTGGTTTGACAATAAAAGATATGACAACAGCGCATTTGTATTTACATATAAATAAATATATATATATATATATATATATATATATATATATATATATATATATATATATATATATATATATATATATATATATATATATATATATATATATTATGTATATAGTAATGTTGCGCGAATGGAAGTATACGCTAGACTATTAGTTCGGGAGTACATCCGATCGATTGTGTCCCGTTTGTTGGGAACGTGCAGACGTTTCGCCAAGGTCACACTTGGCATTCTCAATGCTTGTCTGAAGTCTTCAGTGTGAATGCCAAGTGTGACCTTGGCGAAACGTCTGCACGTTTCCAACAAACGGGACACAAACGATCGGATGTATTCCCGGACTAATAGTCTAGCATATATATATATATATATATATATATATATATATATATATATATATATATATATATATATATATATATATATATGGGTGTTTTTAAAGTTGAGTCATTTATTTTAAGATCAATTTTTAGTTCCAACGTAAAACCCCTTTTCGACACATTTTGCTCATTTTTTTTTTGTCTCAGATTAAGAATAACGTTTACTAATAAATCGTGAAGTTTAAGATTTTTTGACCATTTAGAACGCGAGATATTTAATAACAAAATTTGTAATTTTCAGGGCCACTCTCCATTTAAAGCATGTCAAACTTCCTTTGCACCCAACTATTTTCTGTTTGCACTTGCGTTTTATTTACGAGATATTAAAATTGAAAAAATCAGTAATTTTACAATTTCAACGCGTTATTTTTATGATTAACAGTGATCTGGCAACGCTGTGTGTACAACTGTCTCGAGTAGTATAGAGTAAAGAGATATTAGATTAATTAAAAGATTATAGTAAAGAGAAATTTATATTTATACAAAGTTACCGAGAACAGCTTTAGAATTTACATCAGGAAGCTGTGATTTTTTATCTCCTACATGTACTTTGCCGGTCATAACTTGAGTAATACAAGAAGAATTTTTACATCTAATCCACAGTTTGGAATTTTTCTTTTTCTAAATTTTCCAAGCATAAAACTTGTTTACATTTAAAACATTTTAAATTTGTTCCAAGTTCTATTAATTCTAAGATACGCCTTCCTTCTCCGAGGTTAGAATTGACACTTTCATTTTTTTCTAGATTTAGCTTTTAGATTACCTTTTTTCTTCTTTGCTTTCTGCATGGCAGAAACATAATTTAATTTTTTAGATACATTTTTTTCTTTATAAATTGTCCTTTATGGAGTAATTTCTTTGGCATTTTTTAAATTAACATTAACAATTTACATAAATAACGCGATCGCTTGAGTATACTAGCAGTGATGTAGTAAATGTAGTGATGTAGCGATGTGTAAATGTAGTGATGTAGTGTTGTAGCAATGTAGTAAATGACAATAGGGTAAATGCTCTATACTATACCACGCTGGAATTACTTTAACAGGTTGTTAGAATTCATAAAAAAAATAATTTAAAAAGTAATTTTATTAAAAACAATTTATATAAAAGTTATAAAATAAAGTTGTTAACGTTGTTAAAGTTGTTAAGTTGTTAGTTAAAGTTGTTAACAATTACAAAATTTGAATACAGACCTGACTTTTTGATATTCTCGACCATTGCGTTGTAGAACTCGCAAAGATACGTCAATTTAGCATGTACCCGTTCATAATGATAGGGATCAAAATATTCTTGACGTATAGTCTTTCACACTTTACTATGACCAACTTCAATTTGACCTGCTATAGACCTAGTGCTTGTTGCTGGCTGGTTTTCGACAATTTCTAAAATTTCTTCCTGTGGAAGGCATTTCGCGTGAAGGACGCCTTCCAGCGTGACCTCCTCGTTCTGCCTTTAAGTACACTGTGTCGCGTAGTCTTGTAACTAAGTTTACACACATCCGCAGAGCCGGGTGATTTCTTAAAGAAATCCTTTTCGCGTGTAAATCATATGCTGCGGCTGCATTTTGTTGATACTTCTTCTAAGTTAATATTACGTCCACTAGTTCATTGTTTTCATACTAACGTGTGGCATTTTAATCGCAGAAAATTCCTAAAAGTTTTCCATAGCCTAGGTGTTACGATACGATTATGCGCAGAGCTGACCTTGAAATGTCCGGAAAATCCACTCACTAATAGTAAAGTTCTATCTCTCTCAAACCACTTGATAACTCGTTGAATAAGGTCTTCACAAGCGACAGACTTGCCTCCGTTTCCACCTTCATCATTAACATAAATTCGGCCTTCTTTAAATTCCCTATACCATTGACGCACAGCACAGGCTATTAGCCGAATTTGAGAATGGACAGGCTACTACTGGATCATTATTATAGACGAGGACGAGAAATTCTGGTCATTCTAGAAGTTTTAATTCCAGGTAGGATTGTTTGGAGGATGACTATTAGTCGACATTTGGATGGGCGTTTATCGCTCTTATTGAGGGATTACTCTTACCGCACGTCACAGGACGTGTCCATGTCCTTTAGTTATTGACGAGTCCGGATTTTGTTTAGGTGCTTCTGGTGTACGTGGACGAGTCAGGTGATTTCTCAGTCTCACTGTTCAGTAAAATATAACCAAACCGCATACAGTTCGTTAAACAGTGCCGTTTGTAGAAGAATCTAATATGATCATTATATGTATGGGATAAAATTGCAATAAGCTATTGTCCTGTCAACGACTAACTTTAGATGAACAGAAAGTATTTGTTTATTCATTAATATTTATTATGTCTCCTTCAAAATAATCTTCTTTCTCTGCAACACGCTTATTCCAATGTTTTTCTTTTCGACTTTTGGTATTTCAACGCGCCCAACCAATTCTTTTGAATGCTTCTATTAACTCAACGACGTCCACGAAGTGGTTTTATTCTATCGAATAAACAGGAAAAAGATACACGGTGCCACATGTCATGAATATGATGCTTGTGAAAGGGAATTTGTTTGATTTTTAGCGAAGAATTAACGAATAAATAAATAAACAAAGATTAATATCTAAATATTTCCACTATAATTAATATAGTGGATATTAAGTTATATAATAGTGGTATTAGTTAATATAATATAGTGCAAATTTTTAGATATTAATCTTTGTTTATGTATTTAAAATGAATTTCGATCAAATATCGGCTACCTCAGTTAAATTTAACTAACGAATAATTATTGCGGTCTGATGGCGAGTAATCGAGATACAAAAATTAAGTATTATTTTGCCCTAAATCTGGACGTTTTGTCCCTAATATTGTACTTAATCGGCGATTGCTCTGTATACGAGATATGTAAATAGGAAACCGGAATTTAGCTGTCAATATAGTTACCGTCAAACCACGTCATTGGCGCCATTTCCTTATTGACATCTGACAAAGATTTTCAACTCACAACAATACAACTTTTATACAACAGAATAGTTTTATAAGTAGCGTTGAACGCGTCGAATCTTGTACCTGGAAACTACGATTTGCGGACATCATGGATTTTCTGTTACAATTTGAAGAAAATTGCTGCAGAATTGCATCAAATGCTTGTTAAAGTTTACGGTGGGCATGCTCTTAGTAAATCATAGTGCTTTGAGTTGTTATTTTGATGTGAGAAACAAAGGATGTGGAAGACCACCGAAAAAGTTTGAATATAGCGAATTGCAAGCATTGTTACATGAGGATGACGCTCAAATGTAACAACAACTCGCAGATCAATTAAAAGTGACACGAGAAGCAGTCTTTATACCCTTGAAAGCTATTTGAAAGATCCAGAAGATGGGAAAATGGGTTCCACACGAACTGAATGAAAGACAGCTGGAAAACCGAAAAACCACTTGCGAAATACTGTTCGCCAAATACAAAAGAAAGTCATTGCTCCATCGAAATTATGACTAGCGCTGAAAAGTGGAAATATTTTGAGAATCCTAAGCGTAAAAGAGCATGGGTAACTCCGGGCGAACCATCAACATCAACTGTGTTTGGTGAGATCAGAATGGTGTGATCTATTATGAGCTGGTAATAGACCGTTAATACGGAACTCTACAGACAACAAATGATCAATTTCATTCAAGCTTTGTGTAAAAAACGACCAGAAAATAAAAAAAGATAACACAAAGTCAACATAAAGGAAACGATCGAGACCTTTAGTTGGGGAATTCTTTCGTATGCGCCTTACTTACCAGACTTGACTCCGTCCGACTACTACTTATTTACATCGATGGGACATACTTGCTGAGCAGCGCTTCACTTCTTACGAAACTGTTCGAAAATGGTTCGATGACCGGTTTGCCTCAAAAGAGCAACAGTTTTTTTTGACGTGGCATCCACAAATTGTCAGACCGGTCAATACTTCGAATAAAATATTTTTTTATCATTTTCATACAATAAACGTTTATTTTCTATAAAAAAATTTGGATTTCCGGTAAGTTTCTTGGTAAGATCCTTGAGTTTTCTTGATTGGTTGGCGGAAGGAAGGTCTTCCGGAAGGGAGTTCATGTTAAATGGTTCTATATTATTACTAAAGTCCATGTAACAGTTCTTTTTCGCATAGCCTTATCGCCGTAATACTTTCTTAATATGTTAATTACATCAACACAAAAGATATCATTCGACAATTTATAACGACAGTATAATTTCTAACTTAACAAGATGTTAAGGATAACCATACCAACTTAAAAAACAATTTGTTGTATCGATACGTAAAACCCGTGAATTTTTAAATCACCTTACTGGCCATAGTAGTGCTTTTCATAATGTTGTATTTTTTCGTTGTTCTCCAGTATATATTTCTTAAATGTTCTCAAGCTTCTTCTTGCAACCTTGAATTAAAATGTAGGTGTTCAATTTCTTAGGGGGAAAAGGAAATACTAAGGCATGGAAGTTAGCGCATCGTTTTTAAAAATGTAATTCTTAATTGTGCCTTTTGATTTGCTTAAAGCTGAAATCCTACCGATGTGGAATATTTTGATAAATTACACAAAAACCTTCCAAGGTCCAAGTAGGAAAGTTTTGTTTTTTTAACCAATTATTTCAGAGAATTTCCTCCCTTATGAAGGTTTCACAAAAATTATTTTATTGGATATACAAGTCTAATGAATGCAACAGGCCGATCTATATGATAATTTTCTAGAAACATTTTTATTTCTGTAAACAAATGGAACCCATCATCTATATAAATCCGACAGAATAATACAAACAAAAGTTCTTTTATATATGTGTCCATTAGGCTCACCGGTTGTAATCCCTTCCATTGTTATCCTATAATATAATATATCATTAAGGACCAATAATTATTACCGCAAGTTAATACGCATCTCCTCCCTCAGAGTACGTTCGCACTGTTTCGGTGATCGCCTTCCTGAATAGTATTCAGCGTCCGCGTAACATCTGGTATTAATCTAAGGATTATTAGATTAGGAGATGGGTAAGACCAAGCAAGCTAGCAAACTGTTACGAGCGGTCGAGACGAAGATGGAAATAGCGAGATAATAATGTAATGGGAATCAATAATGGTTCATTGATTTGCGTGCATTGTGGACCGTGAAATGATCTGTCTGTAAGGTAGGCTGTCGGAAACGCACGCAGAACCACAATAAAAAAAAACGTAACAAATTTGGATTGTATTATAAGGATAATTTGGGTAGATTCTGAATATGAAGGTGAGGGAAGATAGAAATGTGTCAATTTCAGCAACAATGTTTTACGCTTGGATAACGAATTTTCTGTTAATTAATATTTTAGTCACTCATAATATAACGTAATTTAAATAGTAGTCTACGTAGTAGACTATTTATAAAAAATTTATTTAACTTGTTTACTAAAATAGTTTAATATTTTTTTTTTCTATATATATATATATATATATATATATATATATATATATATATATATCATATGTATATATATATATATATATATATATATATATATATATATATATATATATATATATATATAGATAGATAGATAAAGATTTATTTGTCCCAATTAAGTGTACATTTGTAACTGCCATGTTGGCACGGAACATAATATGGACGGTGTGAACATAAAATAATAAATATAATAAATATATAATAATTCTTACAAAAGATAACAAAAAAGAAAATAAATTCAAACAATCAATTAATCAATAACATGCTACCTCTAATAATGAATGCTATTCTAATATAAAATATACAATTATTTTATTTAACTATATCAAATTTATACCTATCAGTAAAAAAATCATTTAATGCGTAATACGCTTTTTTGAAACAAGTATTCCTTTAGGCTTTTATTTGCTGCAACTTTGGAGTTTAACGGGAAATTTAGAGGAAAACTGTTCTAGATTTTTATAATTATAAAATTAACATTTTTTTGAATAAAACTAAAATTATACCTTGATCGTAAAAGATCGGACTTAAGTCGTGTCGAATACTCATGTTGATTTTGGAATGATTCAAGAAGTTCCTTGTTACCAAAGTCAAAATACTTTTATTAACAAAAATATACCAACAACTATCATTATAATTCAATGTGAAAATTGCTCAAATACATCTTTTTTGAAGCAGAAATATTCTGTACATATCAGGTCAGTTTCCCCAAAAAATTAATCCGTATCCTATCCTAGACCGAACGAATGTGTGATACGCTGAAATTGCTACATCTATCTTTACATTTTTGGAAATAACTCTCCAGGCATACGAATATATTGATATATCCAACGCAAGTTTTTCAATATGGGCCCTCCAATCCAATCTCTGCTTTTGCGATTTTCAAAAAGAATGCACTGTGTTTTTGACACATTCAAGAAGAGATTGTGAACAGAGAAATATTGATCAAGATTCTCGCGCGCTCTATATACACTTGCCCATACATCCCAATGCTCCCTTTATTAATTATAAGGTTCGGATCATCTGCATACATAAATGTTTGTTCATTCAACACATTAGCGATATCATTAATATAGAGTACATTTGTATGTACTCTATATGTATATGTATATGTATATGTATATGTATATGTATATGTATATGTATATGTATATGTATATGTATATGTATATGTATATGTATATGTATATGTATATGTATATGTATATGTATATGTATATGTATATGTATATGTATATGTATATGTATATGTATATGTATATGTATATGTATATGTATATGTATATGTATATGTATATGTATATGTATATGTATATGTATATGTATATGTATATGTATATGTATATGTATATGTATATGTATATGTATATGTATATGTATATGTATATGTATATGTATATGTATATATATATATATATATATGTATATGTATATGTATATGTATATGTATATGTATATGTATATGTATATGTATATGTATATGTAGATGTATATGTATATGTATATGTATATGTATATGTATATGTATATGTACTCTATATGTATATGTATATGTAGCAAAACACTCCAATACACTCATATTTTGCTTACTCTCATCTATTATTTTTTTACCAATTTCCAAGCAGTAGCTACTTTATTTTTAAACATAGATATAAATTATTTATTCGACATTTTTTTTGCTTTCAGTATTTATAGAATATTGTTTACAAACTTGCCCCTTAATTGTTTTGTAATGGAACAAACGTGTATAATCGCACGTCACTCGTATTCCTCTCGTGATTCAACAATTAGTGGTTTTAGTGCGTTTTGTGGTCAACGGACCCAAGACCGAACCCTGAAGAACACTCTTGGTAATATAAACCCTCTCTGAGAGGAAGGTTCTGCTATCAGTATCCCTTATTAATACCTGTTGTGTACGATTTTTAAATACGATTTAATTAATTTTAAAACATTGCCTTTTATGCCATAGTTTCTCAATTTGGTAAACAGTACTTCATGGTTAACATTATCAAAAGCTTTAGACAGATCAATGTACATTGTCATCGTGGTTCTTTTATCATTTAATGAATTTGATATATACGCGATTGTCTGAAAAATTGCCCTAGTTGTTGATTTTCCTTTTATGAAGCCATTTTTGTTATCACTAATTATATAGTAATTTTCTAAAAATCCTATCAATCTTTTATAAAATGCCTTCTCTAATATTTTATTAACGTTGTTTAGTAACGCTATAGGTCTATAGTTTGTTTCTTCATCAGATTTGCCTTTTTGTATATTGGTTTTATAAGCGCGTTTTTCAATAAATCAGAATATACACCACTAGAAAAACAAAGGTTTATAATAAAAGATAAAGGCTTAAATATATAGTGTGCAATCTCTTTAATTATTTGTGTTGGAAGATTGTCATTGCCACTGATTTTTTATTGTTTAATTCCTTTATTATTTCCCAAACCTCAATTATATTGTCTGAGTCACACAGGAAACTGAAGAAGCATTACAGGCTGTAATCGGACTCATATTCTAACATGAACCCAAAAAATAATTATTTAGACTACTAACGGTCTTAATAGAATCACTGTATTTCGAAGCAAAACACTCCAATACACTCATATTTTGCTTACGCTCATCTATTATTTTTTTACCAATTTCCAAGCAGTAGCTACTTTATTTTTAAGCATAGATATAAATTATTTATTCGACATTTTTTTTGCTTTCAGTATTTATAGAATATTGTTTACAAACTAGCCCCTTAATTGTTTTGTAATGGAACAAACGCTTATAATCGCACGTCACTCGTATTCCTCTCGTGATTCAACAATTAGTGGTTTTAGTGCGTGGAAACTTTTTTAAAACAAAAATAGCATTAAAAAACATTAAAAGCTGTTGTAATAAATGCATTATATGCTTCATTGCTTATTCTACAATCAAATACACTAGACCAATCCACATTTGCAATTTCGTTTTTATAGGACAAAACCCTACTCTCTGGATAAACTCATTTATATACATAATTTAGTTGTTGTTTACCAGTGCCCAATTCCCAAATAATAACTACCAGCGCATAATGATAAAACAAAAGTGATGGAAAAGGCAACTAATCACAGAAGAGAACAGAACTGGATAATCGGCGATACCAATATTAAAGATGTGAATAAATTTGCTTATTTGGGAAGCAAATTAGACAAAAACAACCATATTATATCCCTCTACAACATCACATCCCTTCTCTCATCAACAGATGAAATTTAACAGGTGTAAATTCACTTTACTTTTTAATCTTAATCTAATTATAATATTACAAATACAAATAGAAACATTAGAAATATATACAAAAATATATCACAAATAATTTACTGCAAAATCTGGAAGTAATATCTCCTATAATCCGGTAAGTCCGAGATTAAAATGCAGTGACACTACAATATGATTGGTACATGAACGGGTGACCGTCCTATCAAAGCCCAGGAGTGTAAAATCTACTAAGGAATCGCTCCTTAGTAGATTTTACAGTCGCGTCATACTGGGTAAGATCAGACTAGGATCACCAGACTCGGTAGAGTCGAATGCTTTCTGAAAGGTATTCTACGTTGGTCATCGCCAATGCTGATAGCCAATGACCGCCAGTTGGACGTAAGCTGCAAGTCCTGTAATTAAATTAACCAGATTTGTTTGATGCCTTTCCAATACCAAATTATTTTTCCATTTACTTAATGCAAATTTTATTCCATATCAACTACAAGTACAAGTAAGGTAATCAAAAATATAAGAATATACAAATTAATTTATCATGTCATTCAAATAATTTAAGCCAACATGTTTAGTAGCATGTTTAAAAATAAATAGGCAATCTAAAAGAAACCCAACCCTATAACGTAATTATACATATTGATTGATTTGTCCGTTACTTTGTGATATTCATTTTTTAAAAAGGAATAAAACAATTTTTTACTTTGTTATCTATCACTTTTATTTTTAAACAAAATTTGTGTGACTATAGTTTCGTAAAACGACTTTACATTCTTTAAAACTTAGTTTTAAAGTAATGTTTGAGAATGTAAAATCGTTTTACGAAACTATAGTCACACAAATTTTGTTTAAAAATAAAAGTGATAGAAAACAAAGTAAAAAAATTGTTTTATTCCCGTAATTATACTTATATAAAACCAGAAAACTTATAGGAAATCAGAATCAATCAATTTTAAAATTAATAAACCTACTTAAGATGCACAAGGCTCATTCACGAATATTGTAAAACTGTGATATTTGATTGGCAAGTGAAAATAAAGATGTGGAATGTTCATTTATGGGAAAAATTTCAAATGCCTTTCTAAATTATTTCAGAATTTTCTAATTTTAATGATCTGCAGTGTTTATATTTATTGAAACCTGCATAAGAAATGTATAACCAAGTATGATTATGACGACTTGGTAATTATTGTTCAAAGAATTAGTGTAGAATATACCGTCATGGCTCATGGGGTATACGTTCCGTAAATATGCCGCGAATACAGTAACCGTGAATACGAAATGGTAATTTCTAAGTAATTATAGAGGATATATTCCAAGGTTACAAAATAAATAGAAAAAATATATAATAAAAGCAATTAAATGAGATATTTTTAACAATAATAATTAATTATCACGCCTAGGCAGTAGTTTAAAGAATTTAATAATGCTTTCTTATCTTATCGCTTTTAAAAGGTATTTCTATTCGGATTAATATTCGGCTGTGGCATTAACAATTTGCCTTTTAAAACAAGACTTCTTTTCATACGCTGATCAATTTTTATGAAAAAATCACAAAGCTCATTTGCCATTCATGAACCTTCACTCAGGTTTTTCAAGTTTAATGTCACCTTTTCAGTGTTCGTTAAGGCTTCCTCTTCAATGGAATGATTTAAGTCAAATCTTCATCTTGCGGTTCAAGCAATTCTTGAATGTCACTTAATTCTATCTGTTCGAAACCATCTTGTCTTTTGCCATTCGCACCTTGAGCAATGTTTTTAGTTAATGTTTGAATTTACACGGATTCTTCATCATTACCATCAGTTGGATCAGGTCACAGTTTTTCAGCATAATGTGCATGGCTTCAGTTCTTGCAATTATTCTTTTATATTAACAATGCTCTTTGATATATCAAAGTTTTTAGGCCTAAGTATTTCCTCTAAGTCGGTTTCAGTCAAATCTACATCTTACGATTCAAACAATTCTTAAATATCAATTGATTCCATCTGTTCGAAGCCATCTCGTCCTATTCCATTCGCAACTTGAGCAATGTTTTCAATTAATTTTTGAATTTGCACAGATTCTTCATCATTACCGACAGTTAAATCAGTCCACAGTTTTTTCCACCATGATTTAAATGTGTACGGCTTCAGCTCTTGCAATGATTCTTTTATGTTAACAATGTATTTTGTTATGTCAAAATGTGTCCAGCATTGGATGGCAATTATATCAGGATCACATTCCATGGTGTCCAGTGTGAGATTTAAAGGTTTATTTAATGTAATTGAGCTAAATGCATGGATTATTCCTTGGCCCATAGGTTGGCGTAAGGCCGTCGTGTTAGGAGGCAAAAATATTACTCCTATATATTGGGTGCATAGCTTCAAACGCACGGGGATGACCTGGAGCATTGTTTAAATTTAGAACTGTTTTGAAATTTAAATGATTTTTCTCTAAATAAGGTTTAGCTTCAGGAAGAAAATGATCCCACAACTAGCCACAGAAAAGGACACTTGTAACCCACGCTTTCTTGTTTAAACGCCAAAACACTGATAGATTGTCCTTATTTTGATTTTTCAAGGTACTAGGGTGTCTGTAAAGCATAAATGGCATAATTAAACAATCTCCTGATGCATTAGAACCCATCAGCAGAGTAACTCCATCTTTTGCTACCATAAAATTAGAGGCGGACTTTTTACTTTTGGATATAAAAGTTTTATTAGGCATTCTTTTCCAAAACAGGGCAGTTTGATCTGTATTAAACACTTGTTCTGGTTGATATCCACCATCAGCAATTAACTTTGAAAATTCTTCGGGATATGTTACTGCTGCTGAACTGTCAGCAGACGCAGCTTCTCCAACAATTTTGATGTTTTGCAGTAATTGTCGTACCTTAAACTTATTGAACCAACCTTCCGAGCTTTCTCACGGGTTATTACACCACTTAGAAGCAATTTCTTCTGCCTACAGTACATAATGTTAACGCAGCTTTCATTTTTTCAATTGCTGGATCCCGATCAATTTTTGATGATAGTGAAATTAAAGCTGTAGCATTCCTTATTTTGTGTTCTGATTTCTTGATGGATCATTCAGTTAATTAATTGGCATAAAAAAAGACGTGATATGAAACGGCTCGCCAAGACGTAAATGGTCAAGCATTTCTATTTTTACCTTAAGCGACAACACGACTTTTTTCGGTGTCGAAATTAATTTTCCTTTGCTTTTGCTCGACATTATTAATCGCGAACATAGCAGAAAAGACACCTGCTATTGACTCGATATTGACACCTGCTATTGACTCGAATACAATAAAACAAAATATTCGGCACCAATCGTGCGAAGTAGGCTTTTTCCAAAAGCCATAGCGTCACGCGAAACCCAACGGCATGGCGGCGGTGACTTATTTGTCAAAGAATCTTCGGCCAAGCGGCAATAGGCCTTGTTTGTTGATAAATACTTTAATACTTGTGTGTTTTGAAAGGTAACTGATAAATAAATACATACTATTCTAAAAATACTATATGTATCATTAGTTTTGGATCTGCGAGTAAAGACATTTTCAGCCGCAAATACAAGAAGTGGTCATAATATTTTAATCAGCGAATACTGAAAACGCGAATAACAGAACCCCGAATAAAGAGATTTGTCGGTATAGTAGAAACATATATTTTTTTCAGTTAACAGTTTTGAAAAAACCTTGGAGTAAGCATTCAAAAATCAATCACCTAATTTAAAAATCTTGAATGGCATCGCTGCTTTCCAAATTTAGTCCTAGAGATTAAAACGGATACTTATTGGAAGCTTGTAAAACTTAGGAAGAAGTAGGTAATCGCTACTGTGTGACTGCCCGAACAAGAATAGTTTTTTCAAAACCATCCAAACCCTTCGTAATCGATACAGTAAAACACTAACATTTTAGAAGAATCTTTATTTCAAATATTTCAAATAATATTTCTGTGTAGGGGAGGGTAATTCGGGTACAATTCTTTGTGTGTAAAGAATTTTGGAAGTAATGAATTTTGGTAGTAATGCTTTTTTATATTGTATACCACACTCATATTTCTTTTCTATTCGCATAATGGGTTCATCAACAATAATTATTGTCATTTAGGAAAAAAATATATTATTTTGTGTTAACTACGTGTTTTAGTGTCTATGGTTCTTCCGCCTTTTCTAGGTCTCCACTCCCACTCAATTACTCTTTTCGTCCATCTTTCATCGATTTTTCTCTCTATATATTCACCCCAGCTCCACTTTTCTTTGCTTCTGTCTGTGTTTTTTTATTCCACTTTATTCCCTAATCTATTTTGTTCTTTTTTTCGCCTAACTATTCCCAGCATTTTTCTCCCTATGGTGGTTTGTGTTTTAGTTTCTGCACAAAAGTGGCTGTTTCATTCCATAACTAATCATTAGGAAAAAGCACATATGCACTTTCCTATTAAATATTTTGTATATTTTATTGAGCATGGTGTTTGAGACATTGCGCATTACAATTTAAGTCTTCGAGAGATTCCTGCTTCTTGATTTTTGTAATATATCTTTATATTATGTCAGCTATTATTTCTATGTTTGCTATTATGGGATCAATATTTTGATCATTGCACTGAGCTGGGATAATATTATCTTAATTATAATCATTCATTTTCATACACAGTAAGTCATCTGCATATTTCAGGTAGTTTACATGTCTGCCACTTACATTGACTAAGAATTTAAAAGTTTAATTTAGACTACATAGAGTGTTCTTATCGAACTCTTTTCCCTGCAAAATTTGTCAGTTTTTTCGTCCGCTTAAATATTTCATGAATTTTGGATGGCAAAATCAGGAGAATAAGGGGGAATAAGTCGACAATTCGTCATCCAATTTCAATAATTGCTTGAAAATGACAAACTTGTGGGTGGGGGCAATATACTACAAGAATAAGACGGCTTCTGCAAGTTTCCCTTATTGCCTTTTCACAATTTTACTATTTTCACTTATAATTTTGAGTTATAAGTCAACGTGTACTATTCTTTCATAAATTATTTTTCCTATTTTAAATTATCGGCGGAAATAGATGTAATATATGATTAATAAATATTATGTTATGGTGCTCAGGACCGTAATGGCTAATTCTGAGAGGCATGCAACTTGACATTTTCCGTAAATAGCTAATTTGTTTATTTCCATGAGTAGCTGTTCATCGGTAAAATATCGGTATCATCATCGGTAAAATAATTTTAAATTACTTTGACTCTTGAATTTAATTGGCTACAAAGCACCCTTTGAAAGTAAAGTATTTAGTTTATTTTTTAATTTGAATTAATAATAAATTAATAATAATTGAAAATTAAGTTAATTTTGTTTGGTTAATTTCTATTTAAAGACCTCTTCACATCCAGTAAAAATTTAAATTTGGATGATGTATAATGATAATATTATGATAATTAGACCAAAGTACAATTGTCAGTTACAATGCGATTGATTTTCAGAACGTTTGTTTCAAAACAATTATTTTTTGAGCAAAAACACTTTTTGTTTCGGCCTATACAAGGTGACCCATAACTTATCCACCATAGAGCAAAGTTGATAGTAGAGATCAAAATAAGAGGATTTAGTCCATAAATGTGTT
Source organism: Cosmopolites sordidus (assembly GCA_031761425.1). Taxonomy (NCBI): domain Eukaryota; kingdom Metazoa; phylum Arthropoda; class Insecta; order Coleoptera; family Curculionidae; genus Cosmopolites; species Cosmopolites sordidus. Next base: position 257,762 of record JARFXV010001577.1, read on the forward strand.
GGCAAATATTAGTCATTAAAACGGTACAGGGTGTTGAAAGTGAACATAAATTTTCGAAAAATTGAGATAATTTAAAAACAGTTGAAGATATCAGGTTAAAAATCGCACTAGTTGGGTTTTCAAAGGCGACAAATCAAAATTGAGCCTAGTTCTTAGAGGGCGCTTGCTACCTACTTTATGGGGAATTCACTCGCTTATATTTTTTTGCCCTATATAGCTGGGAATATTTTGAGTTCAAACTAGAGAAGGGTCAGAAGGTCGCAGTCTCGCCAGACAATCGATTTGTTGCAATAAAAGTTTCCTGAACGCGTCATTTTACGAAATGATAATGTCAAGTAGTCACCAAATTCATGCGATCTTATGCCATTAGATTTTTTTTTGTGGGATTGTGTTAAATCTTTAGTTTATAGACATAAACTGTAAAGAAATTTTATTCGTAAACGAAACAATCAGACCACCATTAAAAATATATGACGCGATATGGATGTAAGAGTAATGAAAATTGGATTTCCAGAATGCATTCCACCAGAACTAGTCTAAGAGGACATTTGAACGACATTATTTAGAAAACATAATGCTATTTATGATCACTTGTAGTAATCATTGTGCCTCATTTTAATGTCCTGACACTTTTAATAAAAAACCCTTTACTTTATTAAAAGAGCGAATAATTAATATCGGACTTTAATACCCATTTAGCGCCTCAGAGTGCGTTCGCATTGTCCGATGATCGCTTCCCCAATTCGTATTCAGTGCCTACATTTGAAATTAATCTAAGGGTTAGACTAGGTAGTGGGGAAACCTGAGGGCGATAGCAAATATTAACGGAAGAGGTGAGATAGAGATGAAAACACTGAGACAATAACGTAATAGAAATCAATAATGGTTGATTGATTTGCGTGCAATGCGAACCGTGAAATGGTCTGTCTGTAAAATACATTGACTACAACGCACACAGCATGGTTATAAAAAATTACCGAGTTAATTAAGCGTGTTTACAGGATATTGTGTATATAGATTGAATATGAAAGTTGGGAGGAGAATGGTATATTTTGAGCTAGGACATTTGTTATATTCTGTTCAATGAAAATATAATGATAGCTTCCTATAGAGTGTCCATTAAATTTATTCAACTAGACTCTTTAATTAATGTAAACTGTCGCTTATAAATCACTCCATATCGAAAGATTGAAGTACTAGAAACGGCAGAGAAATGGGTAACTTTCAATATCAAATTTCCCGCGCGTCTCTCAGCTAGGGGTAAAACGACTACTTTCGCAGTATTTGCGGATTGTTAGCTTTAGTAACCATACTTCAATAGGACGGCGCACTACGTACGTTCTCCTTAAATGGAATATTACAACAATAATGATTGTAACACAAATGTAATTTTGACGCAAACTGAATATTAATTATTATGACCACTTCATGTTATCAAAATATGAGTTAAACACTAAATTCAAAGAGATTTACCACTAAACACCAAATCACTTTTTTAAGCTTCTCGAAGCATGTTTCGCTAATCATGTTAACATCATCAGGAGATAATTTAATTATAATAATCATCTCTTGATGATGCTAACATGGTTAACAAAACGTGCGTCGAGAATTTTACAAAAGTGATTTGGTGTTTAGTGGTAAATTTCTTCGAGTTTAGTGTTTTACACCGAAGGTTCCAATAGAAAAATTGATGAGTTAAACAATTTAAGGAAACTAGCTCTGCACTCAAAAAAAATAGCTTCAGACAGAAAAAAACTGTGGGCACGCCTGACAATCGATAATCAGAGCCGCTGTTCGATACTGTCAACGGCGTTTTGCTTGTCGTCATGCAGTTTCACTGAACATTTCAAATAGGATTTTACGATACACTTTGTATAAAGATTTGAAACAAGGTACACCCATTCAAAATCAAAGTATGGTAATACATGCATTGAGAGATCAAGATCGCATTAACACTATAACTATATATATATATATATATATATATATATATATATATATATATATATATATATATATATATATATATATATATATATATATATATATATATATATTAAAATGGCCAGTTGATCTGGTCTGGCCCCGATTGCCTCTCCGAACTGCTTTCCTTGCGTTCGTCTAGAGCTCGGCTGATGACGGCTGAAAGGCTAGAAACCGGTCCCGAGAGACACGTGACGTCGCATGGTTGACAGTTCGGCGAAGGCAATCGGTGGCACCACGTGGAGAAAGGGTGAAAGATTTCTGTAATATATATATATATATATATATATATATATATATATATATATATATATATATATATATATATATATATATATATATAATAATTTTTAATAATAAATAAATATAATAATATAATAACTTTCACTTCTTTTATTGTACACAATCCCTTTTTCATCACCTGTTACCACCTGCTTTATAAATGGAGCTTCAGACTTATTTATCACCAAAAAACCGCAAGAGGAATTTTGGTCTAGCAGGTCATACTTACTAAGTTCCTGATGGATGACGACATCATATCGGCAAACGTACCTTTTTTTTTCAGATCCAAAAAAGGTCGATTTTCCATTATTTAACTTATCTCCATTGCATCGTGATTTTCCCAGCAGAATCAGTTTTTGCCTTGCTTGAAATAAAGAAGCATAATGTGGCATAACAGCAAGTTATCGATCAACATTTTCATTTTCAACTTGACTAACTGAAGGTAAATCAAAGAGAATCTGAACGTAAACATTGTAAAAACCATATACGAGGTCAATTAATAAGTTATAAGTAAATATTGCTAATCCAACAAAGATTTTTGTTTACAAGCGTTAAAAGACCGTCTAATGGAAAATACCTACAAACTTTCCGGATAACCCGATATTTTTCTCCTTATTTTTCCCCTTGTTTGGACATTTTATGCCAGTTTATTTTCAATTTGTCATTGTCTGATGAAACACACTTTTTGCTTTTCGGATTTTGTGATGAGACAATATTTCGATATTAAAGTGAAGAAAATCTCGCAAACTGCGCGGGAAACCCTTAAATTTTATAGAATTATGTTTATAACCAGAGGCACACTAACCCACCACGTCTGAATTGTTGGTTTGCAAGTTAGATAAAATCAAAAGATTTTTAAAATCTGCACTGCAAAATTTTTTAAAATACATCGAAGTGACTGTGGATTATTTATTAAAAAATGGATAACATTGAAATAAGAGCTATCATAAGGTATCTCTGCACAAAGGTTTACGTTACAAGAAAATCATAGTGATATCAATGTCTAACATGATTCTACCTCCTCATATCAAGTGATTAAAAATCGGTCGTAATATGGGGAATTCAGAGGTTAAGCTTGCGAATATGCAGCAGATGTGAGAGCATCAAAAACAGTCATGGTTAAAAAAAACTATTGATTAGGCACACAAAATACATCAGACAAATCATTACTGGGATATATTTGCTAATAACGTTGGTAAACAAAAATTCGTTAATTTTTTGGTACTAGATCAAACATGTAAAGTTGGATCTAAAAAACAAAAAACTCAATTTTTTTCTGTCACCCATATTTGTTCGCAATATTGGTGCATTATAACTTATTATAGCGATATACGTATTTTTGTGAATCATAATTTCACCTTAGAATGTTGTTGATGTTCTGTTCTATGATTTTGTTTTTGGAAATTCTCTTATCCGGCAATAACCAGCAAATAAACTGTGATCCTATTTGAGCTTTTTGATAGCGTTTTTTATAGCGCTTTTCCAGTAGAGAAATGTCTTAGTGGAAATCATATTTACGTCACCTTTAAGGAGACTCCATCTTTTAAACTGACTGCTAGATGTTTTGACTGTGATTTTGATATATTTTTTTGTTTTTTTGGGGTATTCGCCACGAACTAAAACTCAAAATGAAACAAAAAATAAGAAAGAAATATCTTAAAACATTTAGACAATACTGTGATCTTGATGGTTTGTGAAATCATATCCGATTCAATTGAACATCAAATAAAGGATCGCTTTCGATATCCTGTAGAGATTATGTATGATTACTTCAAGAATCAGCGAATTGAGGCTCTTCTTCATTCAGACTCCCAGGTTCTGATGGGTTTGGAAAAAAAATCATCAATATCCACGACGATTCGTAAAGCTGATAGAAAATTAGGATACTTCACTGTATATTTAGACTTTTGTCCAATATCTGCTATATTAGTGATGAAAAAATAGCAACTGTGACACAGTCTTATGACTCTACAAAATGCATTTTACGATTTGCACCTTTCAACCAACCTGTGAAGGATGTTTGGGACACATTTTCGACGTACAAATGGTGTCTCAGAATGTTTTTCGTTTTTGATACTTAAAAAATAAAACCGCAAAATTAATTCAAACTTGTTTAATTGCTATTAAATTACAGAGTAGTTTTTGAATTTTAATTTATAAAAAACTACCATCCGTAAATATGCACCATCTGCTTCTTCACACTCATTTAGCCTGGAACTGAAATTTTCAATCACTTTGTAGCATCGCTCTTGGAATCGCGTGGATTTCATTTATTATTATTTGCTTTAAAATATTTATGTTGGCTGGTAATGGATTGAAAACTGTACTTTTTAAGGAAAAAATCAGCAGGTGTTAAATCTGGACCCCTCGGTGGCCAGTGGATGTCGCGTTCTCTTTCAGGGAATAAATCGTGAAGAGCTACTAAACAATCATTCGTGACGTGAGAAGTTGCTCCATCTTGTGGAAAAATGCGTTGCGGTTGTAGCCAATAGAATTTTGCATTTCTGGAGCCAAAAAAGCCCGGATCTTATGATAATAACTATCGGAATTAACAGTCTGAACGCAACCACGGTTATTCTCAAAAAAGTAGGGGCCGATAATTGCTTCGCTTGATATGGCAGCCCAAACGACAACCTTAGGCGAGTGTAATGGTTTCTGGTGCAGTTTCAGCGTATTGTCGGAAGCCCAATATCTGCAATTTTGTTTATTCAGATGGCCTTTGATATGGAAATTCGGTTCATCAGAAAACTATATGTTATTGAAGCTCCTAAAACAATTTTAATGTAGGAATCGTTTTTATAAACGCTCGGACGGAAAATGCGCGCTGTGCAAACTTAAATAGCCTATCAAGCGTTTAACACCCTTCCCCACACTATCTCTGTTTGGCGCGTAACAGTCAAAACAAAAGCGAAACGCATTTTCAGATACCTGTTATGAGGTGCCTATACCTTGTCTTGGTCTCCACCTATAAATCCAAAATTTAGTTTGTAAGGATTTCGTACAGGTGGTGGAATTACGTTTTTGCGATTTAAAGGCGAGTTCTCTCCACACTGTTAGTACTTTTTATGAAAAAGCTGTTGGTGCTATACCATATCTATACATTATATTTAATATCTACAACAAAGTAAAATAAAGAACATTACGAAGACTCAGAAAATTTTCTACTCATGATCTAGAAAATTTTACACATTCGGAAACAGGTATCCTACTAATAAACACAATCTGTATTGGAAGCTTACCTTGTAGATTCAATAAACATGAGTAAACAGTCCTTAACCAGTTATGTACATCACTGCTCACTGCAGATACACACCGAGAGTTGATAAGAATACTGCATATTGCAAAATACAAATTTGCTTCTTACAGAAAATCTATGGGCCATAGAAAAATTGTATTTACAGGTGTGTTTTCAAGTACTATGTGTACAGTGTAATTAATCAACACAAATCGGAAAAAAATTGGCAGTAATAGCTACTCAATCTATTACTTTGCAAGAGTCAAAAATTAAAGGTATGAAATCGCAGCATAGTACTAAGTAAAGCAACAACTGGGATTATTTTTGACATTTTGGCACACTTCAATATTTTGAGAATCTTATAACGAAAGCTCGTAATACAGTTGCATTTTAATCCTACCGCCGACACTGCTACTTTAGAAACATTACTGCAGCCTCCCTATTCTTCAGATTTGACCACTAGCGATTATTTTTCATTTTCCTTGTTGAGCAAAGAGTAACAAAGAATATTTTTGTGACGATAAATATTGAATCGCTTTCGAGAATGAGTGGTTGCTAGGATAAGAATCGAGGCAAAAATAAATCAACAAAAAGCCACCGAAGCCCTTCATCATCGATGTTCAAAGCCATGAAACGCTTTTTATTCCGTAATAAAATTTAATAAAAATGGGAACACGGAGAGACTGCGTCGCTTTTAAAAGGCCGCATAAGCGGAAATTACATGCTTAATTAAAACAGTAATCAATCGACATCCCTTCGCGCACCGAAAGGGGTCATGTAACCCTCCAGGCGCTGTGTCGTGAGGTTTTTGATTATAAATTACAAGTTGCACATACAGCGGCAATTGCATATTAATGCCCCTGGTCGATGGCGTCGAAGTCTTGTCACCAATCGGGTCTGAGTGGATTTTCCGATAGTGCGGATTATCTGACGAATATCTTCGCTATAAATTATTCCTGATCCCGTGAAACTTGTGAAGAGAAATCATTGCATAAGCTATGCTCAGCTGATTTCATTAATCTGAAAAATTAACATATATAAATACGTTGTATTAGATTTTTTCCATGTTTTATCAAATATATAAGAAGTCATTCTAAAATGTATGAGATACAGTTCTTGCTCTTTATTCGCGGGGGATACGTTCCGTAAATATGCCGCGAATACAGAAACCGTAAATACGGAATGGTAATTTGTTCCAAGGTTACAAAATAAAAAGAAAAAATATATAACAGCAATTTTATCAGAGATTCTTAACAATACGTATAATTATCAGGCTTGCGCTATGGTTTAAGGAATTTAGTATTTTTTTCTTCTTTTGCCGCTTTTAAAAGGCCTGTCAATTCGAACTGATATTTGGCTATGGCATTAACAATTTACCTTTAAAGAAAAAAGACTTCTTTCGATAGACGGATCAATTTTTATGAAGAAATCACAAAGCTCATTTGCTATTCGTAAAGCTTCACTCAGGTTTTTTAAGTTTAATGTTACCTTTTCAATGCTTGTCAAGGCTTCCTCTTCAATGGAATATGGATTAAGCATTTCCTCCAAGTTGATTTAAGTCAAATCTTTCTTCAAGCAATTCTTGAATGTCACTTGATTCTCTCGCTTCGAAACCATCTTGTCTTTTGCCATTCGCACCTTGAGCAATGTTTTTAGTTAATGTTTGAATTTACACGGATTCTTCATCATTACCATCAGTTGGATCAGGTCACAGTTTTTCAGCATAATGTGCATGGCTTCAGTTCTTGCAATGATTCTTTTATATTAACAATGCTCTTTGATATGTCAAAGTTTTTCCCACATTACATAACAGTATGATTTTAAAGATTTATCTAATCTAATAGAGGTTAAACGCCTGGATTATTCCTCGGTTCATAGGTTGGAGTAAGGCCGTCGTGTTAGGAGCCAAAAATATCATCTCACGAGGGTGCCTTGAAATCTAAACTGCCTTAAAATCTAAATTATTTTTCTTTAGATAAGTTTTAAATTCAGGAACAAAACAATCCCCGAACCAGTCACAGAAAATGACACTTGTAACCCATGCTTTCTTGTTTGAACGCCAAAACACTGGTAGGTTATCCTTGTTTCGATTTTTCAAAGCACGAGCATTTTTGCGATCTGAAAAGCATAAGTGGTTTAATTAAACAATCTTCTGGTGTATTAGAATAAAGCAGTAGTTTAACTCTATCTTTTGTTGCTTAAAAGCTGGGCTTTTCACTTTTAAACATACAAGTTTTGTTCGGCGTTCGTTTCTAAAATATATTATAATTCAGAGCAGTTCCGTCTGCATTAAACACTTGTTAAAGTTTGTGTCCACCATCCTCAATTAACTTTAAATATTCTTCTGGAAATGTTGCTACTGCTGAAGTGTCTGCACATGCAGCTTCTTCTTTGATGTTATGCAGTGATTGCCTCACCTTGAACTTAATGAACCAAACTTTCGATACTCCTCCATCCGTATGTTCATAACACGTTATTTAAAATGTGCATAAAGTCGCTTAGCTTTTTCACAAATTATAGCCCACCAGAAGAGAGTGTCAGAAGAGAGACACTCTCTTCTGGTTACAGTCTGAATCCACAATGTTAATACAGCTTCCATTTTTTCTATTACTTGATTACAAATAATTGTTGCTGATAGTCAGGTTGAAGCTGTAGGATTCCTTATTTTGTTTTCTGATTTCATGATGGATCTCACAGTTGATTCATTGACATTAAAAAAATGTGAATGGAGGCAAACGAGTCCCAAAGGAGTAAACGGCCAACTATTTCTATTTTTACCTTAAACGACAACACGACTTTTTTCCCTGTAGGAACTAATTTTTCTTTGCTTTTACTAAGAAATTATTGCGATGAATGATAAGTTGAAGCAATAAAACAAAAGATTCGGCACCGATCGTGCGAAAGCGGCTTTTATAAAAAGCCATAGCATCACGCAAAACCCGGCGACCCGTACGGGGGCGGTGCTTTCTTTGTATAAGAACTTTCATCCAAACGGCAATAAGACTTCTTTGTTTATAAATACTTTGATACTTGTTTGTTGTGAAAGGTAACTGGTTAATAAATATATATTATTCTAAAAATACAATATTTATCATTATTTTCGGATCCACAAATATAGAAATTTTCAGCCTCAAGTACAAGAAGTGATTACAATTGAAGTGATTTTTAATCCGCGAATACTGAAAATATGAATAACGGAACCGTGAATAAGGAGCTTTGACTGTACATGAGATGAGCAATTCAAATAGGAGTAGGTTATAGTGCGCCAAAGAAAGCAAATTCTATTCCATTAGTAACAAAAGTCATGACTACGGACGGCCTGCTTAGATTCTTATTTTAAGGTCCTTATAGCCTATTTGGCAAACGGAAGAATGGCATATTGTACATTCTGTGAATTATTATAAGTATATTGTAAATATGTCGCCAATAGTTACTTTCCTTGATCATTCCTATATTATTTAAGCAATTCATAAGTTAATATTGTTTTTTATTTAATTTTAATTTAATTTTATAAAATAAATATATTTTTTCTATGCGATACAGCCATGCTACAAATATAAAGTTATGAAGAACTTGTTCACTGTTATCGAAAACTTGTTTTATAGTATGCCAATATTAGTTCTAGTTTTCAGAAATGCAAAGTGTGTAAATAAAATAATAAGACTGGTAGTGGTGTTTTCGATCTGGCAACATTGTCGGCTTCCTCTTGGGGAAACCAACATCTGATTCATCAACATCTGATTCACCTTCAGCACGAATTTCTAGAGTCATTTGGTAGCACGTAGCATTTTTATTCGTGAACCGAATTTTTATGAGTTCCAAAAATGAGTATCTAATATAAGAGTCTGAAATGAGAGTCTAATATAAGTTTAATATAATTTAGCTTTTTTGATGAGAGTCTAATATAAGATGAGAGTCTAATATAAGTCTAATATAATTTAGCTTTTTTTTGTTTAAAAAAATTGGCGATTTTGTCAAATAAAAATGTTATGAACGTATTACGGCGATGCATAATCGCCGACTAAGTATTAGAGACATTGTAGATATTACTAAAACAATTTAGGCTTTCTCATGTGTCTTCTCATCTTGTTTCGAAACTACTGATTTTTTCTAAACATCGTTGTGTTGAGTTACATACATGTTTTCTTTTGGATGGTGATATTCTGAAATGCATAATTACTGGTAATGAGACATGGATCTATGTTTGTGACTCAGAAACAGCTCAATAATCAAGCGAGTATCGTACTAAAGATGAGCCAAATGCGAAAAAACCACCTGAAAGCCAGTAAAAAATCAAAGTCATATTAACTCTTCGATTACTGTGTTATTTATAGTTCCTTCCAACGGCTCAAACAGTTAATAAAGAGTACGAGTGTTGCTATTCATGTATCCGGAATTGGCAACAATGGTTTTGCTAGGCGCCATCTGACATATACGTCATAAAGTTTGACATTATTAACTGTATATGTACTCGGAACGTTTTGTCATACGGACGCTATTTGTGTCATTTAATGACTTGAAATTTTCATCTTAGTCAAACAATGGAATTAGGTCGTGAAAATTTTCCTGAGATGATTTACTAGGACTTTCGACGTGGATTATCTCAACAACAGTGCATCGATCAACTCACTTCAACTTTTGGCGATGAAACACCATCTAAAACAACTGTATATCACTGGTTTAGTAAATTGAATCGCGGCCGGTGTTCGCTTACGGACGAATTTAAAGAAGGTCGTCCAAAATCGGTTGTTGTACTAGAAAACGTCGATACTGTGCGCGATCTGATAAAGCAAGATCGTCATGTGACATAAAGTGAGATTGAGGCATCCGTGGGCATTTGTTTGACAAGCATATACAGGATTTTACATGAACATTTAGCTGTGAAAATAATTCTGCAATAATCTACACAAGTGACAAATTTTAGATATATGCGTATGAGCCCGAAACTAAAGCAGTCGACTTTGTGGGTCTTTCAAAATGAGCGAAACTCCAAAAAAGTTGTTGGTGTAAGAAGCACTTCGGAGCAAATGGTCACCTGTTTTTTTGCGATAAATGGGCATGTGGCTACAGTGCCATTAAAGAATCGTACAATGGTCAGTTCTGAATGTGACACAACCATTTGTTTGCCAGAAGTCTTCGAAAAAATAAGAAAAAACAACTAGCGACGCGGGATTATTTTTCACCATGGCAATGCGAGCTCTCACACATCGAATCGTATAACTTAATATTTGACCGAACAAAACATCGAATTGATGGATGATTTGTTTTTGTTCCCGTCATGATGAATAGACTACGTAGTCAACGGTTTTCGACAGCAAAAGAAGCGGTTGATGCGTTCAAAATGCACGTTTTGAAGATACTTCAATCGGAATGGAAAAAGTGCTATGAAAATTGGTTCATACGTATGCACAAGTGTATGGATCATCGCGGAGAATATTTTGAAAAACAATAAAACTCTTTTCAATGATAAATATTTGTTTTTATTTATTATTCCGGCTACGTAAATAGCAACCTTAGTGTTACTTATAATTTGCGTGAGTTTTTCATGCTCCTCGAATGAAGAAACCACTTCGCGAACGCCGTTTGGGGATTATTGGAATTATTGGGGATTAATTATACCAATATTTTAATTGCAAATGTTGTTCACTTCAAAGCCCTCGAAATCACATTGAAGCGAACTGATGTCAAAATTATTAACGTCACGCGGAATATCAGGAAATATATAGAGTTCATTGCAAAAGCCCTTAAAACTCAGTTATCCAGTGCGTTAGGCTTATTTAATAATACAATGCTACTTTTAAAATCGCGTCTATTCAACTGTTTGGGCTAGTTTAATCCTCTTCAATGCCATTAGGAACATCAGTCAGTCACAGAGAATTGTAATTATAGTATTATATAATAGTCCATTACTGAGATAATAATTACTGTTAGATATTAATAGATGTTAGGTGTGTCAAAGGGCGTTATTACTGTCACAAATAAATTTCGATCATATATATATATATATATATCGCCTTTGTTCTGTATAAACATTCAATATTCCTGTAATCAACAGTACCAGGTTTGAATTAAGTCACGTACATTATATAGTGGTAAAATTCATCTTTCATATGACAGCACATTTAAAGCATTGCTGGAGAAGATCATTCTGAAGCACCGTACTAATTTTTAGTTTTAAGTTGGGTTAAAAGGACATCAGTTTTATGGTAGCAAGCTGTAAGAGCAATTCTAAGTAGTTTACAATATTTCGTTATGGTCACATCCGTCAAAACTGAAGAAAATGTCGAAAAAACTGGTTAAAATTCTTAGAAATGATCATTGGATGGTTACAAGGCTCATTGAGTAGCTAACTGGTATTTCTAAATCTATTGCACATCTAATTTTGATTAAAAATTTGGGTAAACCGACGTTGCAAAAATAAGAAGGGCATAACAAAGGCTCACAAAAGTAAGATTGTACATGTTTTTTTGGTTACTCGACCATCAACTAATGGGTTGTCCGGAAAGTTTGTAGAAATTTTCCATTGGTTACGCTTTGAATGCTCGCAAGCAAAAATCTGTGTTGGATTAATAATATTTATTTGCATATTCTTAATTCTCCTCGTATTTATAATGTTCACTTTACAATTGAAGAGTGTTAGTTCTAAAGGGTCTAAATGCAAAACACTTGGAATCAAGATAATCAAATAAAACTAAATATTAGTAAGTAGTAAACATCATTTTAGCCTTAAATAAATATTTTAAAATAAAATAGGTTACTTTAAATAAGACCCCTGAGAAAAAATAAAAACAAAACTTAAATTGGACCGAAAAATTGAAAACAGCAAAACGTAAAAAGGTCTAAGTGCCCAATACTTATTTCTAAAAAGGGTCTATGTGCCTTAATACATATTATTGAGAAGGATCTAATACATATTAGCGACAAGAGTCTAAGTACCACAAACCCTACAACATTTTTATTAACTTTTGGATATTTTATTACAAAAGAAACATATATAAATCCAAAATACATTACAAACTCAAGTAGCTAACAAAAAACTAAATCAAACAATTTTATAGTGCGTACAAATTTGATTTTGTTAGGTTGTCTTTATGAGATGAGAGGTTTTATCAATCAGGTGTCCATACAAACGATAATGTGTTAGTGGAATATAATCTTGCATAGCTTTCAAATATTTCAATTTTGCTGCCATACCAATTTGCTTAGTAATTCCATTCTTACGTTCCGGAGGAAGTATATGGGATGAACAGATATCCTGGATATTTTTTTCTTTCTTTACTACATTGCAGACATCACTAAAAGTTTTCTTTACTTTTACATATCCAGGATTTTCATTACTTGTTCGAATTCATGAAGCTTGAAAAATCTGAAGGTTTGATGTATTTATAAACGTATCCACGAAGATCTTTGAAATCATTCTCAACCAAGTTTACCACCTCAAATCGATTTTGGTGATGAGCCTCTTTAATCATCATCTGATGGTACAAACTCGTTTGCGTTTTTCTACTTGGGCGAAGTCCCTATCCCAGCAGAGATATGAATGTCGAATTACCAAGTATTTTTGGTCGATTTGCAGAAACTTGCTTGTTGCAACTAAATAAATAAGCACTATAACTAGCATTCGATTAATATTTGGCCCAATACAGTTGTCACTCCAAATGACTAGTTTAGTTTTTGTTGCGAACTTATTTTTGGAAAGAAAAAATTACAACATGAGAGCTGACGGCTCTAGAACATGGTACTGTGAGTAAGGGATGATATAAAGATTACCTGCTCCAAATTATTAGAAGTTGATTGTTGCGATTCGATTATATCATTCATTAGCACTTGTCTGAATTCTTCAGTTTTTGTCTGGTGTAATTCAAGTTTACTTTCAAAAGACCTCTGTTCTATAGTGGTGCTGGCCTTTATTTTGGCATTAAGTAAATCACAGTTTGAGCAGGTATGAGATGTGAAAAATGTTTGTAGAATGTGTCCGAAAATCTGTAATTTACTGTAGTTTTGGAATATTTCTTTTAAAATGCTATAAATAGGTGGTTTATGTTTAAATCAGGGCTAAAAAATTCTTTTGGAGATTTTTGTCGGCTATAATGGTTCTCATCTTTAGGGAAACTGTTAATGTGCTCCACAACTATCTGGTTAATTTCCTCGGCATATTATCTTGGCTTATTTGCTTGGCCCCTGGTGTATTTTTATCTATCAAAACGTGTATCTTCTTATGAGACAATGGAAAAATTTTGCTGAATGTATTGCCATTCGCCTTGGCCTTTAAGTACAGCATAAAACACACCAACTTGATGGTGGCTGTGTCTAAAATTTCCATGACATCTTCGATTGATTTTACCGATTTGTATTAATCCAATTAAATAAGTTTTGATCATATAAGTGTTTTATATGATTAGCTATTTTATAGAAATCGTGAATTAAACTTTGTATTTGTTCTATAGAAATGGACTTGCATTGTAATTTAGCGTTAATCAAACTACAAATAAAATAAAAATTACAACCTAATCTCAATAGATTTACAAGAAAAAATACATTCTGTAATACACCTCGATACGTTTTGTACTCTGAGCTACTTGTCCTTATTGTTTTTTTTATACTTTTTGAATATTTTAATCTCCTTTTTTGCTCCATTTTTAGTTTGAAATATTGGAATAACACAATTGACACAAGACAAAAATCTTCATGAGATGTTTTAATTTAGAACGTAGGCGCATAGACCCTTTAGTAATAAAATTTATGTTAACACATACAGGGAACGCCATGTATCTGACAGTAGATGAACACCTAAATATATCGCTGGCACTTACCATCTTTGTAATACTCTTAGGAATGGAACATAGCCCCTAGATCCTTTAGAACTTACACTCTTCAACTCGTTTTGATTTGCATTTAGTTAGTCAAGTTGATTCAAATTGAAAATGTCGTTCGATGATTTGCATTTAGGCCACGTTATGCTTTTTTTTATTTCAAAAAGGCAAAAAATATTATTTGTGCCGTTTACGGAGAGGGAGGATCACGGTGGAAAAGTGGTTTAGTCAGTTCAGGACTGGATATTTTGATCTGGAATGCCGGCATTGCTCTAGCCGTCGTTCAAGCACTGATTTCGAGGAAATAAAGGTCACAATAGCCGAAGATATATGCACCACGGCCCGTGAAATAGCAGATAAGTTAAATATTAGCAAATCGATCGTTTTTTACCATCTGAAAAAAGAAATCTGCCGATAAAATGTGGGGGTCCCTCACGAACTTAGTGACCGAAATCTGCTAGACCGAATTTCTTCATGTGATCTTTTGCTGAAAAAATGCTTGGTAGTTGGTGATGAAAACTGGATTGTTTACCACAACGTGCAGCGAAAAAAATCATCGAGATTGCCAGGTCTATGACAAGTACGGGGAAAGACAGCCTTTATCGGAAGAAAATTATGCTTTGTATTTGTTGGGATTCGAAGGAATTTATACACATTAAGCTTTTTCTTTGCAACCAAACCCTAAATGTTTCAAAGGCAATTGAAGAAAACTTGTCATAATCAGCAAAAAACGGGAGTGGCCTCGAATTTCATTATGACAATGTACGACCACATGTTTTAATCAAGACCCAGCAAAAATTATTGAACTTCAATTGGGATGTTTTGCTCCATCCACCTTACTCATTGGACATTTTAGCCATAAATGAGAAACCTTTGAAAAAGGCAGAAGAGATGAAAAACAACGTGTTGATATTTTTTAGTAATAAATATGTAAATATTAGACAAAAAGGCATTATGGACTTACCATTACGTAGCAAAAAGATGTAAATAATAATGGTATTTGTGTAGTAGGTGTATATATAAATGCTTACACAAATCATTTGCGTTACTCTTTCTCTTAAAAAAATACAACTGAATGAACGAACTCTCTGGACAAACCGATATATTCGCCTGATTCAATTCCTTGCGATTTACAGCACTTCCTAAAACAGACAATGATCATTACGATGCTTATCAATATGATTTCGGACATCCAATAGGTTTAAATAAAAAACGCCTTTTTTCATTTCACATTTTCACATCTTTGACTTTCGAGTAGTAAAATCGAAATGAAAGGTTTCACTTTAACTATGGTGATTTCCTACTTTGTTAATTCGTTTCAAATCCATATAATCTTTAGCACTTTTCTGGTTTGCAGGTTAGATCAATCAAGTTTTTAAAATGGTATACGAGATCTATAAATATGAAACCGGAATTTTCCCATAGATAGCTGTCAATGTAGCTACCGTCAAATCGTGTCATTGGCACCATTTCGTTTTTGACATCTGACAAAGATTTTCAACTCACAACAATACAAGTTGCATACAACGCCATAGTTTGTAATAGCGTTGAACAAAAAGCAAATTAGATGCCGTGAAACTATTTATTTTATGTGAACTCTCATGCAATGACATTAATGACTGAAAACATTTTTGGACAAATCTCCCCCGCGGCTACTTCTGACAAAGCGCATTCTGTCAATTCAATTTGCGAAGGTTTTTTCAAGCAATTAGGATTTTATGTCCGCAATTTTCCGAGTTATGTTGGCTTTCAAGACATCAATAGTTGCTAGTTTATCGGCATAGACCAAAAATTTAACATAACCGCAAAGAAAATAATCTAAAGCCATTAAATTACATGACCTTGACAGTCAATTAATAGGTCCGTTTCTCGAAATAACTTTCTCACCGAATTGTTCCTTCAATAAATCGATTGTTGCGATCGCTGTATAAAATGTGGAGATGTGTTGAAATCACATCTCTTCCAGATCAATATCATTCGAATTCGGAATTAAATTATTCACTCACAGTTGCTTTTACCGCGACCCCTATCGAAAGTTCGGACATAGTAAAAAAATACCCGTTAGAAAAAAATGCTCTCTTGTTTCTTTTAAAAGTTTCAAGTAATTAAAATGGTAATGCGTCACTTGCCTCACACGTAATTATTTATTTTAATACTCTATAGATCGATTAATTTGTGAGTTTATGTAATAGCCGCATCCCGTATTTGCTTGAAAATAATGATTTTCTAGCTGTTTTTGTTTTCACGCCGCATACTGAATGTGCTTGAAAATAATGATGATTTTCATGGTGTAGTTTTTTAACTATATACCGTTTAACTACATATTTTTTAGGTGGTATTTTTATTGTATTTAATATAAAGTAAATAATATAATTTAATAAAGTGTAATAAAGTGTAAAATATAATTTAATATAAAGAGCCTTTATTTAATAGTGTAATCCACAATTGATTTATTTAAACTTTTTTCTATTTTTTATGTTCATGATGGTTTTATGATGGTCATTTGTCACTAAAAATATTACTAAAATTTTCCCTAGATTAGCCATAGTATAACAACGGGTAAGATTTGTATTAGTTCATTTACTTTCTAAGCAGCAACAAATAATTTAAAAGCACCTCTTAAATACATTTAATTATTTAAAAAAAAAATATTTTCGTTGTTTGCATTTGATGAACAGTATTTTCCACAAAAATAATCTATTTGTGTTTCTCTTCATTTTTCTTTCTTCAATGGCATCAGCCTGAATGGAGTTATTTTTTTATTTTATATTCAAAATAATGTAGGACTGTTTATTTTCGTTATTAGTGCTGTGTATGTAATTCAAAGCAAAATACTATTTATAAAAATAGAAAAAAACAATTAACGTTAGTCATAGCTTAAGAAAATTAACTATTTCGTGTTAAACATTACCAACTTGGCATGCTGGTTGTCCACACGTTGTCGTGGTTATTCGGGATTAAGGCTCTGTAATATTCAATGCTTTGCAAATATGTGTACTTTTAAGACACACATGTGAGAAAAGATAAATCACAATGCATCCTGTATGTTGAAATAAAAATGAAATTGAAATATTCTTTTTTCTCGCTACTAGACAGGAAACTTTTCAAATATCCCTCATAAATTACTTTCCAAAGAAAAATGCGGAGAAATAATTTTATGGCAATTTTCGTATTATCCATTATTTCTCGGAGACGTTATATTCATCCCGATCATTATTCTTTCTCTCGCTCACTCTACGTAAACAAAATACTTGGGGCTATTATTTCGCTTCGTCAAAATGGCATTCACACACTCACACACACATTTCTAACGCAATTTCCGATCTAAACTCCTTACATGCTAAACGAATTATTGATCGTCGCGAAAGCTGATTATATGCCGCTACGTCTTTCAAACCGTTTAAGTGGTGGAAATTAGTTGGAAAGTAGGA
The DNA here is from genome assembly GCA_031761425.1 of Cosmopolites sordidus. Lineage (NCBI taxonomy): Eukaryota > Metazoa > Arthropoda > Insecta > Coleoptera > Curculionidae > Cosmopolites > Cosmopolites sordidus. The sequence goes on from JARFXV010001577.1 coordinate 275,506, forward strand.
ACGATCAGCCAGTGTACTATGAAGTTATTACCAGGTAAATGGAACCAATGAGATAATTAGTTTTCGTGCGTTATGAAATTATTAGATGGAGAATTAAGAGAAGAGACAGGGCTGGAAGTTTGCCAAAATGAACTGGCACGGTAATAAACAACCTCGTCATTTGTTTAAAAAAAATTTAAATAATGTAATTAACGCACCTTCGCCAATTAGTCAATAAATATTATGAGTTTTTAAGCATTTTGGTATATTACAAAATTAGCATAAGTGCAATTTTGGCTAATGTTAATAAAATTTTCATCTATTGATGCCCAATTATTATACTGGTACTGATGATGAAATAATAACAATCCGACATTTTGAATCTGTTCAAAACAAAATAAGTTGTATTCCAATTTTCAGAAAGTTGGCGTTATATGATAAAGCGTCAACTTTTTTTTTAATTTTACGTTAAAACACATAATGATATTTTTACAGAATTTTTAGAGAATGATATAGTTTTTTTGTAGAATTCAGAAATTCAGTATCTCTTATTTTTTTCGGTTGACATGGGCGTTCTTTGTATTTAAAGTCGAAATCGCCACTTTTAAATTGTCTAAACGAACGCGCACACATGCGTCTTGCATTGGGAAATTGTCACCGTAAGTTTCCACAAATATATGACGACTTTCACTCGTGTTTTTCTTTTGATTGAACAAGAAAAGTAACTCGACATGTTTTCCATGCGAAAAAATATGACGCTAACTCGAAATCGTTTAAACATCAAAGGCATTTTGAAAGGTACTGTCGTAGCAACAAAATATTATAAGATATTAGACTGTGAACCGACATTGTTTCTAGCGCCATCTTATAAATAAATTAAGACTTTTTAGCTGCCATAACTAATTTTACTTAAGTATCCATCTCTTGCTCTTCTACAAATTGTCACACAAGCTTGAACTAATGTATTTTTTGAATGATAAGTAGCACTACCAGGTGTTGAAAACTGTGCAGCTAGCGGTGGCGCATACTTTGAATAAACCATTTTTTACCTTTCTCTCAAATTAAACGTGTTTTTTAAGGAAAAATTAAGAATTTTTAACCGCCACTATATTTTGAGAATGTAATGATCGTATGATATTTATTTATTCGTGGCATCATGCAACATATAAAAATATAGTACAAGTATGCGCAAAAAAGGGTAGAAAAGAAGAAAAGAAAACAAACAGTGTACACGAAAGACCCAGACCAACTAAACATTAATATCTAGGTTTCCAATCCATTCCATCGCTGCAACGTCGGCTCTCATGAAATCATTCCAGCTGTCCTGATAAGATCGTAGGGGGCACCCTTCACTAATATTTCTGATAGATTGTTTCAGACTCGGAGATTCTGCTACACCCCATTTCTAGAGTGAGTCAGCACATCGACCACATCGAGTGCAGATTCAACCACAGTTTTCTGTTAAACTCGATGCCGGCAGTATCAGGGTTGTATCTTTCAAACCATTCCCGCTCTTGGTGATTTTCAATATTTCTGCAATTTTGGTTCCTGAGATCTCTTAATTTGGTGTTCCATTTGACAAGCTGTTCAGCATTCAGTAATGGCAGGTTTCTTGATCGAAGTCTATTTGTCACTGGATAGGTATATCATAATGAATGATTCCAGGTTTGCCTGTATAATGCTGTATTCTCTGAGCAAAGCTTCGGTTCTACTAATCGGGGGTGGGTAGCCAGTAGGTAGGAGTTGGTCTGATTGTTCCACTGATGATGCGCATGGTATTGTTAAGCTGCGCATCAATTAGGTTGGTATGAGAACTGTTCAGGCACACTGGAGCACATTATTCTGCTGCGGAGAAAACTAGCGCGAGAGATAATGTATGCAATCGTTATTTATTATCGTTAAATTGTACCTGGAATTTAATCTTAACTTGCTTGTTGATAAGATGAAACGCATATACTTCAGTCTTACTGACAGTGGGCTTTAGTATCCATTTTTAATGTAAGAGTTAAGGGCAGCTAAGTCCTCTATGAGTGTTCTCTCCCCCTGATCAAGCTCTTTCGATCTACAAGCAAGAGCGTTATCGTCTGCGTACCAGAATTTCGTTGAACTAGTATTTGGAAGGTCATAAATATAAAGACTAAAGAAAAGAAGGGCCCGGTCCGAGCCCTGTGGCAGACCATTATTTAATACCCTTGTACTTTTACTTTCACCCAAGCAAACCGGAATGTATCTGTTGATTATCGTGTTATTAATAAGACCTGCAGTTCAGTAAGCACCTGCAGTTTGGCACTCAATCACCTTCAGGAGTTTACACATTATCTCCTCCCTCCAGACGCTATCGTATGCTGCCGTTAGGTCGATGAAGGCCATAGATGTCCGAAGTTTTTCTTGGAAACCGGCCTCTATAAAAGTTGTTAAAGCTAGCACCTTGTCGCAACAACTTCGATGAAGTCTGAATCCCGTTTGCTCAACTGGAATTCGTTCCAGAATGGAACCAGAAGTTTTATATGAGCCAAGAGTTTATATCAGCTGTTGAGCAGGGAAATGGACCTCAAATTTTGGGGGTGATCTGGTGATTTACCGGGTTTCAGAATAGCCGCAATTTTTGTTTTCTTCAGTTCATTGGGAAGTGTGCCCGTCCTTAAAATGGTGGAAAATAGGCAAGTCAACCAGTGTTTGGCATTTTTCCCAAGGTGGACTAAAAATCCTAGTTGCATGTTATCAAATCCAGGTGCTTTACCATTTTTTATCTGTTTTAGAGCAAGTTGCAATTCATCTAGAGTCTAAGGTGAGCAGATAATCGACTCGTTGGAGACTGAGTTTTTAAATTTCTTAATTCTTTCTTCATCCTGAAGGTATACAGTTTATCGCTGGATGATCTGAACATTTCTATTATATGGTTAGCATTGTGGTTTGTTGAAACACCAAGCAAATAATTGTCGCATTGCTCATTCCACCTTGGGACATATTCTTTTCTGTATCCACGAGGGACATGTTTCTTAGCAGATGCAAAAACAGCTCCGGCAAAACGACCGTAGTTCCGAGGCTGGGGCGAAATGAAACCAATATATTTTTCCAGGTGGTCGGGGAAGCCTTGCCAGTTTGGCGTGCGAAAGTTCCATCTAGGTCGTGGCATTAATTTTATTAGTGGGATGGACAGGGCGATATTCAAAATTATGGGCCTATATTGGCTATGTGGGAAGCTTGACATGATTTCTTTCAATGTAGGAATTGAGTGGTCTTTGTTATCGTGGGACACAAAACAGAGGTCCGGGTTGTAACCTCTTTGCCAAGCTGATCTGAATGCATCCAAATTCTTGGCATCAAAAACAACATTAAGGTTTTTATACTCAGCCTAGCCAACAATAATATTACCACAGTCGTTGTTGCGTGCATACTTCCACTGCTTATGGTGGCTATTAAAATCACCAGCATATATTGATTAATGAGCGGCGACTGGTAAGACAGTTGGTGGTTATTCTACGTTAGGTGGTTTGTAGATGTTATGGATAAAGATCTCTTCAAGCTTTCTGGAGACATTATGAATTTCATCTGTTGTATTTGTTGAAATTAGATGCGTATGATCAATGATAATTCTAACGTAAGTAGCAACGGATCCTTCCTCTTTTACGAAGATGTTTCTCATGTGGAGCATGAGATTCTTTGATTAGAACCACGTCAATGTTATTATTCAAAAGAAATTTGGACAAATATTCGCTTTTTGCTCGGATAATTTCTTCTATATTCAAGTGGCAAACTCGGACTGAAGGTCCGCTTTTTAGTCATTTGGTCCTGAAGAGGGCCTTTTACTAATATTTGATCGCCTTGGTTAATCTGCATGTCTATAGCCAGGAAATCCAATAAATGATTTGGCTGCCGAGAGTGTAGACTATTTAAGCGTGTATTATCACTTTGCACAAGATGTACCACGGGGAGGCTACGTTACACCCCATCGTATGATAATCTCTCCTGTTCGCAGAATTTAGTAACGCATTTATTTAAAAAAAAAAAACGACAGCTTTGGCAAATACACACAAATATCAAGACGATAAATAATGAAACACCTTATATATGGTGAGTTTTCTTGAATACAAATAACTTTAAAAGTTTTTAATTTGCATCTGTACAAAGAACGAAAATTATATCACATTACCAGTGCCTATAAGAAAAATGCAATGTAAGAAAATTAATGTCTTGAAACTCTAAACTGTCTAACCCCTTGAAAACTTAAAAAAAATTATATTCTTTCGTTTTTCGTTTTTTGCCTTCAATGGCACAAGTATCTGGGATTTATTAATAGAACATTATAAATAATAAGATGATTATTAGACATTATTACCACCAAAATAGAAATGTCGACAATATTATCAAAGTTATCATATATTATCAAAACCAAGGATAGCTCCAACGATAGCTCGAATCAAGTAAATTTGTTGGACATCCCGATATCTTAGACCCAGAGGTTTTGTACGGTGAAGTAGAAGCAGCTTTCAGAAGATTTAAAAATCGAGGGGAAACGATGGCGTTATCACAGAAATAATAAAAAATAAAATATGGAGTAATAACGGTTCATCTGACATGCAGCAATATTTGGAATTTAAGATTGTAGCCTTCAAACTGGTCACATATATTTCGCTATACCTATAGGACGGCGTTCTTATTAATAGGACCAATAAGATCATGGTGTGAATAATACAAGCATGATTGCATTTCAAAAATAATTAGTCGAGCACAATGTGGTTTTGCTCCACTAGAGGAACCAGAAATCAACTCATAAATATAAGATATATCATTGACAAATACTACGAGTATCAAGCACAAGAATAATTCCTAAATTATACTGCTAGAAATGGCAGTATCGAATTACTTTATTTTTCTCATACTCTCTTTCAGAGTTGATAATGAATTGTTGACCAATTTTAAAATAGGAAAGGGGCGATTTTTTCTCCTATATTATTTAATGTTTGTGAACAATGGATGCTCAGGAATGCATCAGAATACTTGTGAGCCGTCAGTTGGCGGTTACAGAATATCAAACGTGCGCTATTCCGATGACACGATATTAATAGCATCATCGGAAGAAGACATAAGGCGAATTATACTGACTAAAAAATGTAGGCAAGAAACTGCAATTTAAAATAATCTTTAATTGAAAAGAGTTAAATGCTGCCTAATGGTTGTTAACCGATCTAAAACTTGACCAACTGTTTTCTCACAGATAACTGATATTATTCGTAAAAATAAAGCCATCTATTTGGGTGCATGTATAGCGAATAACGGAGACGGAGAAAGTGAACTAAAAAGGCGAATCGGAATGTTCAAATCTACATAGGCAAGATTCACAAAGATCAGAATGGAAAGATAATTGTATTGTGAACCATATATTTTACATGAGCTCGGAAACATGGACATTAAATGCCACTTGCTGCAGACGGATTGCAGCAATCTAAATGATATGTTACAGACGTATACTGCGAATTCCTTGGCTAGCACACTGAACCAAATATCAATCTTAAAGGAACTGAAAGTGAACGTGGACAAATTTCTTCCAACAATTCGAGCACGTATACCTGCCTTCATTATCCCATGGAATGGTATGGATAAGTTATGTATCAGGAAAAAGCACTCGGTAAGCAAAAAAGTAAAAGGAAAAGGAAATAAAACCCACACCAATTCTCCTGTTGCTGAAATTATGAAAATGGCAGGAAATAGAGACATCACCGACTTATCAGTAGAAAAAATTTTAATATTAAACGTCTTAATATTAAAGTTATACATGAACAGCTGACGACTGATGGCGGCTGTAGGCCAGAAGTCGGTCTCGGGAGACACTGATTAACTTGCTTGAAGAATTTTGTTTTTGAACTAAACTTATGTTCAAGAACCTATTTACAGCTATTCATGAACATTATTGGTACGAAATTATAGAGTTATATAATATTCAGATTCCGGTTTAGAGCGGCTAAACAAATTTAGAACTCACCGTCAAAAGGCCGATCTTACAAAAAATTATATTTACCAATAATATATAGAGGTAGTGGTTAAGTTTGAATGTAAAATATGTGTAAGATTCATGAAATTGAACATGCGGATTATATTGAAAATGTTCAACAATTTGCAAACAGCTTTCCCGTTATCTTATACATAATAATCACAAATATACATTAAAAAATTGCTTATGCCATTTTGTTAAAAAATTGCCATTTTATACTGATTAATTTTAAATGCTTTTATTTAAAACAAAAACAACTGCATCATCTCAATTATGTGTAAAAGTATCAAAGATTAAAAGTACATTTTATTAAATTATACAAAGTGTTTACGAATTGGCTTATTATTGATGATTAGTATTAGCTTATGATGAATAAAATCGTTAATATATATTAAATGAAATCATCGACAATGTTTGCATCAATTTTGTTTTTCAACATAATGTCCTAAAGGTTCATTAGATTGATGTGTAGATAACGAAGGGTTTCTTGTCATGCTGTTCTGCACTAATTCACAACGGTGATGCGACTGAGTATTTCGCTGCACTTCTGGTTCATGTTCGCAAAACTTTCTTCTGAATCCAAAATCCCGATTTCACTTTATTATTACATAATATAAAAGGGCAGAACTATCTTATGCATGTCATCATCTCATTATTAACGGCTTGTTGCAATAAAATCTTTTTCTAGAGTAGTAGTTACAGAGTGTAGAGTCACAATGCCTAAAAACTACGATACAAAAAAAAAACTGAGAATGGTTGATGGTAAGGGGAAAGTGAGAATTTTTAGTCTGCCTTATAATAATCAACACAATAAGCAAATTGGAAAACTTGAACATAAATACTGTCTGAATGATTGTGGCGTGTTCATATATTTTTTCTTTTTTTTTGGGTTTTTTTCGTCACGATCAAAAACACGATAAATCACAATCACGATAAAACTCAAAAAAATATCAAAAATTTCTATTCTTATGTAAATAAAGAATCACAAAAAAATTAAATACATTTTAATAAAAAACAATTACCCAAAAAAATTTTTTTTGATACCAGACAAAACAGACAAATTATTAATAACAATAATAATAACTCTCAAACAGTTAACCTTACAATTCCTTACATCCGCGATATTTCTGACACAATTAAAAGAGTAGGAAATAAATACAACATAGAAACTTACTTATCTTACCAAATATAAATCAGTATTTGAGAGGGTGCTGAAAGTTCGTGCGGTGGAAATAATTGTTGTAGTGATCTTAGAATTAATTTATAATTTTCATATAAATATTTTTGTTACGTGTTTGTTACATTGTTAGGTTACGTTTAAGTCATTTTTGTTATATCTACTTGTGTTTTGAATTGCCTTTTAATTGAGCAGTAGCCTGTTAGACAATAAAGCATCATTCATTTATTTATTCATAACTGCGAACTTTTCCCTAAGAGATAGAAGAGGTTATTGAGCTGTAGTCCTTGTTGCTTTCATTTATAAAAATATACACTATACAAGTTAGAGGATGATCCAAATGCATACCCAAATACTTGGTGAATTCAGACTGTGGTTATGTTTTATTACTTATTTGTATAGTGGGACATGCTTGGTGTTGCAGGGTGAAAGTTACATGAGTATATTTGCCTTCATTCGTGCTTGCCACATCTTTAACCAGAATTGAACATTGTTTAAATTTTATTGTAACATTTGTGAATTTATAAATCTTGCTACGATTATATCTGATGTAAGTATTGAATGTAGTGTGAGTCGAGACATTATTTGGAAATATCTATCGGTCATGTAGAATTTGAGTATCCTGAAATATTGTAACGGGAGTTTTTGTTTGATGCCATACTTATTGAACGCCTGTGTAATATCTAGACAGGTAGCCGAAGAGAAGCCATTCTATTCTAAAAGCACTTAGAACAGAAACATGTTCACTACCGAATGCACCTGTTCGATCTCTTCATGTTTTTCGCGAAATATGAACGGGTTAATCGGATCTTATGAGATATGTAAATAAACTTATGAAACTAATTTTTACAATTTTTTATTCAGTTGAAATCAATCATACATTTTCTCCTTCAATGTAATTGCATTGGGAAGTCACACAGCGCCAGATACTGTTTGTCCACTTATCATGGCAGTTCTGAATCTCAGATACTGGAGCTGGTCGGTACGGCTTTTACAATATTCTCCAATATCTCAAAATGTTATCCTCGAGGTAGATTTGTAATTTTGGGATAAATAGAAAATCACAAGGACTCAAGTGTGGTAAATAAGGAGGTTAAGGAGCCAACCCATTAATCGAAATCATTGTGTAGCAAGACGCATTGTCGTGATATAGCACACAGGTGTTCTTAATGTTCGGTCTCACACGAGCGACTCTTTCGAAACCTTTCAAGAACTTCTCGGTAAAAATGGTGGTTTACCGTTTGGCCTTCAGACACAAATTGCTTTTGGACAATCTGAAGACTATCAAAAAGCAAATCAGCATGTTTTTGATATTTGATTTGCTCATTCTGGCTTTTTTAGCTATGATGAAGTTGAAGTGTGTCAGTCCTGCCCTGGCGCTTCGTCGTATTCAAGAATCCAATATTAGTCACCACGTTCATATTAGTAACACGTTCGAGAAATTAAGGATCATTTCCAATCCGTTCCCAAAAAGTCAAGACATGTTTCCCTCCTGTTGTCCTTTTAATCATGCGACAGGTTTTGCGGAATCATTTTGCCCCAATTTTCTTCATCGCCAATTCATAGGTCAACATTTGAGAAAATGACAACAACGCAGAAACTCATCATCTCAATATTTTAAAGTTTTGTCAGTCAAGAGTGGCTGTGTTAGGACTAATAATTCGTGGACCAACCTCACATGCTGTAGTATCACAGGACTCACAGAATTAATGAAAAAATGTTATATTACAGCAAAATTAATAAATCAATAAAATCAAAAGGAATTTTTAATATGTTAATTAATTTCGATATAATTAAAATTTATACGAATAAGGTCGGTGCACACGAAAGCTAGTTAAACGGAAAGTCTGAGCTATATGAATCGCGCAATGACTCGGAATCTCACGTGATGATTTAAGCGACGAAAGCGTCGTAAATTTACAGAAAATCACGTAATGCGATGACTACCAGCCGATCCGTTAGGACGACTGTTAAGCACGCGATATATGCACTAAACCCGTTGACTTATCATCGTCTATTTTATTCACATAACTTGTTAAACAAAATGTGAAAAGTGTGGTATATAGCGTTAATGGAAATATTTATTAAGAAATAATGCATTTACAATAATAAAAGGTATCATAACGTCCAATTTCCTATTCAAATAAACACATTTTTAAGTAACTACATATATTTGCAGAGGAGCAACTAATAACAATGGCAGGATACTAAAAGAAAGGAGTACAAAATTAATTTGATATAGAATTTTTTACACACTACTCTTTTTCCTCTTCTTCTTCTTGTGATGCTGCATCCGGTTGGTGCCATTCCATCTCGATCGATATGCAGTAGCTACTTGCCGATGCTGCAGTAGCTATTTTTGATGTGTGGTAGTTTTTCAGGATCTCTTCCTACCTTTTTTTACCCCGCGGCTTTGATACTGGATGCAGTAGATTCCTGGCTAGTGGTGATTATAATGCCAAACACAGATGGAGATCAAGGTTGATAACTAGTAATGTTCGAGAGCTCATAGAATATATCGTAATCTAAATACTTTGTCTACTGGTAGGTCCATATACTGGCCTAGTGATAAGAATAAAGTACCGGACACTATTGACTTATGTATTACTAAAAATATTCCTACTAGATTTTGTCTAGCACACCAAAGCTTTGATCTTTCATGGGCTCATTCTCCCACAATAGTAACCTTCAGTTCGAACATTATCAATGTACAAAAACCAGCCGTGCTCACTAACAAAAAAACGAACTGGGATTTGTTTAAACACTTGCTTGATGAAAGAATACATACTGATATCCTATTAAAATCTCCTGAAAATATAGAGAATGCTGTAGAAGATCTAAGTATTACAATACAACAAGCCGCATGGGATGTAACCCCTGAAAGGAGTAGTCAAATTCAGAATCAGAATTGCTCTATAATAGCAAGGCATGTAATTGGCAAAAAACGAAGATTACAAAAAGGGTGGATAATAATTAAAGCCCCGGAAGACAAGACAATATTTAACAGAGCAATGAGAGAGATACTGATTACTCTTTGTTTAAGGTTGCAGTAAAAATCAATAAACGCCCGGGAGGGCATATCACCAATCAGAAAACAGAAAAGAAAAAAAGGAAGAAATAACCTCATGCTTTAAAGCAGCATTCCAAATGGTACTTCCCATTAAAGTCATAAAAATTAGTGAAGTTAAAGCTATGATGCATAGAAACCTCAACCCAAAGAAAAGTCTCGGGCAAGGGCAAAAATAACAGGGCAAGTCATTAAATAATTACCGGAAAAAGCATTAGTATTGCTTATCATTGCTCCATTACTATCTATGTTCCGCTGATGACTTCGTTTAATAGACAGACTATATTATTACTTACTTATTTATTACTTATTTATTTCCCTTCTGCGGTTGCTTTCAACTCTTTGGTTCAATGGTTACTCAAGATGATTTAGATTTAAATTTACAAAATTTTTCATTATCATAAAAACAGAAATATCCATCTGATCATCAGTAGATAGTGGATGGTGAAAAATATATTCAAGAAAGACAAAATAATATGTGACAAATATTAATTTCATGGGTTACTTAACAGCAAGGATTAGTTTGAAAATGTCATATAAAATAGTAGTCGTCCTAATACGGCTTGTGCAGAAAGTTCATAGGGATTTTTCATGAGAAAGAGAAAAACAAAGAAGTTTATGTAAATATTTTTTTCACATCTTCTTCTCTTTTAAAAGATTTCCCATTTAAATAATTTTGGAGGGAGCGGACTAGATAGTAGTTATGAGGGTGCGAATAGTAGTTATGAGGGTGCGATAGTAGTTATGAGGGTGTGAATGGGATAAGCATCCTAACTGAAGCTCAACAATTTTTGCCAGGTTCTGATTGAAACGTGTGGTGGTGCATTGTCATGATGACACACAATGCCTTTTCTGTTTGCTAATTCTGGATGTTTTCTTTAATTGCTGAATTCGGCCGATCTAATTGTGAATAGCAGAGGTCGGTGTTGAAGGTTTGGTTCTGTGAAAGCAGCTCAAAGTGTATAGGTCCCTTCTATTCACACCAAATCCCAAGCATAATTTTCTTCGAATGATTCACATGATTGTACACAATCTAGTTTTCATTACCGGTTACCACCTGCTTCAAAAATACAGTCTGAGATTTTGTCAGCAAAAGATCACACAAGTTTATGAGGGACATCACGCATCGTATCAGCAGATGTGCCCCTTTTTGCACATCGTTAAAAATGGTCGATTTGCTAATATTTAACTTATCTGCTATTTTATGGATCTTTAGAGATTTTAACTTTTATTTCATGGACACTGCACGACGGGCAGAGCGAGGTCACTTTTCTAGGTTAAAGTCTCGATCCCTGAACCGACCAAACTATTTTTACATCGTGCTTTTCCCAACACAACCCTCTCCAGAAATGGTATAAATCTTTATTTTCTGTTTGGACAGCGTCCTTACCCTTTTTGAAATAAAAAAGCATAATATGGCGCTAATTTAAGTTATCGACACACATTTTCAATTTGCGTCAACTTGGCTAACAGAAGGCAAATTAAAGTGAATCTGAACCTAAGTATTGTACATATAACATGAATTAATAATACGTAAATAAACATTACTAATCCAACACAGAATTTTTTTCGAAGCGTTATCAACTCCGTACAAATCCTCCCAATCTGTACCAACTTTTCAGACAACTCAACAGTAAAAGTAGAGCACCTTAATATTATAAAAAAAATTGGTAAAAAAATTATCGTTATTAATAAATAGTTTCCTTAATTAATATACATTTGAAGATGTCTATCAACATGAAACAGCTGCGCTTATATGTATAGATTCTATAGTATGAATAACCCTGAATTAGTTCAGTGAAACGACAATACAAGGTTCAATGATAAATGACTCGCGAGTTTTCATTGGGTAAGATTCATAGTAGCGCAATAATGGCGAGGTAAGACATATATTGCGGATTATGGTTTGACTCAACTGATAATACAAACACATAAATAATCTATATTTTATCGAGTTAAACAGTGAATCAGTTGGCAAGCGGGGCATATGCGGCAATTTTCCACTATTTGTCAAGATAAAGAAGGACGGAATAACGTTCCACATGCAAACCTTCTATATATCTTCCATATTAGAGCTTATTATACTGCAAGGCTACTCAGCCGTAATCTAAAAACTCTTTCTCAATGTGCGACACATCGCTTTCACGCTAGCCACTAAATTAATTCGCAATAAAATTATACATTCGTGATCCAACACTCATGAATACTCTAACTTAATGGTATGCAGTATACTTGTGTTAAACACGGCTATAGCGGGAGGATTGTGGAGATCGAGGACGACCGACGAAAATTCGATTTGTTTCAACTGAATGCAGCGAATACGTCGACCTAGCACCGCTCAATTCTCTATTTAGTTTACTTCCACTCGATTCCAAGCTACTTTAAATGGATAATTATTTTGCCATTGTAGGATGCTTTCAAATTTAGCGAGCGAAACTTTTAAAATAGCACATAGGTGTTTTTTGATATTTCGTTAGTGAGTTTCAATTTATAGAAACAGGTATACAAAGTAATATTGAATTCATAACATGAAAAGTTGCATAGTCGACCCGTGGAAAATATTAAAACTATTCAAAAAGCGAGGAAAATTCTCCCATACTAATGTATATGGTCGCACCTTTAGTCATTTCTTCAGCTGCTTTTTGAACATTCAACTCAAACCCGACATTAATTTAATGTTAATTAATAAACACTCTTTTCGTACATGTAAAAAATTAGATTTTAGCGGCCAAGGTAAAGGGTCCGAAATCATCTAATGTACCCGTTCGATATGGAGCTTTTTAATATATATATATATATATATATATATATATATATATATATATATATATATATATATATATATATATATATATGTATATGTATATATACATATATATATATATATATATATATATATATACGTATAAATACATATATACATATATATATATATATATATATATATATATATATATATATATATATATATATATATATATATATATATATATATATATATATATATATATGTTGAGTGTCTGATGACTCTCAGCACCGTTGTCCAAAAAATTCTGACACTGCATATATACGCCATCCTACGGGAAGTCGGCGAAAAGTATGGGTTGTTGACTGTGGATGGGATCTTCCTATTCTTGACGAGAGAGCACATGTTGGTGACCTGAAGAGTCTAAACATCAAGAGACGAAACATATGCCCTCCAATGGAAGGGATGGGTGGGGCCCGTCCCCAGTCAAGTAATCAACAAAATGTTCATTTAGGCGGAGACGCATCATTGGAGGCAATCGAAAGAAATAAAAAAATGTATATATATATGTATATATATAAATATGAACATTTGTTAGTTGCTTGATAGGGAGGAAGCCCTACCCATCCCTCACATTGGAGGACACATGTTTCGTCTGTTGCTGGTTAGACTCATCATTGGATGCAATCCAAAGAAATCAATAAATGTGTGTATATATATATATATATATATATATATATATATATATATATATATATATATATATATATATATATATATATATATAATCATCATCGTAATCATTTAGCCATTGTCGAGCTACTGTAGGATGAATACCTCCCCAGCATATCTCCAACTTGCGCGGCCCCTCTGCCATTTTAGTAAAATATATTTAATAATGTCAACCGTCCATCGTGTTTTCGGTCTTCTTCGTGAGCGTTTATGATCAAGCGGTATCCATTCCAGGATTGCTTTGGTCCATCTGTCGTCACATCGCCTCGCTATATATACTTATGTACCGTACACTGCTGGAGCACGGACAAGAATTCGGAGTAACACCGCAAGCCATTTCTAGCCTTTTATACAAGTTAGGGAAAAGTCAAAATGAGACACGTTAGGCCCCATATGAGCTCATAATTGTGAATGACAGCAAAGGCTTTGACATTGTTGTGCCATTTCTCTCCAGATTCAAGAAAAATAATAAGATTATGATCTCTATGAAAAGTGGATGCTCTAAGATAATCCAAAGAGGTGAAAATCGTGCATTAGCCCTAGTAAGCTATTTACCAGTACCGCAAAGAAGTGTTGCTGAGTATATAGTGGGATCAGCTGGGCATCATGAATTATGAGTTGCTGCAATCTAGTAAAATCTCTGTTTTTCGAAAATTTACATCATGTATCTTTTTAATGACTAACATTTGCCAACACATTTATTGACTAAATTCTCTTATTATGATCTCTACTATCACTAGTTGCTCTATGGCGGATAAGTTATGGGACACCCTGTATAAAGGTAGGGAAATTACTTCGAAGAGTAAGTTTGTATTAGTTTTTTCATAAATAAATGTAAAAGGCAGTCAAAGTAGGCCCATAATTATGTTAAAAACCTAATAATACACATAAAGAAAGGATAATATTAATACCATTATACAACATTTTCAAATAGCTATTCTTAACTCTATAAACTTTAGCAAAGTGTATTACTTTTCTTAAGACGGTCCTGTCTAAATTAAAGGAATTGCTCGAAGTTGTCACCAGTTTCATTTATACTCAAAACTACGCGGGACGTAACCATGACTTAGTCACGGCGCGTTATAGCGCAACCGGTTTGTCTGTTATTATTGCTGCAGCCTGGTCGATACGTGTAATTAGTTCCTTCCGTATGGTTATAAGCATTTTAAGAACTTAACTTGGCATGCAATTTTAGAGGAAAAAGTGATTGAGGTCTGGAGACCTCAGAGGCCACCCAACTAATTCACCTATTCCGAAATGTATTTTCAGAACTCTCGTATTTCTCGTTTAAAATGAGCAGGCAATAATGGCCCATTAAAAGGAAACCACATCATTTGCTTGGAATTTACCGACACATCCTCTGTGAGGCCCGGAATTTTTTTTTCAGGAAATCCAAGTAGTCTTTAGTGTTGTGTGTGGAGGAATTTGGTGACTGCAGTTAGATAGATCATTAAAGTGATCGCATCAAATATAATAATACTGATTTATAAAATTTTTATAATAAAACTTTTTTTTGTCACACGAAAACGTCTGTCTAATTTAGATAGTACTAGTTTCTTTGTGGCATTCAAATATATATTTTTATAAAAAATATACAAAAAAACACTTACACTATACAATTATCCACCTATACACAATATTTATGATTTTTCATGAGTACATATCTTCCGGTATCCCAGGACTCCATTTTCCTTGATATCGTATCTCTAGAAGGGAAATATCCTGGTGGAATCTCTCGCCGTGTTGCCACCTAGGTTTTCAGGGAAAACATAAATGTAACTTCAGAATATATATCTTCAAGGGCATATTGCTCCCCAAAGCTTTGTATTAGATCAAAAGTTTATGAATTCAATCTTTGTAATTTTCTGCCCTGTGGTTACCCCAAATTTTTTTACATCAACAAAACAGTTTTAACATTAACAGTTTTTGCTGAAAGCTGTTATCCTTCATTAGTTCCCTTATTTAAGGACCTGCAAATATTCCCTCTTTAATTTTAGCATTGCCAATTTTAGGAAATTTCCCTTTCAGATATAAATATCCATTACCATTTTTGTCAATCGCTTTTACAACATTTTTTGAAGCCTAGTTTTATATACAAGGGTGGTAAAAGAAGTACATCTTCAGAGTTCACTAGAAGTTAACTTTTAACATTTCTCCGTCCTGGAGAAAGTGACTTACGCTTAGGTCACTCTTTCTTTATATAGTAATTTTTTCTATCTCTACTGTCCCATTCGCAAATAAAATAGCAATGTTTGTGTAACCAAGCTGCAATCCAATAAAATGATCAATGACTTTATAATTTCTACAAATTTTCCAGGAGTATTTACTGTATTCAATCTTTTCCAGAAGGAATTTCATATTTTCGTAGGTTTCTTTCATATTAGAACCATGTACTATATATATTGAAGGAAGTATGTTTTCGTCGTGTAGCAACACTAGCTTTGAATTGAAATTTCAATTCATCAAATTTAATTTGATGAGTCAATGAACAATCGCCCATGGCTTCCGGCCGTTTACTCTAGATCCCAAAAGCTCAGCCTGTTTTTTATATAAATGTAAATCACGCACCAAACCATTTAGGTCACCTTGTGTCAATAAAGTGTGGTTCTTTTGAAGTACTTGGTTTATCAGTTGGGTCGCACTTTGTTTCTAAGTTATCGTCTTGATTAGCAGCAACTTCTTGGGTTTCTGATGACCTTGGAGGTGTTAACACAGACAATTCGGCACTATGTAGGATTGGTCTTTTTGCAGATGACAGGTCTGGATATTTAACAGCCTTAACTAATATCAGTAAATTTAAATTTGTTCACTATGATAGTTATCTACCTTCAGAAATGACATTATCCAAACATAAACACGTATATGAGGTGATATTGAATATGTAACTGCCACAAAAAAAGTGAGGGTGAGGGGGAAAAATTACATTGTTTTTGTAATGAGAGTAGATAAGTACAATCAAATATCAAGCAGTATTCGTGTGACAAAAACAGTGTTTATCAGTGTAATCAATTTGGAAATGGTACGGTATCATCAAATTACTGATCTACTAATTTATAGGATGAGCAAGTTATCTTTCAAAATAAAAATGTCAATCTATCATGCTCTAGTAATATCCATGGTAAAAGGTTTTCGAATAACAGTGTTAGAACTTTAAAGCCTAATAGCGGCAACACTGTTTGAAATGAAAATGTTAGTTATAGACTACTATGTTCAGTACATTGTGTCAATTCACCATGGAAAGACAATCTACTGTGCATTGAAACTGAACGTTGGAGATGCACTTTGCACTTTGGGGAAAAATAATCTTTTCCACGAAGAGCACTTCAGTCTTAATCAGTTTGTGAACAAATATGTAAGATTTGGATTGATGCACATCATTAAGTGATTCAGGAGTTATATCTTTCTCCTCAAAAAGTCACGGTTCAGCTCCGTTTTTGAGCTGAATGACTGATAGGATCTTAATTTTTTGAAGGCGATGATAGAAATCGTGTTAGGAATGTAGAAATATAGGTTTTATTTCGATAAGACGATGCCACTTGACACACATCTTGCAAGATAATCGATTTATTGCATTAAGAGTTTCCTGGGCGCGTTATTTCGCGATGTGGTAATGTCAACTGTTATGTTAAATCTCTGTTTAGCAGAAATAAATCCCGAACAATTATTGACCTTAGACGGAACATTCAGGCCACCATTGAAAATATATCACCCTTATGTGAAAGACTAATCGAAAATTGAATCTCGAGAATGCATTTCATGACGAAACCGAGGGAAACATTTGAACGACATTATGTTCATAATGCCATTGCTCATTTTGCAAGACATTTGCAATACATTAAAATTACCAGATTATCGCTTGCAGTTATCATTGTATCACATTTTAAAATTCAGACACTTTTATTGGACAAGCCTTTACTATATGGATTTCATGTCTGGTTTAAATTCCTCAACTAAACTCTAGTACAGCTTCAGGCATTCCAAATAAAAATTCTGCATGTGACTCTAATCTCACCCTGGTTTGGTTGGAACAACCAGATCCACTGATAAACCGGACTCCAATTCGGCTTCCCAATTCATCGAATTAACTTTCGCGCAGTCTTTTTTATGCGCGAAAAACTCCTTGTTTAGACTATACAGGTTTCCATACTCTGTACTACGTATATTTAACACCAATGTTAGCGCGGTCTTGCCCTACCGATGTGACAAGTGGAAAATAACGAAGACGACAATAATAAAAAAAAACTTGATAGGAGAACTATCAATGATGAATTGAAAAGAGCGAACATGTCCTGCCAGAGAACCACATGGCGCTTTGGAATTTATTATTTTATATTATATATATATATATATATATATATATATATATATATATATATATATATATATATATATATATATATATATATATATATATATATATATATATATATATATATATTATCATCATCATCATCATCAGCCCGTGTCGACCCACTGCAGGATGAAGGCCTCTTCAGCATGTTTCCAACTTCCACGGTCCTAGGCTTTCCTCTGCCACTCTTGTCCAATATACTTAACGATGTCATCAATCCATCGTGCTTTCGGTCTTCTTCGCGGACGTTTGCGATCAAGCGGTATCCACTCCAGAATTGCCTTGGTCCATCTGTCATCCCATCGCCTCGCTATATGGCATGCCCATCTGCATTTCAATCGCTTTACTCTTCCAATGATGTCACAGACTTTCGTTTGTTCCTTGATCCATGCACAGGACTTTGTGCCTCGTCTTGTAATACCAAGCATTCATTTTTCCATTCATCTCTGTGCCACCCGAAGTTTTTGAATTGATTGGGATCTGAGTGTCCAGGTTTCACTTCCGTATGTCATAACGGGTAGAACGCTCCACTTCCCGGGCGGTATTCCCCTCCATTGAAATCCTCTGCCTAAGATATATAAAGCTGTGCACAATCTTCAAATCCCTTCCTAAAACTGAACTTCTTCTGTACTGAGCAAAGTTATTGAACATAACCTGACTCTTTTTCAGGTTTATTTCAAGCCAAATGGTTCGCCAGCCCTTTGCAGTTCTTGAATGCGTCTTCGCAGCTCCTCTGGGTCTTGTGAAAGGAGAACGATATCATCTGCAAATCTAAGATGGTTTAAGTTTGCACCATTGATGTTTACACAATTTTTACAGTTCAGTTTACAGTTCAGTTCAGTTTACAGTTTACGGAATACTTTTTCAAAGCCAGCCGACAAAAGAATAGATGATATTGCGTCACCCTGCCGTACACCTCGTTCTACATTAGTTCCCACTTCAAGATCATCAAGGTGAATTGTGGTTGTAGCTCCATCATATATTGATCCTAATAGGTTAACATATGCTTTATCTACCCCTTGGCTAAGCAGTGCATCCATTATTGCATGCTTTGAGATGAAGTCAAATGCTTTTCCGTAGTTGATAAAACCCAAACACAGTGGCATGGTGCATTCGTTGTGCCTTTCTATGGCCTGCAGTACAACCTGGATGTGATCCATTGTACTGAATCCTGCTTGACGGTAGTTCTTTAAATCCTCCTGTACTCCCTTTTTATGTAAAAGGCTCACTTCTGCATTTTTCCATAAGTAGGGTACTTTTTATTCTTTGATGTATTTTGAGTATAATGTTGCCAGTGTTTTATGTAACGTCCGACCACCAGCTTTTAACATTTCGACACTTATACTGTCCTTTCCTGGAGCCTTGCCGTTTTTCATCGATTCTATAGCATTTGTTACTTCCTCCGCTAGAATATCTGACATTTGTTCTTCTGTGGGTATTGTTGTCTTTGATTGGTTTTGCTCTTCATATAACTGGGAATAAAATTTTCTAGTACGCGCCCTGCATACTGTGCCATCCTCACGCCTTAAGGCATATATATATATATATATATATATATATATATATATATATATATATATATATATATATATATATATGTGTGTGTGTGTGTGTGTTTCTAAATCATCCCGGGTGTCGATCCGTTGATCCTGTGAAGATCACGACGCGTTTCGCCAAAATGCGTTCGCATTTGGCATTTTCAAGTGCTGTCCGCTTCGACTGAAGAGTCCAACAACGGGATCAACGGATCGACACCCGGAATGATTTAGAAACATTATCTACCATCCGTGAAAAAATTAGATGTAACATATATATATATATATATATATATATATATATATATATATATATATATATATATATATATATACACCGAATAAAATATCGGTAACATCCCGTTTCAGCTAGAAGACCAGCAATCATTCAACCCTAAGCCCCATTAGGGAGTTTGAGGTTGATGTATTAAGTATTACTTATTTTTCATTTCATTTTATATAAATCTTTTGAGCCAACTTAACAACCAGGACGAAGGAGAGGGGCAATGCTGGAAACTTCGAGCAGTTCTTTTAATTTAGACAGGACCGCATGCAAATATATTTCTTTATTTTAAGTCATTTAAGCAACATTGATTGAAAAGTTTAGAAAAGTCAAGAATTATCAACTTAAGATTCACACTGTATGATCTGAATTGATAAAACAATTTTCTGAAGAAAGTGTCTGATGTTCTCCTTTATTATTTTCTCTATATCTATTAAAAATTAAAAAAAAATATTAACTGTAACTTCCTACTGAAAGTCTAAGGTTGAAATTAACTGCGTTGACCTTGTTTCGACGATGGTGAAGAATGAAAAAACGAGACTCGTTTCAAATGTAACAGAAACAAGTTTGTAAACGTGTTATTCCCATTTCATTTCGATGATATAACCTTAACCTTAAAGGAAATGGTTATATTTTCTTGTATGCGCTCATAAAAAACGCGAAATTGTGGTAAAAGGTGGTATTTCGAAAGGAACGTAATATTTTATAGTTCTATGATGCAAGCTGAATGATAAATGAGAGATTTTCGTGCTTTTTTTATTATTTTTCTTTTTACTGTTGAGATAAACATAAAATTTTCTCTTCGAGAGACAAATAATGATTAAAAGGTTAAATATTTAGAATTATGTGCTTTTTATTATATCCTGGCTTTTGTTATTTATTAGGTGTTACTGTAATTTTCACCGCTTACGTATCCATGTTCATTTTGTATATTTTGTATTTTTTATACAGGGTCAGTATTATCAAATTTTATCAAATCAAATCGATCAAATGTCTCGAAAACGCTTTGAGATACCATAATAAAATTTTATTTTCAAACATCAGGAACATCATTGTACCGTTTCAGATCCTTTCTAAGAAATTAACATACCTCGCGTAGCGTAGCGTAACATAAACGAGCGTGGATGCACCACAGGACAAATAGTTTAGAAAATAGGCTGGATATCGAAGGATTTTCCATTCGAGTGCTACAACTTTTCCCAGAATGAATTTTTCATGACCGAGGATCACAAAAAAAACTATTTTACTATTATATTAATTATTATATTTTGAATAAATATATCTCTTCTTCAGAATTATAACCAATATTCAGTTAGAATAGCTGTTCGATAGCACTGATGTAATATCCTAGTTAAAAGTTTACATTTAATGGAGACCAGACCATCAATGTTGTATCTATTAAGAAGCCGTAATAAATGTATTACTGCCTTGCTTAGGGGTCTTTGCTAATTCCGTATTTTTGGAAAAACCTACATTAATCTCATTATTAGTCAATTGCATTTTCCTTGTAGTTGGTGTTGAGTTATCTCCAAACACTAATATTCTATTTTCTTGCTCTATTGGCGCATTGTAAGAAGGAATTGTTCAAAATCCATTACATATTATACATATATTATACGATTAAAATTGATCCGATATCCACCTCCATTAAGCAACTCATATTTTTATTGACTGTATACAGTCATATACAGTCTGTATGTCAGTACAGTCAACTTTTTACTCTTGTATTACACGCTACTTAACGTGTTATACAAACTGAAGTTAAGTTAAAAACATCTCATCTTATAATCGATAGTCGTCTTTTATTTTGTGTGGTCGGCCCACTTTACTACGCTCACCCCTAAAACTGGTGTTAAACTTATCCCATACACCTCTGGGCAATCGGCGTTGGCATCAGAAATCAGTAAAGTACAGCTTGCACCACAGTAACTTGAGCGATAACTGATCCAATGATAACAATGAAGCTTATCTAACATGAGTGCCACAGGGGAGGGCAACCCCACTAGTTTATTAGTGCCCCTGTATTGGCGCCGGATTAGTGGGGGCAGTGGCTTTAGCGCGAGCTAGAGTGTCGAACTGGGGTCAGTGGCTGTAGTCGAGAGGCATAAGCTGCACGGTCAAAAGCAGAGATATCCTATTTTAACCGTAGGTGTCGAGGTTGCCTATATTCGGTTTCCGTATGGCCCCCCTCTAGATTTTAACCACGCTCGAAGTCATTTAACTTCAGTTATCGATAACTGATGCTCTACGCAGTGCAACTTCCCTCATGATATATTAAAATCATAATCTTATGCTTTTATTTCAACTATATAACTTATATCAAAATTTCATTTGTAACTATATTTGAACCTTTCTTAAATAGTATGGAAAGAGAAGTAATAGTACCACTCTGTTTGTATAATATCAATATTCTTCCTCTTCCTGTTGTGTTCTAACCCATAGGTGAGTCTTGAAGTCGTTCAACCTTAACCTCAATCCCGATCGATCTCCAGCGGCTCCTTGTCATTTTTTGATGGTGCAGTATTTGTCCTGTCATCGTATCTTCCATCATTTGGTCTGCCTCTTTTTCTATTAACCACTATTCGTCACTCCATGATTCTCTTTAATTTTGAAAAATGGCAGTCGGCCTTTTGACATTCATGCGACATGTCCAGCTTTCTTGAGCCGCTATACCTTCACGTAGTCCACAATATCGAAATATTTGTATAATTGTTAGGTATAAGTTTAAAAATACAAATAATTTTATAAGTATAAGTCAAACATAAGTGTGTAAGTTCAAAGTTAAACCTGATCCTCCAATTTATTTCTACTATTATTTAAAGCAGCAAAATTCGTCTAAGCACTCTTCTTTCAAATACAGCAAGAATCTCTTCAGTTGCCTTTGTGACAGTCTGCGTATCGCCGCCATAAGCGACTACTGACCGAATGAGTGTTTTATATATCTTAACTTTCAGGTTCCTTTGTATAAGTTTAGATCTTTGGGCAGGCTAGAGGAAGTAAGTAGTAAGACTTAAGTAGTGTTACCTTTCATAATACGATTTCTGAACTAAATTCATTCACAACTTCAACGTTGCCAACGCCGATTATTTTCTTTTCTTTTCTGTTCGCTTTTTCGATTAGTTTTCTTTTCCATTATCTGTATTTTGTTTATATTTATTTCCAAACCGGTTCCTTTAACTTTCATCTTTATTTCATCCTTCCTAGTATTTCTTTTTATCTTGTTAATTTCTTTAGGTTATTACAGCATGCCCTACTATCTATTTGTTCTTACTTATCACTGTTCCATTTATGTCTATGTCTGTTTCGCTGATGACTTTGTTCAATACTATGTTAAACAGGACTGGTGCCAATCCATCCCCTATGTCGCAAACCTTTTTCGATCTTAAATTCTGCCGTGGTGTGTTCTATGATTTTTTACTGCTGCCTTAGAGTTAAGCGTTCATCGTCTGGGTTAATCTAATAAGCTTAGCTTAGCTCGAATTCCCACTTCCTCCATGATTTCGTATACCATTGATCTTTGTATATGGTCGTGCACCTGTCTGAAATAAATGAATATCTGGAATAAAGGAGCATTAAATGTTACAATTTTCTCCATTATTTAATGGACTGTGAACAACTGAACCATTATTGAGCGTCCCCTTGGAAACCCTGATTTGCATTCTCCCATTCGTTCTTCGATAGATAGTACTATTTTCCATCTTTGTAGTAGGGAAGTCTTTGTCGTTTGGAAAGGGGAGCCTTACTAACATAAGCTATTGTCGCTTCTTGGTGTGCTAGTGGCTTTCTCGTGAGTTAGATATTCATTACGAAGGGCCCTTACATCTGTTACATCGTTTTTTCACTACACCTACAAAATAAAGTTTTCTCGATAAGTTTTCTCTTCAGGTTTTTTATGAGTTTCTCCATGAGTTTTCTGAATTTGCTTTAAATGTATGGTAAACATTTGGTTCTACGAAATTAGGGACCCGAAGCACAATATACTTCGTATATAATAAAGCTATGATATATTTTAATTTTATAAAATATTAATATATGGTAGTTATTGTGAGGTTTCCGACTTTTCTCTTGAGCGTCAATTCCCACGACCAATTTCAGTTCGATTCCTGTAACTCAGTGCAGGTGTTCTAATGCACGGGATCGTTCCGACATGGAAAAACTGGTCGCGATCTCGACACCGTCGCTTTATGAACGTCGTAAATGGTTAATGATTACGCGTATCTGAAACGAAATGAAATCCGAGCTCGGATCGTGGATTTTCGAAGGCATTTTCAATTAGTTCGCTTGTTCGACGTCATTTTTCAAATAGAATCGAATTAAAAAAGTATAAATAGCTCTTGCAATTTTATTCATTCCTTGCCAGGAGAAATGGCAGTCTTTCAGTGAATTTGGAATAAAAGCATATTCAAGAACAGAACAAAAACCTGCATATTTTTAAAAAACTAATTAGAAAAATAGTCGATTTTTGCTACATTCGATAACTATTAAGTTTTAAAATACTTTAAAACCCAATTATAATCATCTCTTGAGGATGTTAACTTAGCTAACGAAAGGCGCGTCTATTGGGTTCGGTACGATTTGGTGTGAGTAGAAAACTCTATGTAGTAGTATAGGTTAAATTTTTTTTATTTTGTTTTTGTCCATCATCATTACAAATATACAGTACACAGTAACAGTAACATAGTAAAATTTTGCGTCAAATTTAGCACAAATCGCGTGTAGAAAAACGATAAACACAATTTTTTGTGTAATTTTAACATAAATGCTTTGTGTCAATCAAGTAACATAAATTAATGTGGACATGTTTTTTCGTCTAGTTTGCTTTCCAAATAACTAAATTCATTTACAACTTCAACGTTGCCATAGCCGATTATGTTCTCTTCTTTTCTATTTACTTTTTCGATTAGTTCTCTTTTCATTACCTCTGTTTTGTCAATATTTACTTCCAAACCGGTTCTTTTGACTTTCATTTTAGTGTTACTCAATTATATGTTAAAATACTCTACGATCAATCATATAAATTTTGCCACATTTAAATGTTAAATGTTACAAATTTAAATGTTAAAAAATTCCACCTTTAGAATAAAATGATGTATAACCTCACTTTATTGCTATATATTTAAATATAATTTAATTACACAGAGCTGTGGAGAACGTGGTGGAAGCAGCATCGTTTCGGCTTTGATCTTTTCTGCTACACTTCAGTGGGGATTCCTACTAACATGTGTTGTGTTTTTGTCTACACGGTAAGTTGAGCATTAATTTCTTACGTTTTTGACATTGCTTTTAATAATTGGCTAGCTTTTATTTAATTTACCCTGATTAGTACCTGAAAATTTTTTGTTTGCTGCCTCTTTACAATGAGCGACCCGGGGGAGGGAGGGTCTTTATTGCAAGGAAGACCATAGGTCTAACTCAAAAAAATGTCCAGAATATTTCAGACAGAAAAATATTAAAGAACTAATGGCTTTTGAAAATTACATTTTCTACGATGTTAATGCAGCTTGTAAAAAAACGTACGTAACTAAGGGCGAATTTATATACAATCCAAACGACTTTCCAGTAAAGCTTGGTGAAACAAAAAATTCAAACTTTCAAAAGTCATCAACAACCCACATAACTCCTTCGCAAAGAAGCACTCAGTAAACAAATAATAATGCAACTAAACGCTCTTAATCTCAAACTATCGCAGTTAATAACAATAAGAAAAGGGTTTTTCATAAGGAGTATGATAAAAAATCACATGAGGAATGTTTATTCTCGCCTAATTCAAGACCTATTAGTCAGAGTAGCCCCTCTACATCAGTTTCTTCACAGTATAACTTTCAGTAACCTTATATAGCCTCTGGAAAAAATAACAGATTGCCTAATAGTGCACTTCACAACTACAATAATATTAATTAAGAACATTGCATTGACTTTATATTGAATATCTCTGTAGGCAATTTAAACACAATTAAGGATATCTTAACATTTCGTCGGGATTCATGACCAGATATGGACCTGAATCAGGACTCAGAATTTTAAATTAACAAAAAATAAAACAAAAAAAAAACATGAACAAAAACAACAGGTTAAAGCTTATTCAGTGGAACATTAGAAGCATCAAATCAAATAGAGATAACCTTATAACACTAACTCGTAACAAAAATCCAGATATTGTATACTTAAAGGAAATTTGGCTAAAATCAAATCAAAACTTTTTCCTAAATTCGTAATGTTGCAATATTAAGTCACATGACTTTGGTAGGCAATTACCAGGTCCTCGAAATAATTTTATGACCGAATTGTTTATATGGGGCTGCCCTGTCGGAACTACATCTCCTCCAGATCAATACCATTCAAATTCGGAATTAAATAATTATTGATCATCGCTCTGTTACGATCCCCATTAACGATAATTTGCTTTTCAGCTAATTTTTTAAAGAAATACTGCCCAATGAAGCCACCGGCGTACAATCCGCACCATATTCGCATCTTTTGGATACAGCGCTAATCATTTGCGGATTATATTCACTCCAAATGCGGCAATCTTGTTTATTAACATAACCATTTAAGCAAAAATGTTCCGTGGCTCAACAATATTTTGTGGCTAAATTCTGGGTCAAGTTGCAATTGATTTTGAACCGAAACACCGAACGTACTGCGCCAACGACTGTTCTCGCGATTTGAGTTGTTGGACCAGCTGGATCTTGTAAGGCACCAGATCAAGATTTTTACGCAAAATTTTCCACGTAGTCAAATACCGGAGTCAAACATCCTGCGAACGGCGACGAATTGAAAAAATTTGGATCTTCATCAACACTGCCAGCAACAGCGGCAATATTTTCTTCGGAATGCACAATTTTTCGGTAATTGGCGATAATTCAGCGAATACATCGCTCGGTTGAGCACGCACGGAACACGCATGCACAGAACACTGATTTTGGTAATAAATTTCGACAATTTGCAAACATTACTTTGATGTCAAACATTCTATAATGATTTGCCAGACTATACTGAATAATATTGACACTACAGATGCGCCAACTAACTGTTGCTTTAACAGCCACCCCTATTGGAAGTTCGGACACGCTAAAAAAAATCACCCGTTGTATAAATACACGGACTAAGCAAATGTCAAGTTATAATTATTCCCACTATCGGATTCCAACAATAAACCAATAATATACAATGTGGCCACAAACTGGGATTATCGGGAATTATCAGGAAATTTCATGCAACTAGGAAATATCATGGAAATATTAGGGAAAAAATATCAAAAAATATCAGGAAATTTAATTGCTACAACGAATCTAATGATATCTTAAATTTGTTTTAATCGTGAAACTTTTCATTAAATATTTTTACTTATATATTTTCAACATAGAATAATCAATAGTAGGGTATAAATAATGTATTTTATCGATTATTAACTCTTGATTTTTTTGATTAATTCACAATCATTAATAAAGATTTTAAAGATAGCCATGCTTTTATCTAATGGCAACGCTAATGTTGGAGAGGTTTTTGAGTGATTTCTGAATGTTTAGTTGAGAATATGAAAAACGAAACTAATTGCTCAGCGATTATAACATATGACTATCCTATATGAAATAAATCCGAATGTTGCAACTCTTGATGTTCCAAAATCTTTAGTAGATTCTTACCGGAACTCGCATTCAAAATTACCAGAAAAAAATTAAACGTCGAAAATAAGAAGCTACACTAGCCGAATCAGAATATCGAATAAGAATATCTAGCAAATATGGAAAGTTTAATTTGTTCTAGTTAGCTTATTTCTGTCTTACTCATTTTACTTTACTTAAGACTATCTAAATAGGTATAAAATACCAATTATGGTAATGTACTAAAAAATGAATGAAAAAAATAATAATTTATTCAAATAATAATAGTTGAAGACGTATTTTTAATTTTTGTGAGTTTTATACCAGATTTAATAATTGACAATAAAAATATAATCAAAACTTTAAATATCTTAATGATTCAAATAACATTTCTAAATCAGGAAAAAGTATGATAAAGTTTACTGGAAAAGCGGGATTTATCAAGGAATTTTGAAATATTTTATTTGCGGCCACCCTGATATAATTTCGTTACCTGTCGAAATTAACACTAAATTAAAAAACAATTGTGCTATTTTTCGACTTGTAAAATCTTAGAAAGGAAATCGTCATTACTCATTTGGAGAAAAGCACAAATCCGCAACGCAAACCAAACATAAGAAGAAATTCTATTTTGGAGCATTTCAGAATTGCAGTCACCGTTTCTAATGTCAGAAATTCTTCAAAATGCCCACGTGAAGTCACGCTGCGCACGAAAAATTATTACATGCCGTCAAATGGGTACCCGAAAATATTCCTTTCACGCGAAATAAATCACAAGATGTTTCTTTTCTTTCTGTTTTTTTAGCCTTAATTTTTATTTTCCTTAACGGTCGGTAGTCAGTTACTGAATTCCGTTTTGCATGCCTAATTTAATTTTCCTTTGTAATTATTTACGATTTTTTACATCGAAATTCAGATAAAGGCTGTGAAACGTAAAATATCGGGACGCGTTGTTAGTGACGCAAGCTTAAGGCCGAAAATATTTTACATAAATATTTCAGCGACGCGTATTTTAAGAAAAGAAATTAAGAATATGTTAATTAACTCATTTTTGTCTTGGTTTTTGTTTTAAAAGATTGGTTTCTCCGGAAACAACTTTCGGCCCGTGAAATAAAAGAATATTACTTTGATCAAAAAGTAAGGTGACAGTTAAAATAAAACCCTAAAATATTATTTATTCATCCAGATGTATTTTGTCTTCTTCGAAGTTATCCTATTGCAATGCAATATACTTAATCCACCGTTCTTTCCAGTCTTGGAACCAGTTCTTATACCTTCAAGGTGGCCAGCAAACTCTTAAAGCGCTAAAATAATATTTTTTATTAACTGTTTAACCAGTTGGAAGGAACTCTTTGTAGAAAATATCACGGTAATCGAAAGAAACAAGTAACATGACCTAGATATTTATATGGTTTTGTCGCAGTTTTTTCAGCTTTGGTTCATCTTTAGCACGATACTCGCTTTACTTTTGAGCTGTTTCTGGTCAAGAAACCTTAATCCATATCTCACCAGCAGTAATTATGTATTTCAGAAGGTCATAATCCAATAAAAACATCTGTTCAGCAAATTCAACACAACAAAAAAAAATTTGCAATTGAAATTACATTTTGAAATTGTTTTCGGGCACAAAGAAGACACGCGAGACAAGCCTATATCGTTCTTTAAATCGATTGAATAAATCTGAATGATATCAATCGGTGATTACTCAGGATTCTTAATTTTAGTAATTATTTTCTTCGTTGGGTTATGTGGAAGATCTTCCTGAACGACGTTCATATTCAACTGAAAGATTCATTCTCCACCATCACTAAATCCTTCTATCACTTGTAAACATTTTATATTTGGTATAGCTTCATAGCCGTAACACTTTACGAACATTTTTAATGCACCAGAACAAAAAATTTCCTTTTTTGGACAATATTTGATGTAAACTCTTTGCTCGAGAAATTTTTCCACTTTAAAAAATTTGAACGAAAAATGAGCGTTATACTTTTGCATACGTTTGAACCAATTTTCAGAGCAGTTTTTCATTCCGATTGAGGTATCGCCAAAACATGCATTTTGAACGCATCAATCGCTTCTTCTGCCGTCGAAAATATTTGACCACGTAGTTTATTCTTCAGTGACGGGAACAAAAAAAAATCATTGGGTGATAAATCAGGACTGCACGGCGGATGACCCATGAATTCGATGTTTTGACCAGTCAAATATTGAATTGTTCTTTCCGATGTGTAAGAGCTCGCGTTGTCACGGTGAAGAATGATCATGCGTCGCTGGTTGTTTATCTCTTACTTCTTCAAATATTCCGGGCAAACAAATGGTGGTATACCATTCAGAATTGACCGTTCTACGATATTCTAGTGGCACTGTAGCCACATGCACATTTATCCCAAAAAAACAGGTAACCATTTGCTTCGAAGTGCTTCTTGCATTTGCAACTTGCAACTTTTGTAGGGTTTAGCTCATTTTGAGCCATACAGTCGATTGCTGTTTTCTTTCGGACTCATAGGCATAGATCCAAGATCACCACTTGTGTAGATGACATATAAGGCTTTTGATCCACCAGGATTGTATTTTTTAGGTGTCTCTGTACAAAAATTTTTTCCTTCGTTTTTGCACAAAGCGTTTCTTTGCACAAAAATCGACACGAGCCTTTTTAGGGCAATTATCAAATTATGTGGAATCCAATGCGCATATATCATTTTCACAGCTAAATGTTCATGTAAAATATTGTGTATGCTTGTTGTATTAATGCCCAGGTATGACTCAATCTCACGGTATGTCACAAAACGATGTTGCTTTATCAGTTCGCGCACAGTATCGAGGTTTTCTGACACAATAACCCAGTCTGGACGATCTTCTCTAAATTCGTCCGTGAGCGAACGACGACTACGTTTTTATTTATTATTCCGGATACAAATAGCAACCCTCCTCGTATTAATGACTGTAAAAAAAATCAAACTCACTGACATTTGAAACATGAATTCGCTAATTAACATATGAAAAATTGACCAAATAGTGTTTATATAACCCCACAGAGGTAATAAAACAATTGATTCGAGATGTAATTCGAAGGTAATGATCGATAACAGGCATACTAGAGTGCATAAGGAAAAAATGCATTAAGACAGTACATTCCTGCAACACAGGAATAAACATGTCGAAGGGATGAAAAAGCGAGGTCTGCCAACAACAGCAAGAGACAAAAGAAAAACAGGAAAAAGAGTTGTAGGATAATCAAATTGAAAAGTCGTCAAAACATACAACTGAATAAGGTTGCTTTATTGCAAACACATACCACGCGCACTACGTATCGATACAATCATTTATTTTTTATATTTGTAAAAAGGTTGCTATTTATGGATCCGAAATTGGCAACAATGGTGTTGCTAGGCTCCATCTGATATATACATCGTAAAGTTTGACATTATTGACTGTATACGTACTTATACCGTTTTGTTATATGGACGCCATTTGTGTTGTTTAGTGATTTGAAAATTTCATCTTAGTAAAAAATGGAATTAAGTCGTGATTTTTTTCATGGTATGATTTACTACGACTTTTCACGTGAATTATCTCCACAGCAATGCATCCATCAACCCACTTTTACTTTTGGGCATGAAGCACCATCTAAAACCAGTGTATGTCACTATTTTACTAAATTCAATCATGGCCGTCGTTCGCTCACGAACGAATTTAAAGAAGGTCGTGCAAAATCGGTTATTGTGCCAGTAAACATCGATACTGTGCGCGAACTGATAAAGCAAGATCATCATGTAACATACCATGAGATTGAGGCATCCCTGGACATTAGCATTATGATAAGCATACATAAGATTTTATATGAACATTCAGCCGTGAAAAATATTTGTGCATGTTGGATTCCGCATAATTTGACAATCGCTTAAAAAAGGCTCGTGCAAAAAAATGCTCAAAAAATACACTCGTACGTCAAGCCGTTTATAACATCTACATAGGTGACGATCTTGGATCTATGCGAGCTCTCACACATCGGATCGAGCAACTCAATATGTGACTTGTCAAAACGTCGAATTGATGGATCATCCGCCGTACAGTCCTATTTTAACACCGAATGATTTAATTTTGTTCCCGTCCGTAAAGAATAAACTATGTAGACAATGATTTTCGGCTCCAGAAGCGGCTGATGCTTTCAAAATACATGTTTGGAGTTACCTCAATCGGAATGGAAAAAGTGCTATGGAAATTGGTTTAAAGATATGCAAAAGTACATCAGTCATCGCGGAGAACATTTTGAAAAACAATACTATTTTGGATTATAAATATTGGTTTTTATTGATTATTCCGGATACATAAATAGCAACCCTAGTATATTTCACTAAACTTTTTAAACCACTTATCTGCTACAGAAATTAGGACTGTTCCTTTAACTTCCATTTCACATTTATTCTTCACCGCTGAGATAGTTTTAAAGTATTGCATTATTATTATACATATATAGATATATAGATACTATATATCTATATATTTATATAGATACTACTATAGACTTAAATTCTCTTATTTTTCAAATTTCAGTCGTTCATAGTTGAATAGTGCTTTTCGGCCATCGCTTTCCTACCATCTCTCTTATGTCGTCCTCCCTTCTTAGTGGCGGTCTTCATAGGCTTCTAACTTCGTCTATAGGTATTCGCATCTCTGTTCTCGGATCCATTGTATTGTGTTTTTTTCCTAGCTTCATTTACTCCTATTATTTTATTATTAGCTCCTATTTTTACCATCGGCGTTTTTCTCTTCATGGTTATTTGTACTCTTCTTATTTTTGTTATTATTTTCGGGTTAAAAGTGGATAGTTCTATTCCACTTTGAGGTTGTGTGAATATTTAGTTCCCAATTTGAGTCTTTGAAGTATTAAATTGAAAATGCGCGAACTTACATCCCACTAATACATATTTTAGTTGATTCTAAGTTTTCTAGCAGGTATATTCACAATTCGTCCCTATACATTTCAAGCTACTCGTATATAAAGCAGCGTCAAGCGAATTCATATATTTGCCTTTCAAAAACCCCCAGGCCGCAGAAATCACGAAAACGCAAACTGAACATTGCCGAACTTAAATATTGCCCTAGACTGGCTCATTTACAGCTCCTAATAAACAATTATTTAAAAATGCAAATGGCAACCGACTGAAAGAAACGACTTTGCGCCACTTAATACTCGGTCTCTATTTTCCGGTTTTAACGTCGTTCGCAAACAAAAAAGAAACGCTCCGTCCGCCATTTTATAAATTTATTAACTTCTCTCAGAGTTCTATTCCTGCGAGCCAACTTGGTCGATTTAAAACTTTTCGAACGAGGGAGAAGTTGCTAAATTTGCAAATATGTGCTAACAGACCTTGGGCTATAGCCGGATTATTAAGTTAACTCGGCAAACGAACTACTAAATTTTAATCTAAAGTTAGAAAAAGTGAATCGGATATTATTTCGCATCAAATTGCTTTTTTTCTTTTTTCGAATAAAAAAGAAATTTTCCAGGACAATTTTAATTTTCGTAAAGCAAACAATGCAACACGTAGAAGAATAAAAATAAAGCAAAATCATAATGCCTATTGCTATAGTGTAAATAAATTTATTTTTTATCTGTATAGAGAGAGATTTATAGTTTGTACTATAACTACTTGGTTACTATAACTACTTGGTACTAACGGTACTTGGTTTTGACCTGATATAGTTATTGAGGTTTCCTTGTACTTTTTTAATTTGTTTGGTAGTCATTATTGAAGTGACACATACAGCAGATCAAGATTTAGAGAATAAAACAAGTCATAAGAGATTTTTTTTTCATATTATGTGAATGGCGTCCTTAATTTTCCTTGCAATAACATTTAACTTATAATATCATAGCGTGTGTAATCTTGTATTATCCTATAACATATTATCATATTCTAAAAGATACAGAAACCTTTTTATTTGTATTTTTTTATTATATATTAAAAATTAAAATTTTTCCGACGCCCCAAAAAAAACCTTCCTTTGGATTGAAAAATACAGGGGATTTTTTTTAACAAAAATAACATGTGCCTCAAGACGATCTAAGTTCATTTTTCGATAAAATCATAGTTTTTTGCATGTAACTCTTAAAATATACGGATTTGAGAAAAATATATAGAAGCAATTTTGTAGTGAATTAAATTCTCTACAAAAATAGTTCTTATCATTTTCTTCATAAAATTCATATTTATGGAGATATTCTCGATAATAAATTCATTAACTCCATAGAGCCAACATTTTAAGACCCAGAAACGTCATTTTTACTGAAATATAAAAAAAATTGCTTTTTTACAATATGTCTATACTATATTTTAACTATATTTCAGAAAAACGTTTTTAGGTCTTAAAATGTTGACTATATAAGAGTATCTCCATAAATATGAATTTTATCAAGAAATTGGAGAGAACCTTTTTGTAGAGAATTTAATTTTCTACAGTTGCTCCTATATCTTTTTCTCAAGTCCGTATACTTTAAGAGATATTTATAAAAAACTGCGATTTTATCAAAAAATTAACTTAGATCGTCTTGAGGCATGTGTTATATATAGTTGTGGTATATACAGATATATACAGTTGTGGTCAAAATAATAAGAGTGTGAAGTATCAACGAAAAAATACCATTATTTAATGTATCATTACTGTTCGAATCCAAATATCTTATTAGTACAATGCCTTGTCATTTACTAGTTGAATATAATATTGGAGACTTATTTGTTTATTTTATTTCACCAGGTTAATATTTCTTGAGGATAATAAAAACTTTAGGTGACAAAAAATTAAGAGTTGCTTTTAAATTTTTTGCTGTTCTTTCATTTTTATCGAAAATATTTTAAAATCTTTGGTAGACATTATCCATGTATCCATACAGTTTTAAATATTACTGTGGGTCGTGCAAAGCATTGTACTCCCGAAGAGAGGCATCTAATATTGCAGTTACGAAGTCAAAACAAAACTTATTCATTTATTTATAATCTACCAAAACGATTTGAATGCATTATTGCTAAAGTTTTAAAGGAGCAAAGTAAATAAAAAAAATTACTAATAAAGATATTACCAGAAACCAGAGGTCGCCCAAGAAAAACAAGCAACAGATTGGATAAATGTATTATATGAGAGGCGCGGAAACACCCAATTTCCACTTCGTTTGACATTAAACGGAACATGGGTCTACAAATCAGTACACGGACAATTCGCAGACGATTGGTAGAGATGGATCTTCATGGAAGAGTTGCAAGAAAGGTACAACATTTAAGTAAAAAAAAAATATTCTGCGTAGATTAAGTTTTGTCAGATTTAACTTAAACGAAAACTATAGCCGTAATTGAAAACATATTTTATTTAGTGATGAAACAAAAATAAATCTCTTTGGATCAACGAAATCGGAAAATAACGGTACGTTAGGTGATATAAGAATGAACAACTAAATCCGCTAAATACATTAGGAAGTGTAAAGCATGGAGGAGGAAATATTAAACTGTGGGGTTGCTTTTCCTATAATGGTGTAGTTCACTATAATGGATTAAAGATACCATGACCAAAGAGACCTACATGGAAATATTAAAACAAAGTTATGCTTCCTTATGTCGAAATAAATATGCCGCTAAAGTGGATCTACCAGCAGGATAATGATTCGAAACATACCGCGAAATTAGTGAAACGATGGTTTCTCGCAAATAAGATTGAAGTGTTGCCTTCGCCGTCGCAATCTCCGGATTTAAATCCAATAGAAAATCATTGGCAACATTAAAAAAAAGGCATTGCCAATAAAAAAAACATCAAACAAAAATATGTTTTGGGAAGAAGTCAAGAAAACTTGTTTTTTTCTCCTTTATTTGGGTTTTTCGCCATTGTCTAAAACTCAAAAAATATTAAAAATACCTGTTCTTATTTAAAGAAAGAATCACTGGGTAAAAACAAAAAACCAAACGGAGACAAATTTCTTAGTGATTCTTTTTTTGTAATAAATTTGCCTAACGAACAATATCTTTAAAGATATAAAAATTTTATAAAAAATTTACAAACTTTTAACGTTAACATTTCGGAGGGTAATCTCCCCCCGTTTTCAAAACTGAACTAAAAAATAAATTATATTAATTTGTAATATATAAAGTAACGAGTGAAAATAAATATATTTTTTGTATGTCAACGATACTTACATTGACAACAATGAATTTTCATGACAGTGAAATACTACCAAAAAAAAAAAAAAAAAAATATAAATATATATATATATATATATATATATATATATATATATATATATATATATATATATATATATATATATATATATATATATATATATATATATATAGGTAATGTTTACTGTGTGATTGTTTATTGTACTGATTGTGTATTTAAATATTTAAATGTTTTTAATTGTATTCTTTAGAATCGGGAACCATATTGAATTTAAATCTACCGAAGGCATAGCAATACAGTTATTTTTATTTAAATTAATTATAGCGGTTTCTTTTAATCTTCTGTATTTTGTTACCGATTCTTTTAATACCGTTTTGGAATTATTCCAATTGATTTTATGACCCGATTCCCATGCGTGTTGACAAATTCTAGATTTATTAAAATCGCCCTTTCTAAGAAGTTTTTTATGCTCTTTTAATCTAACATCTAGCGGTCTAGATGTCTCACCTATATAGAATTTGCCACATTCGCAGGGAATTTTATAAACAAAAAGAAACAAATCACATAAAAGACATTTTAAGAAAAAACAATTACCCAAAAAATTTTATAGATAAATCGCTTAAAAATTTTGATACTAGACAAAACAGACAAGTTATTAATAACAATAATAATAACTCTCAAACAATCAACCTCACAATCCCTTATATCGGCGGTATTTCTGACACAATTAAAAGAGTAGGAAATAAATACAACATAAGAACGACATTTAAAACAAAAAATACTCTTAGATCTCTATTAACAAAGACTAAACCAAACAATATACAATAAAATACCAAAAATGTGGTTTATAAAATTCCCTGCGAATGTGGCAAATTCTATATAGGTGAGACATCTAGACCGTTAGATGTTAGATTAAAAGAGCATAAAAACCTTCTTAGAAAGGGCGATTTTAATAAATCTAGAATTTGTCAACACGCATGGGAATCGGGTCATAAAATCAATTGGAATAATTCCAAAACGGTATTAAAAGAATCGGTAAAAAAATACAGAAGATTAAAAGAAACCGCTATAATTAATTTAAATAAAAATAACTGTATTGCTATGCCTTATTTTTTATTTTTTTATTTAATATATTATTAATATTTTATTAATATTTTGAACAAATTATTACTTATTTAATATTTTGAACAAATACTAAACTGTTCTGAGCCCTTAAACAAATTAACAACCCTAAAACCTAAACAAACAAACCCAGATTCATTACCACCGAATGAAGAGGAAATACTTAGGCAAATCAAGCGGCTTAAAAATAACAAAGCTTCTGGTGAAGATGGAATCACTGCTGAACTTTTGAAATCCGCTGGTCCAGGTACAATCAAGGAAATAACCAAAATTCTACAAGAAGTTTGGCGAACCGAACGGATTCCGGAAGATTGGAAAGATGCTCTAATCCATCCACTATATAAGAAAGGAGATAGAACGGATGTAAACAACTATAGAGGGATATCTCTTCTCCCAGTTTGTTACAAGATTCTATCTCAATGTCTACTAGACAGAGCACAGGTACAGTTAGAACCTAACATTGGTGAATATCAAGCAGGTTTTCGACCGGGCAGATCCTGCCCTGAACAGATCCTGAATCTCAAGTTGATACTAAGACATCAAAAACTGTACAATAAAAATCTCGTCTGTACATTTGTGGATTTCAAAAAAGCATATGATTCTATTGACCGCGAATCTTTATTCCGAATCTTGAAAGAACAAGGACTAGATCTGAAAACGCTGGCAATTATTAAAGCAACGTTAACTAACACAAGGTCAAAAGTTAAATTCATGGGTGAGATCTCAGAGCCCTTCGAAATTAGAACTGGAGTGAGACAAGGGGATGGACTCTCGCCACTCTTATTTAACTGTGTTCTAGAAAAAGTAATACAGGAGTGGCGTGAAAAAAAGTCGGCCCTGAATATTGACCAGCCCATTAAACTGGGGAGAACCAACATCAAAATTGATTGTCTGGCATTTGCTGATGATCTAGCAATTTTAGCTCAAGATGTATTAACGGCACAGAAACAGATTGAAATCCTAAAAGAAACAGCAGAAAATGTAGGACTCCAAATTTCCTTTGAAAAGACACAATACATGACCTGCAACAGACTAAGAACGCCATTTCTAAAAACAAAATATGGTAACATCAGACGAGTCTCTCAATTCAAATATTTGGGTGAAATAATCATGGAAAATGGGTTGGAAAAAGCGGCCAATAAGGGTAGATGTCAAAAAATGGAAACGGCATTGAGACTTACACAAAATATTTACAACAAAAAATGCCTATCTAAAAACACAAAACTGAGACATTACAACACAGTTATTAAGCCAGAATGTCTATATGCTGCAGAAACGCTCATTTTGAATAGAAAGAGGGACATCGAGGACATTGAAAAGAAGGAAAGAAAAATCGTAAGGAAAATCCTAGGCCCCAAACAAATAAATAGCACAACATACCGACTTCGAGAAAACGAAGAAATCAAACAATACACAGATATACATAGCGATATGAGAAAAAGAAGACTTAAGTTTTACGGACACATAAAACGGATGAATCCGAGTAGGTTAACTAGACAAATAGTCGAATTTTATGAAAATAGGAGTAAAGCTAAAGTAGAAATAATTAAATGGATTGCTGCAATTAAAGAGGACCTAAGGTCAGCAAATATTTCACAAAGTGAAATTCAGGATAGAGGCTGTTTCAGACACAAGGTGAACGTTTGGAAGGTTGGCCAGAGAGAAAAATGTAGGAAGACTGGAACAACTTGGTCTGATGAAAGGAAAAAAGCTCATAGCGAAAGAATGAAATTAGTATGGGCACAAAGGAAGGCTAACAACAACAAACGCCTCTAATTGTACTTCGCGTGGTCCACTAGGGCCCATACGTGAATAATAAATAATAAAATACCAAAAATGTGGTTTATAAAATTCCCTGCGAATGTGGCAAATTCTATATAGGTGAGACATCTAGACCGTTAGATGTTAGATTAAAAGAGCATAAAAACCTTCTTAGAAAGGGCGATTTTAATAAATCTAGAATTTGTCAACACGCATGGGAATCGGGTCATAAAATCAATTGGAATAATTCCAAAACGGTATTAAAAGAATCGGTAAAAAAATACAGAAGATTAAAAGAAACCGCTATAATTAATTTAAATAAAAATAACTGTATTGCTATGCCTTCGGTAGATTTAAATTCAATATGGTTCCCGATTCTAAAGAATACAATTAAAAACATTTAAATATTTGAATACACAATCAGTACAATAAACAATCACACAGTAAACATTACCTATATATATATTTTTTGGTAGTATGTCACTGTCATGAAAATCCATTGTTGTCAATGTAAGTATCGTTAACATACAAAAAATATATTTACTTTCACTCGTTACTTTATATATTACAAATTAATATAATTTATTTTTTAGTTCAGTTTTGAAAACGGGGGGAGATTACCCTCCGAAACGTTAACGTTAAAAGTTTGTACATTTTTTATAACATTTTTATATCTTTAAAAATATTGTTCGTTAGGCAAATTTATTACAAAAAAAGAATCACTAAGAAATGTGTCTCCGTTTGGTTTTTTGTTTTTAGCCAGTGATTCTTTCTTTAAATAAGAACAGGTATTTTTGATATTTTTGAGTTTTAGACAATGGCGAAAAACCCAAACAAAGGAGAAAAAATATATGAACACGCCACAATCATTCAGACATTACTAAGAAAACTTGTTATTCTATACGGGTTGAAACTTGTCAGAAGTTAATAGACTTTATTCCAAGGAGATGGTCAGCTGTGGTTAAACAAAAAGGATATTCTACTAAATGCTAATATTTTATATTTATGAAGTTTGCCAAAAAGCACCAGTTTTCACAATTTAAGGATATAAGTGATATACACTTATTTTTTTGACCAGAAAAAAAGCACATATTGTTTGATAGTAGTAGTAAGTTTTGTAACACTAGGATAATGTTTTGTTTTATCTTTTTTTTTTGTATCAGTCCACGTTACGCAACGTTAACAATATTATAATAATTTTTTAATAAATTCGTCAAAAATATCGAAACAAAATGTTTAGTTTCATCATTCATACTCTTATTATTTTAACCAAAATTATATATATATATATATATATATATATATATATATATATATATATATATATATATATATATATATATATATATATATATATATCTATATATATATATATATATATATATATATATATATATATATATATATATATATATATATATATATATATATATTATTTATAATATATATATATATATATATTATAAATAAATAATATATATATATATATATATATATATATATATATATATATATATATATATATATAATATATAAATATATATTATATATATATATTATATAAATATATTATATAAATATATATAATATATAA
Organism: Cosmopolites sordidus; assembly: GCA_031761425.1. NCBI lineage: Eukaryota > Metazoa > Arthropoda > Insecta > Coleoptera > Curculionidae > Cosmopolites > Cosmopolites sordidus. Next base: position 315,621 of record JARFXV010001577.1, read on the forward strand.
ATATATATATATATATATATATATATATATATATATATATATATATATATATATATATATATATATATATATATATATTTATATATATATATTATTTATTTATAATATATATATATAATATATATATATATATATATATATATATATCTATATATAATATCATCATCAGCCCATGTCGATCCTTTGCAGGATGAAGGCCTCTTCAGAATGTTTCCAACTTTTACGGTCATGGGCTTTCCTCTGCCACTCTGAGCCAATATACTTAACGATGTCATCAATCCATCGTGCTTTCGATCTTCTTCGCGGACGTATGCGATCAAGCGGTATCCACTCCAGGATTGATTTGGTCCATCTGTCATCCCATCGCTTCGCTATATGGACGGCCCATCTCCATTTCAATCGCTTTACTCTTCCAATGATGTCACAGACTTTCGTTTGTTCCCTGATCCATGCGCAGGACTTTCTGTCTCGTCTTGTAATGCCAAGATACATCTTTCCATTCCCTTCTATGCTACCCGAAGTTTTTGAATTGATTGGAATGTGAGTGTCCAGGTTTGACTTCCGTATGTCATAACGGGTAGAACGCACTGATCGAAGACTTTTCTTTTCAGACAAAGTGGGAGTCTGCTCTTAAACACAATGTTGAGCCTACCAAATACCTGCCAGCCATATTCAACACGCCGTTCCACTTCTCGGGCAATATTCCCCTCCATTGAAATCCTCTGCCCAAGATATATATAATCCCTTCCTAAAACTGAAGTTCTTCTGTGCTGGGCGAAATTATTGAACATAACCTGACTTTTTTCAGGTTTATTTTCAAGCCAAATGGTTCGCCGGCCCTTTGCAGTTCCCGTATGCGTCTTTGCAGTTCCTCTGGATCTTGTGAAAGGAGAACGATATCATCTGCAAATCTGAGATGGTTTAGGTTTGCACCATTGATCTTTACACCATCCTGTTCCCAATCCAGTTTACGGAATATTTCTTCAAGGCCAGTCGGGAAAAGAATAGGCGATATTGAGTCACCCTGCCGTACACCTCGTTCTACACCAATTCGCACTTCAAGATCATCAAGGTGGATTATGGATGTAGCTCCATCATATATTCATCCTAATAAATTTACATACGCTTTAGCTACCCCTGGGCTAAGCAGTGCATCCATTAATGCATGCTTTGAAATGGAGCCAAATGCTTTTTCATAGTCGATAAGACAAGCACAGTGGCAGGGTGTATTCGTTGTGCCTTTCTATGGGCTGCTATACAGCTTGGATGTGATCCGTTGTACTGAATCCACTTCTGATTCCTGCTTGTTCTCTTGGTTGTGTGTGATTCAGTTGCTTTAATATTCTTTTAGAAATTATCTTTGTGAAAACTTTGTACATTACTGATAGGAGGCTCATTGGACGGTAGTTCTTTAAATCTTCCTGTGCTCGTTCGTTCTGTGAAAAGTCGCGACATTTGGCCAAAATATATGTCATTTATATGTGTTATTTGTTTCGAGTGAAGAATATAACTTTCAAAATATCGTGACTCTACAGAACGAACAGACTGATTCACGGAATTATTTGCGAACATTCTTGATCATATATATATATATATATATATATATATATATATATATATATATATATATATATATATATATATATATATATATATATATATATATATATATACCCACAAGGTAGCGTAACGGACCGTGGAGGGAAAATATTACAGAAATCTTTCACCCTTTCTCCACGTGGTGCCACCGGTCGCCTTCGCCGAACTGTCAACCATGCAACGTCACGCGACTCTCCGGACCCGTTTCTAGCCATTCAGCCGTCATCAGCCGAGCTCTAGACGAACGCAAGGAAAGCAGTTCGGAGAGACGATCGGGGCCAGACCAAATTAACTGGCCATTTTAATGGCGGGTGGCACCACGTGGAGAAAGGGTGAAAGATTTCTGTAATATTTTCCCTCCACGGTCCGTTACGCTACCTTGTGGGCATACCTGGTACTATACCCCAGGTTCCAGGCAGAATGTTACGAGCGGTCCTGACTGCTACGAGCATTCGCCGTATGATGGCATGAGTTGTGTGCGATCACGACCCGTCTTTAAAATGGCCAGTTAATTTGGTCTGATATATATATATATATATATATATATATATATATATATATATATATATATATATATATATATATATATATATATATATATACATATATATATATATAAATATATCCCCTTTGTGGATCAGAACTTGACGTGGTAAAGGGGTTTGAGTACGGCAATGAAGCTTTGAGCTATGCCGTCTGGAGTCTATGCTCCTGGGAGGATCACCCCTGGCGGACAGGTCAAGGCAGAGGCCTCAGACTAACATGATCCAAAATCTGCCAACCCGCATTGGACTAGCGTGGCAGATTACGATCCATACCTTCAACATGGTATTTAAATATGTTACAGTGCATGTTACAGTGCACAGTATACAGAGCAACCTCAAACACGGCCCTCATTCCCCGGAGGCCAAGGGGCAACTACCTACGGCAGCGCGAAGACCTGCCCCAAGGCAGAGAGTGCTAAGAATCACCGGGTTGGATCAGGCTGCCATTGGACTTTTTACATTGCAACGCTAAATATACGGACTATGAAAACAGAGGCCCGATTGCAAGAACTGATAATCGAACTTGACAACGTATATTGAGATATTATTGGGCTCTGTGAAGCACGAAGAAAGGGTGAAGAGTTCATCAAACTGGAACCAACTGGACACGTACTTTACACTCGAGGTACGGAAAACGGCCGATGTGGCGGAATTGGATTCCTTATCAATCGAAAGCTGAAGGACAGTGTGGTAAAATTTGAAAGTACATCTGACCGACTAGCCCAATGCGTCATTCAGCTGAATAAAAAGTTTAGGCTTCAAATCGTCCAAGCTTATGCACCAACTATAAGCCATAGGGATGAGGAAATTGAGGAATTTTATGATGATATGGCCCAGCTTTTATACAAGGAGAAATGTAGGTACAAAATCCCGATGAGTGATTTTAATGCCAGAATTGGAATAACAAGAACTGACGAAAATGCAACTGGCCCATATGGACCTGGTGAGCGAGACAATAGACGTGACAGATTGGTTGATTTTGCTGAAGGACAAGAACTATATATTATGAATTCATTCTATAAGAAAAATATCAGCAGAAAATTAACATGGGAAAGTCCATCTGGGCTCACAAGCAAAATTGACTACATCATGACCAACGATAAAACAATATTTATCAATTGTACTGTCCTTAACAATTTCAATGTTGGAAGTGACCACCGAATGGTACGAGCAAGGATCGACTGTCGAAAAGAGCGCGAAAAAATGGTAAGATCAAGGAAGGGTAAGGTGGATTCTGGAAAACTGCTGGAGAGAGGAAGCGATTTTGAAATTGCTTTGTCAAACCAGTTTGCTGCGTTACAAGATCCGGAGGAGGTGGAAATATCAGTTCCATATGAAGAAATGGCCAACAATGTACTTCAAACGGCTGCTTCAATAGCACCAGAAGAAAACTGTCTCAAACAAACAAAAATCTCCAGTGAGACCATTGATTTAATGAAGAAACGGCGAGCAATGGGAAATCCACGTAGTCCTTTTGGCAGGGTCGAGTATACTGAGCTCTGCAAAACTATAACGAAACGTATCAGAGACGACACGCGCCGATTCAATATGCAGCTAGTGCAAAAAACCCTGGAAGAAAACAAAGGAATTAACAAAGCTAAACAGAAGCTGAGAAACAAAAGAACGCAAATATATGCTTTAAAGCGTGAGGATGGCAGAGTGTGCAGGACGCGTACCCAAATGTTAGAGATTGTCAGAAAATTTTATTCCCAGTTATATGAAGATTAGAACCAATCAAAGACAACAATATCCACGAAAAAACAAATGCCAGATATCCTTGTGGGGGAAGTAACAAATGCTATAGAATCGATGAAAAACGGCAAGGCTCCAGGAAAGGACAGTGTAACTGTCGAAATGCTAAAAGTTGATGGTCGGACGTTACATAAAACACTGGCAAAATTATACTCAAAATGCCTCAAAGAACAAAAAGTACCTGACTTATGGAAAAATGCATAAGTGATCCTTTTACATAAAAAAGGAGCTCAAAAAGATTTAAAGAACTACCGTCCAATAAGCCTCCTATCAGTAATGTACAAAGTTTCCTTTAAGATAATTTCTAAAAGAATATTAAAAAAAACTGAATGACGCACAACCAAAAGAACAAGCAGGATTCAAAAGAGGATTCAGTACAATGGATCACATCCTGGTTGTACAGCAGGTCATAGAAAGGCACAACTAATACACAGTGCCACTGTGCTTGGCTTTTATCGACTACGAAAAAGCATTTGGTTCCACCTCAAAGCATGCGATAAAGGATGCACTGTTTAGCCAAGGTGTAGAGAGAGCCGCTGTAAACCTATTAGAATCGATATATGATGGAGCTACAGCCACAATTCACCTTGATGGTCTTGAAGTGGGAATTAATGTATAACGAGGTGTACGGCAGAGTGACGCAATATCGGCTATTCTTTTCTCGGCTGGCCTTGAAGAAGTATTCCGTAAACTGGATTGGGAACAGTATGGTGTAAAGATCAATGGTGTAAACTTATACCATCTTAGATTTGCAGATGATATTATTCTCATTTCACAAGACCCAGAGGAGCTACAAGGGCGCATACAAGAACTACAAAGGGCGGGCGAACGATTTGGCTTGAAAATAAACCTGAAAAAGAGTCAGGTTATGTGCAAGAACTTCGCTCAGGACAGAATAATTTCACTTTTAGGAAGGGATTTGGAGATTGTGGACAGCTTTATATATCTTGGGCAGAGGATTGCAATGGAGGGGAATACCGCTCGGGAGGTCGAACGGCGTGTTAAATGTGGCTGGCAGAAGACTTTGCCTGAAAAGAAAAGTCTTAGATCAGTGCGTTCTACCCATTATGGCATACGGAAGTGAAACCTGGACACCCACATCGCAATCAATTCAAAAACTTCGGGTGGCACAGAGGGGAATGGAAAGATGTATGCTTGGCATTACAAGACGAGACAGAAAGTCCTGCGCGTGGATCAGGGAACAAACAAAAGTCTGTGACATCATTGGAAGAGTAAAGCAATTGAAGTGGAGATGGGCAGGCCATATAGCGCGGCGATGGGACGACAGATGGACCAAGGCAACTCTGGAGTGGATACCGCTTGATCGCAAACGTCCACGAAGAAGACCGAAAGCACGATGGATTGATGACATCGTTAAGTATATTGGACCCGAGTGGCAGAGGAAAGCCCAGGACCGTGAAGTTGGAAACATGCTGAAAAGGCCTTCATCCTGCAGTGGATCGATACAGGTTAATGATGATGATGATGATGATGATATATATATATATATATATATATATATATATATATATATATATATATATATATATATATATATATATATATATATATATATATATATATATCAAAGTTTACATCAAAGTATCATTTCATTACTTCAGTAATTTTTTAGGTGGAGCATGAACAAGAAGGTTGCACTGTTCTCTACGACGGAACACCTATAAATGAGCTCAGTAAAGATAAGTCATATAAATAGTTGGGATTTCAGCAAACCTTCAATTTTAAAATGGAAGAAATGAAAGCGTACTGCCTGAGCAAACTTAAAGAACGCGTAAGTATATTTCCTAAAACTCATCTAAATGCAAAGAACACAGTGTCGGCTATTCATTTCTAGGCAATACCATTAATTGCGTTAAAGTATACGTTTGTATTCCTAACTGGTCTGGGCCGAATCTAAAAGCTGCAGACCAAGTGATTGGAACATTACTTACATCGTTTCGTAGCCACCATCCAAAATCTGCCATGGCAAGGATCATAACAACAAATTCTCCTTAGAAACGCATCAAGGGTAAAGGGGTAAGGGGAGTAATTTCAATAGAGATAGCTCACCTGAAAAAGAGAGAAAAATGAATTGAATATTTTCGTAGGGATATTATCTTACAGCCACTATAAACCTGTCTAATTTATTTCGTTCAATTTTTTTATCATTTTTCTTCCCATTGTTCATTTTATTATCTTTCTTTTTGTCATTGTAAATCTTATCGATAAGAATTTTTACTTCAATTTTGTAATGAACGAAATTTTCAAATTATTATTGAATAAAATGGCAATTATATGGCATAAAATTATCTCATGCAACAAATACCCTCTTATATTTTATGGTAGAAACTCGAAATTACTATCCAAACATCATAGATACCTTTGAAATATCGCCGTAAAATGAAACGATTTGTGTACAACATAAAAAATATGACATATTTATTACATTATAATATATAGCAAAACAGTAGGAGTACATAGCTAACAAAATAAGTAAGTAGACAGTGATTTAATGTGTATTATTAGTTGTAAATGCAATACAAATTTGTCATTGTTATTCGCTCAAAGAGGAAATTGCAAATGCAGTACGACCTCCGTATTCGCGAATTCGATGTCTGCGATTTCACTTATTCGGGGGGATTGGTAAAAATACAGGAAACTCTGAGAAATATCTCGTCAAATCGTGAATGACGATTAAGACGAAATTTAGCAAAAAACCTCCACCTTGAATTGTGAATTCCAACTTAATTTTTCTCTACAATATTTCGAACGGTCCAAATATTAAAGAATAGATACTGGATTATTATTCAATAATGAAACGCTGCATAAAATAACCCGCTTTATAACAGCTACGTTGGAACATTTGCAAAATCTTTGTTCTCAAATGAAAAGACAAAACGACAACTTTCAATAACAGTGTTTTTTTGAAAAAGTCAACTAAACCATCGATTATATTCAGTATCATCGTTTGCTTCGCACCAAACAGATACAATCTCCTAAAAAAAGATAGAACCAAACCTTAGTGACTACGGAGTCTTACTGTAACAAAATATTTAAGATTTGATATGCATCAGTAACTGAGGCTGTTTAGCAACTGGGCGCACTGTACATCCGGCCTTATCCAGTCTCGAACTGCCAATATTTGTCAGATTTTACACTCTTACCTGTTGAAATACAGTACACAAGCCTGGTTTCTCCTCGAACGGGTTACCCATCCAAGTACTAACCGCCACAAGTGACGGTTTATTTCGACCCCCGTGTCGATGAATTACAAGAGACGCCAACCTCCCAGTCTCTCCTACTCTACTGGTAAAACATCGTTTTATTTTGATTACTATTAAGATTTTTTTAAAATTATTTTAGAGAGGAACTGCCTCACTTGCCTCATAGGAAGAGCCGCCACTGCAGCAAAGTAAAAAAAAACATTAATAACCTGCAACATATAAACAACATATCGTGTAGCTATAATCTTATTAAATATTACAAATAAATTAATGGATACGAAATTAATATCTATTATATTTTTTCTCTGATGCAGCAATACCGAATTAATTTTCAATGAATTTAATTTTTGTCTGCAATAAATTACGTTGATATAAAAAATAGTTTCCTGTAAGCATTGCAACAAATTACACGGAAAAATGCAGGCGAACCGGCCAATTTATTTATTTGAATGCATTTCAGAAACAAGGTTAGCACTATAAAAAGTGTTAGGCAGAGATCTTACTGGGATTTTTACAAGGCAAAATATCATGTAGATAGTTTTGTCGGAATACTTTGCGTGGTTGCAAAAATCGTTTTGTACAGAGTCGAATTCCAGAATTTTCGGAAAAATACCTTATCGATTTCTTACTTCAAACCTTCAAGATGGCTCAAGAGTCTATGTATTTTTGTATAAATAATATTGTTTTTGATTCTAGAATCCTATGTTTTTTTGATTATATTAAAAAAGAATACAGGATAAGTAATAAACTCATTCGAGGCTGCCATCTTTGAGGTCGATACTCTAAAATATAATGGTAATGGATCGCTCCATTGCAGACATCACACATTACTGCTGTATAGAATCAACTTTTCATTTCCAGTAACAATTTGTTGAAGAAAAGGATCAGAACCTTGCAGTAGGAACAGAAATGCAGTAGCAGTAGTAACAGTATTAATGGCTGAATATGGGTGAAACTCGTAAGGCATCAAATGTCTAATTTCGGACTTATGCACAATTTGTTTTTCCATTATTATAGGGTTCACCTAATTTTTTCAAAATTTTATAATTATCACCCTAAACATTAATATATGTAACTAAAATATAGGTTATACTATATTAAGTCAAATTATTGTCAGTAAAGTAATAATTCATATCTATTTTAAGCCATATGAGGGTTACTATGTATGTATCCGGAATAATAAATCAAAACAAATATTCATCATGGTTTTTCAAATGGTTTCAAAATGGTTTTATTGTTTTTCAAAATATTCTCCGCGATGATAGGTACCCTCTTGCATACGCTTGGATCAATTTTCATAGCACTTTTTCCAAAAAGAAATTATCGGGTGCCAAATCATAAGTGTACGGCGGATGACCCATCAATTCGATGTCTTGACCGGTCAAATATTGAGTAGTTCGGTTCGATGAGTGAGAGCTCGCGTTGTCATGGTGAAGAATGATCCTGCGTCGCTGGTTGTTTTTTCTTATTTATACAAAGACTTCTGGCAAACAAATGGTTATGTACCATTCAGAATTGACCTACGAATCTACGATTCTCGAGTAATACTGCAGCACATGCCCATTTATCCCAAAAAAAAAGGGGACCATTGGGGTCGAAGTGCTTCTTGCGCGAACAACTTTTGTTCGGTTTGGTTCATTTTAATATACCTATACAGCCGACTACTGTTTACTTTTGGGCTCATATGTATAGATCCATGATTGGTCTCCTGTGTAGATGTTATACACGGCTTTTGACGCACCACGATTTTATTTTTTTGACCATTTCTTTGCACCAATCTACGCAAGTTTTTTTTTTTACCGATTGCCAAATTATGAGAAATCCAACGCGCACATATTTTTGTCACGTCTAAATGTTTATGTAAAATCTTGTGTATGCTTGTTATACTTGTATATCATGATCTATACTTGTATAACACGATCTAACAAAAAATAATATATTAGTGTTCTGTTCTTCTAAAGGAAGTATGATATCAATCAATGTTCCAGCGTGAATGTAATCAAGCTGTTGACAAGAAGATTCATGGAAATCGATTCAAGTCAACTGGTTTAACAAGAAAGTAATGGGCACTGCGAGTAGGGAACAACATATAGAGCAATTTGAGGTTCTTGTGAAAGACGACCAAAACTTTTCGCCTTGCAGATGACAAATTGTTTTGACAATATAACGAACAAGTTTATGTGCCATTATTTCATTATACGGAAAACATTCGCCGACTCAGTACTGGGCCACTAAAAATATTTTGTTTGCGGTTGAAGCCCACTTCTATTTGAACCGGTGTGCCACTAAACAAAATTTCTTCTCCGGGAACAGACAAAACCTATTAGATAACGTTTTCCAATAGGAGATATAAAATGTAATAGAAACTGTTTGAAATGTAAATGTAGGCCGCTGTGTTCAGTTCATTGTGTCACCATAGAAAGATACGCGATTCAATTAGTGCGATTCAATTAGAAATTGGAAGTTGGAAGGTCACCCCCACTTTGCGCACTTCTGGCTTTAATCAGTTTTTGAACAATCATAACTACCGAATTTGTGCCGATGAAAACCCTGAAGTGATTCAAAAGTTACGCCTCCATCATCAGAAAGTCACTATTTAGCGCGGGTTTGGTCTGAAGGAGTGATAGGACCATATTTTTTGGAAGACGATGCTGAAAATCGTTTTACTCTTAATGGTGAACGATATATGAATATGCTAACAGAATAGCTTAGGTCTGAACTGATAAATGTGGATATAAATAATATCTTCGTTCAACAAAAGTGTGATTTTTTACCAGACATTTTGACAGACAATCGATTTATTGCAAGAAAATTTTCCTGGCCTCGGTATTTCGCGAAATGATAATATCAACTGGTCACCAAGATTCATGCGATCTCACGGCCTTCGATTATTTTTATGGCGTTATATTAAGTCTCTGGATTACAGAAATAAAGCCCAAGTAATTCTTAAACTTAAACGAAACATTCAGGTCACCACTGAAAAGGTACAATGTGATATGTGTAAAAGAGTTAATCGAAAATTGGATCTTCCGATTGCGTTCCACCAGACGAAGCCGAGGGGGCCATGTGAACGACGTTATCTTCAAAACATAATGCCATTATTTGTTCTTAAACATAATATAAAAATTACCGGATTATCACTTCTCGTTTTCATTGTGCCTCATTTTAAAGTTCTTACACTCTTGTACATTGTCACTCATTGGACAATCAATCCTTTATAATCAACGATTTATTCGTCAACTGAAAGTAGCTGTTTGAACATTCCTAGTTTTTTGAAAAGTATGCTTTAATAATTAATTATGCCGAACATGTCGAGATGTTCAGACAGTTCTTATCATCACAGTTGTATGTTAAGTATCCTCCACGGTTTTAAAGTGGAACTTGGATTCAGCAATATGATTGATAAAACAATTTTCTGCCTCTAAGGAATGTTAATTTGCATCGAGTTCATGGAGCTTGTATTTTGTTTGTCCTACAGGGTGCAGTTTAACGACTACAGAAGGACTCCCTTCGTGTTAACAAAAATCTACGCATGGTCAGTGCATATTCAACTGAACTGGACTCAAGAGAAATCTTTTGACACATTAAGAATGATATATTTAAACTTTATTACTTCTTGTTTCTTTTACTATTAAAATTATTTAAACGGCGTGATTGCATAGGCAACCAGCGGATATCACATTAAACCTTAATACGGCCCTGCCCATTTAGGCTGCACCACAGCGACATTCCGAGTCATGGGAACTGGCTACAAATAACTTAGGGAGAAATAATTGCCTTCTGTGTCAATATTTTATTTTCCTTGCCAATTATAAGTTTTAGGGATGACGTACCGGACATTTCGTATCGCATACTCTGGCATTATTATTAAAATTCTCTTCTGATTATTATGTTCTGCAAACGGAACAAGTAGCTTTTCTGTAGATTGGCGTCCGGTCGTGGTCGGGTAGTCTTCAAAGCGGTGGGGGGTTAAATTCGTTGTTGAAAGGTGTTTTTTTTTTGGTTGGGATTACATTCTTGCAGCTCGACTTTTCGATTGTAACGAAAAACTTTAGTAAATAGAAAATTTACACCGTAACACTAAATGACTTTTACTTGCTTAGATGTTTCGGATAACACTTTCAATTTTTACTAATATATGGCTATAGTTCGATTTTTATGCATGTCACAGCTGTGTTGGAGTTTAGGAGCTGGTGTTATACAATAAAAATATTGCGTTGATTGGTTGTAACGGTTGGAGCAAGTGTCACGCTACCATTGTGTTTTGGGGTCATTTTTCTTTTCGTGATATTTGTAACAATTTGAGTTTGGCTTAGGTGTTGTCCAGAAAAATTTTATTATAGATAAATATATAGATTTATATATATAAATATATATATATATATATATATATATATATATATATATATATATATATATATACATATATATATATATATATATATATATATATATATATATATATATATATATATATATATAAATACATATATATATATATATATATATATATATATATATATATATATATATATATATATATATATATATATATATATATATATATATAAATACATATATATATATATATATATATATATATATATATATATATATATATATATATATATATATATATATATATATATATATATATATATATATATATATACCCACAAGTTAGCGTAACGGAACAGTGGAGGGAAATATTACAGAAATCTTTCACCCTTTCTCGACGTGGTGCCATCGATCGCCTTCGCCGAACTGTCAACCATGCGACGTCACGTGTCTCTCGGGACCGGTTTCTAGCCTTTCAGCCGTCATCAGCCGAGCTCTAGACGAAGGCAAGGAATGCAGTTCGGAGACGCGATCGGGGCCAGACCAGATTAACTGGCCATTTTAATGACGGGTCGTGATCGCACACAACTCACGCCATCATACGGCGAATGCTCGTAGCAGTCAGGACCGCTAGTAACATTCTACCTGGAACCTCGGGTATATTACCAGGTATGCCCACAAGGTAGCGTAACGGAACCGTGGAGGGAAATATTACAGGAATCTTTCACCCTTTCTCCACGTGGTGCCACCGATCGCCTTCGCCGAACTGTCAACCATGCGACATCACGTGCCTCTCGAGACCGGTTTCTAGCCTTTCAGCCGTCATCAGCCCAGCTCTAGACGAACGCAAGGAAAGCAGTTCGGAGAGGCGATCGGGGCTAGACCAGATTAACTGGCCATTTTAATGACGGGTCGTGATCGCACACAACTCACGCCATCATACGGCGAATGCTCGTAGCAGTCAGGACCGCTCGTAACATTCTGCCTGGAACCTCGGGTATAGTACCAGGTATGCCCACAAGGTAGCGTAACGAAACCGTGGAGGGATATATTACAGAAATCTTTCACCCTTTCTCCACGTGGTGCTGTGTTGGAGGAAAGAGTGTATATATATATATATATATATATATATATATATATATATATATATATATATATATATATATATATATATATATAAAGCAACTTGCCAAGCCTTAAAAACCCATGGTTTCGATTTTCTTCACTATTCTATTTTCTCTATTTTATTCTGTTCGTAGCTACATCCCGCGATCCTCCTACCCTTATTGAACTTAAATCTTCCTTGCATGCCTCCAATCACTTCTTTCTTGGTCGTCCTCTTTTTCTTCTTCGTCCATCTCCTCTTGACAATGATATTTTGCCCATCTACTATCGGGCATTCTTAACACATGACCCAACCACCACAATCTGGAATACCTAACTATCTGTCTTAGATGGTTTTCCGTATAGAAGATAGATCCTTCTCCATATTGACTCTTGTACTTTCACTCCACGAAATATTTTCCTCAGTACTTTTCGCTCCCAGATATTCAATTTTTCTTCTTAATTTTTGTTCATTGCCCAACATTGACACTCATGTAGTACCGTGGGTTGAATAACTGTTCTGTAAAACTTTAATTTGGCTAACCATGTTATTTTCTGATCTAAGTATGTTGTGTAACGCTTCCACAGCTTTGCTTCCCCTTGCCATCTTTTTTCAATTTCCTTTATTTTATCGTCTTCGTTGGTTATGGTGACTCCCAAATACTCAAATTCTTTGGCTCTTTTAACTTTATAATTTTTATTTTATTCCGTTTTAATCATAACTTGTTCTCCATCATCCACGTCCTCTCCAATCTCAAGGAATTTTGTCTTAGTTTCATTAATGTGCAGGCCATATTCTTGCGCTTTTTTTCAAACAGTCTAAAGATTCTTGTAGCTCTGTTGCTGTTCTTGACATGAGTACTACGTCGTCTGCGTATGCTAATTTTTGGCTCTTGCTATTGTAAATTGTTCCTCCTGCTCCTATTCTCTCTCTTTTTCAATCTCTTTCTCACTTCGAATTTTTCTGCGGAAAGGCACCCCTCCCCCACTACTCTCATAATCATTTTCATGATTAGTAGTGGATCTGCATTTTTTAAAACCTCTTTAGCATTCTCCCATTTATTCGTTTAAATATATTTCAAGTCTGCTTCTTATAGCTCTTACAATAACCTCCACGGCTACATCGTGAAATGCGATTTGAGCATTCTGTTTTACCGCCTTTCTTTTATACGGGGCATATTATGGCCTTCCTCCAATTGTCTAGCATTTTTTCTTCCTCCCATATCCGTTTTATCAGTGAATAGAACCTTGCAAATAATGTTTTTTCTCCGTGTTTAATTATCTCCGCTGTTAGGCGATTGAGTCCTGCGCTTTTGTTGTTTTTCGTCACTTTCAATTTGCGCCAACATATCGTCACTATCTTAATTGGTCACTGAGAACATAGTGCATGGTCAAGATTAAAATTGTTTTCACAAAACTATCTGAACCACTTACGACATGTGGAATCATCCACGACACCCTCACCGTACAGATCTTTTGCTTCTGCGAAGTAATATTTAGTATTATTTTTCGTATATATGAATAAACCATACCTAACGATTTAGAGCTTTCGTTTTGTTATTTGGATAATTTTAAAATTTAAAATTTAAAAATTTTCATTAATAAATTTTTATTTTCATATTATAATTATTTTCTTTTATAATTTTCATTCTATCGGCATTCTTAAATATTTTTTAGTTTCATCTGTCTTCTCTTGTCGCTTAAAATATACAAAACCAGTAATCATTGCTATGGTTATGTAACGTTCTGTGATTAAAATCACAATAAAAAACTTGGTTCGACTGAAAATTAACATATAAATTATTTATTCAATAAACTGTATCGCGGACTGTCGCTTGTAAAACGCAAACAGCGGCAAAGATTAGGGATAGGCCACGTTATGTTTCTGGTTGTGAACAAACAGCTGATTTATTTAACCTTGAACGATGGGACCTTCAAATCACCGCTTAAAATTAACATAATGAATTAGATTTACAAAGTGATACGATTAGATACGGTAAAATTATTATACGTTCAGTTTTTTTCTTTCATTTATCTGGTAATAACGATTTATTAGCTTGGTATCGTGTATATTGTTATAATTTTTTTCTCGGTGAGCTTCGGTTCTGGTTCAATGAGATTTCTCTGTATTTTTGTTGTGTTATTAAAATACTGACTCATTTCGTTTAGTGGAAAAATTATGTAAAATAATCCCATATAATATTTAGTAGAACATTATGATTCTAAAATCATTATAATTTCCGCTGATTTGAACAATATAATCCGAAACTTGTTCTAACTAATGTTGTTCCAAAAACATTGCTTTATACAAGTAACGCTTTATACGAGCTTAAAGCTTAACGATACTGGACATGTTATACATTTGATAGCTGTTAAAATTTCATTATCGAGTTAGGTGCCCAAATAATATATCTAATGCATTACGACCAATGAGCATTAGGCCTAATTGATGATAGAATAAAAAATAATGATGTCAGTAGAATAATGGTGCTACTACTATTTGATTATTCCTAAGCATTTGACAACATTACCGTTCAACTATTGAACCATACCATTCAACGCTGAGCACCAGGCGATTTAAGATCAGTTGTGTTAGAAATATTTCATTTCAAAAGTAGCCACCCTCATTATGTCTTTTAGCAATGAAAATTAGCTCTGGACAAAAAACAAGTTTATTTAGATATCGAAGGGGAAGTTCAAAACAAATGTCCTTCAGTCACCCTTACCTAAAAATTTTAAATGGTAACCCCTATATTGTAACATATCATTTTAAAGGTCTTGAAAATCCTAATTAAACTGCGTACAAAACTAAAATCGGTTGAGTCGTTCTCCTAATATATCTGTTCGTTAGACGGAAAAACAAATTTTAAAAAGCATTTAACAGAATCGCAACAATGTTTGTTTTAGTTTTTTTTTTACGCACACCATTTTTCTTTTCCTAATATAAAAAGTATGAAAGCCGTATCATCAGCATAAAATGCAGTCTGCACGTGCGGAATCTTTGGAAAGCTCGCCAAGTAGACATTGAAGATTACGGGGGTAAGAGGGGACACTTCGATTCGCTAGACGGATGAAAGAGCACCATCGACGAGCACTTGGAAAGTACGTCCAGTCAGAAATGATGCCAACAGCTTGACTAGGTCGGTTGGTATGCTGGGTCTGAGCATCTTTACTATGAGTCCGAGATGCCAGACTCTCGAGAGAGAAAGACAGCTCCCGTATGACGCCTTCTGTCGAACCCCTGCCTGATCTCCGCCTGATGGACGGCTGCGTGCCCCCTCCGGAAACCAAACTGTTCGTCAGGCAGAATGTTCTTATCGGCAAGAACGCCCTTCAGACCATGTAGAATTGCTCTTTCGGCGATCTTACCAAGTGCGCTAAGTAAGCTGATCGGCCTGTAGTTACTTGGCCCCTGTGGGCTTTTTTCTTTTTTAAGGATTACAATGATTTGGGCAGGTTTCCATAGAGATGGAAAATGCTGGAGTCTGAAAATTGCGTTGACTATGTTAGTCAACTGCGCAATTTGTTTGTTAGGTAGTCGTTTCAGCTGCATTGGTGAGATGCGGTCGCGACCAGGTACTTTTCTGACTTTTAAACCTCGGATAATGTCGTGTATTATCTTCGGCGAGACACTCTGGCTGATCAAGTTGCTGGGGTTAGGGGTTCCTTGGTATGAAAGTATTTCTTGCTTGAACTTGTCAACTTTATTCCTCTTCTCAACTGAGGGTCAAGGAGAGGTCATCTGCTTTTGGTAGGTTACGGCAAAGAGCTCCGCCTTCTCTGCCCCGGTGACGGCGTGAGAATCACCCGTCCTCAGTTCAGGAACCGGTGCTCTCACCTTACCCACCATGAATTTGGCTGTTTTCCATAATGATCGATCAGCCGTGTCGATTGACGCCAGGAATTCATGCCACCTGTCATCTCTAAACTCCTGAACAGCCCGTTGGGACTCTCTCTCGGCTTCGTTTGCACAAGCCGGAGTTCAGGGTCGCCAGTCACGTGATAGCGTCTGTAAAGCCGTTTTTTATACGGATCTTCTCTTTTACCTGGAACGAGATGTCCAAGGTAGTCCGAGTTGATTCTGGAGAGGTTTTAGTAGTCACTGGCGTAGCTTAATTGGGTTAATTTTTCGACCACATCTTCAAGCTGCTGAACGTTAAAATACGCGGGTTTGGCCCGCTGTCCTGCAAATGCTGCTGAAAAATGCTCCAACAGATATTATCTTCTTTCTCGGCGGGAAGGTATCCTTGGTGCCGATTGTTAGCACTACCGGCTATCTTGTTCTTCCACCTCTGAATTTTCGAGGGGGTGAATCCTAGTTCGAGAAGTTCTTCGCGGATTTCTTGTTCCGAAACCGTTTCCACGATGTTTCAAAGTAATACGTGTAATTGCTTTTCACTCTTCGTACAGAAGGTGTGATAAGAAATTGTTTCTTTTTCTAGGAACGCTATAGTACAGCTTGCGATAATCGCCAGCTGTCTTTGGCTGAATCTTGACCCCTTCTGGGCGATTCAGCGCCTTGTCCAGTGCTATTTTCTCTTTGGCCATGAAGGTCATTAACTCCATAGAATTATTATTAGACCGAAATACCACCGGAGGTACTTTTTCAGTCTTTGCGACCGTCTCTTTTGCTTCTATAGCCACTTTAGCTGCTGGCGTCGCTGTTGGGGCACCGCTTGGACCTGCCTCTCCGGCAGTCTTTTTCCTTGGCTCTTGATTCGTTTCCTCTTCGGAGGAACGTCTGGATCGTTTTGTGCGTCGCCTTTTCTTAGCCGCGCACTTCTCAAAGTCGTAATCGGACGATTCTCCACCGATGGAGACAATTTTGCCTTCGCCTTCGCTGACATTGTTGTGATTCAATTTGGGGGTAACGGTAACCGTTTTAACCGGGGAGAGAGTTCCTCTTGGGGGTTTGAGTTGCGGGAAGTTGCTGTCGAGCAACATTCCCGTGTCCAAATCGATATTTATTTCAACCGGTGCGTTGGTGCGGGCGGTCTCATGTTCGTTTTTGTCGATCTTAGCATCTAAAACGGCTATTTGATTTTTCAGGTCTTTAATAAGCTTTGTGAGCTCAAAAATCGTCTCATTGAGACCGTGATTGTCGCGACGCGACTGTTCAAGCTCGTCCTGGAGCCTTGCAATAATCTCGTTGGACCCGGGGGACCGGAAACCGATAACCGTGAAGCCATGATAGTAAGCCAATGTCATCTGCAATCTTCCGAACACCTTAAATTTCTAGATAGACACCCGAAAAGTGTCTAAATAGCGACCCAAAGGTCCGAAAAATATGCCTAGTTACGTCCAGAGGCTAATCCTGCTGCAGGATTGCCGCGAGATCTTCAATAATAATTTGCGAAATGCGGAAAAATCTTTAAATACTCTGAAATATTAATTGTTTTTATAAAAATAATCAATACCACTGTGAAAAACCGTCGGTGAAGACACAATCACGCCACCAAGCAGCCTGGTGTAGTTTGGAGAAGCTAACCAATAGGAGCTCTTGAAAACACGTCCTTACAGTACGAGTAGTCTGATTGGACTGTAGATTTGGTCCGATTATCATCACCTATATTTTACACTGCCTAAGCCTAGACCCGCCTAAAGGGTGGAGGCCGACAGGCCCACTCATGGTATCGAGAAAGCTGGAGAAAAAACTCCCGCAAAGGGAGTACCACCAGTGACCGTGGCGTGCCCGGACTGGTCCGCTTTCTCTAAACTGCTTAATGAAAAGAAGATAGGTTACACCAAAGCAAAGATGACGAAGGAGGGAATCCAAATTTTCCCCCAATCAGCCGGTGACCATAGAGCGCTGGCAAAGGTGTGTGAGCAAAAGAAGCACAGCTTCTTCACGTACACACTCCGCGAAGATAAGAAATTTCAGGCAGTCTTGAAAGGAGTGCCTGAAACAACAACAATTGAAGACATAAAGGAGGCGCTAGTGGAGCAGGGCTTCGCTGACGCTGAAGTGGCGAGGTTACGCTCGCGAAGGAAGGAAACGAAGGGCCGTGCACTCCCCATGGTCCTCGTGAAGACCATTAATGAAAAGATTTTCGACCTTCGGTATTTGGACAGATTGTCCGTGAAGGTCGAAAGAAAGGAAAAAGCTGACAGGCCGGTGCAGTGCTACCGCTGTCAGCGCTACGGACATGTACAGGGCAACTGTGGATACCCTGTACGATGCGTAAAATGTGGAGAGGACCACCGCACCTCAGAGTGCACGCGCCCTCGCGAAGAAAAAGCCACGTGCGCGCATTGTGGAGAGGCGCATGCTGCATCCTACTTGGGATGCAAGTATGCACCCACCAAAAAAGGAAAGAAGACTAATAGGCAAGAGCCTGTAAAAACTACAGGCAAACGAAATGACGTGCTGTCCGATGAGGACATGCAAAAGATCATTACACAAGCGGTAGAGATGAGTGTCCGCGCCATCCTTGAAGCCAGAAATGCCAGGTAGAAGAAACAGACCAGCGAACCTGACGATTGGATCCTGGAATGTAAACGGGATCCGGAATAAGAAGATAGAAGTTGAACAACTTCTGGCAGACTACGATCCGGATATTCTTGCTTTGCAAGAAACTAAATGTCCGGAAGAGTTCAGGATAAATTTCCCGAACTACCGGACGTACAGATTCGACAGACGGAATCCTGTCGGGGGTGGCGTTGCCATTCTCGTCAGGCGAAGTCTGGAATCTGAACCACTTCGTGATAACGAAGGTGAGATAGAAGCCATCGGGGTCAAGGTAGAGATGGCACGTGCACCCATAGAGGTGCAGTCCGTCTACCACCCCGGTAGGCGGGATCAGCTGCTACAAGAAGATATCCAAGAACTCCTACAGGGAAATGTAGGGAAAGTTCTTGTAGGGGATTTCAACTGCAAGTCACCGAGTTGGCATAGCAGGTTGTATAATCCCAACGGAAGAAGATTGGAAAGATACGTGGAGGCTATGGGAGCAATCGTGATTGCTCCCGAAGAGCCCACATATCAGCCGATTGAAGGACTGCCGGACGTCTTGGACATCGCAGTCATCAAGGACATCCCATTGGATATGGAGATAGAGACTGCTTACGACGGGACCTCCGACCACAACCCGATTTTCTTAAAGTTGGGTTCTGGTGACGGGCATAGGGATCATGTGGTGAGGAAGTGGGTCAACTGGGACATGTTCCCAGAAAAGATCTACTCCAAAATCCAAATCCCGAAGATCGACACAACGGAAGAGTTGGAGCATGAAGTCGAGATACTAGAAAAGGCCATAGTCGATGCAGTAGAAGACTGCACGACTAGAAGAGTAGAAAGGCCATCGAAGCACCCCTACGGACCTATTCCTCAAACCATACGGAGGATGATAAGAAGGCGTAGGGCCATCAAGCGACGATACAGAGCAAATAGGACGGCCGACCTGGCCAGGGAGTTGACCAGATCGACGAACGTCCTGAGAAAAGCTCTGAAGGATCTGAGTGAGAAGAGGTGGAACGATCGCCTCACGGAACTCGGCAATGACGATGGCACACTATGGGGAGTCTACAGGGCACTCAAGAAAAGACCAGAGCCGAAGATGCTGCACGGAGCCAACGGGCTTGCTTATAGCAATGCCGAAAAGGCTGACGCCATGGCTGATGCTCTCGAGAGAGAGTGCATCATAAATGAGCACGATGACGATGACGAAAACCATGAGAGGTTAGTCAGAAGAAATGTAAGAAGCTTCAGAGAAAGGATAGGACCTTGGCCGCTGACGGAGTTCACAACTCCGAAGGAGGTCAAGGAAATTATCCAAAGGATCAGGCTCAAGAAAGCTCCAGGATGCGATGGTGTAACCAATCGCATGCTGAAGAAGCTGCCCAGAAAGGGCATTGCAGCCATCACTGCCGTTGCAAACGCAGTCATGAGATTGCGGTATTTCCCAGATAGATGGAAATATGCAACGGTGAAAATGATACCGAAGCCAGGAAAGGACCAGAAGTTCCCGCAAAACTACAGGCCGATTAGCTTATTACCATCAATAAGTAAGGTCGTAGAAAGAGTGATTCTAAAGAGATTAGAGAAGGTGCTCATAGATAACAGCATCCTTCCGCCCGAACAATTCGGGTTTAGAAAAAATCACTCCGCGGAAGATCAGATGCTATGCGTAACAGAATACATAGCGGAAGCACTGAGTAGAAGACACGGAACGGCAATCGTCCTACTCGATGTCGAAAGAGCTTTCGACAGGGTATGGCACGACGGGCTTATCCACAAGATGATAGAGATAGGAATTCCTGAGTGGATTACCGAGCTGACTGACTCATACCTAAGAGACAGAAGTTTCTCTGTGAAAATGGGTGCAGTCAAGTCAGCACGAAGATGGGTGGAGGCTGGAGTACCGCAGGGAGCGGTACTAGCGCCCCACCTATACAACATATACACCAGTGATATTCCCAAGAGGAATATCACTAGGTTAGCCCTGTATGCTGATGACACCGCCATAATGGCAAGACACTCGCGACCGGACCACGCCGTCAGATACGTCCAGGAACACCTGGACGATCTGATGGAGTGGATGATAGCCTGGAAGATCAAGGTGAATGTCACCAAGACACAGGCTATCTACATCACACAAAGAAGAAGAAGACCCGAACTCCAACTGGAGATAGAAGATCAGAATGTGGGGTGGCAAGATACTGTAAAGTATCTGGGCGCCACATTCGACAAGAAGATGACGTGGAGTCGACATGTCAAGAACGCACGGATAAAAGCCGTGACGGTAACGAAGATGGCTTATCCGCTAATTTGCAGAAATAGCAAGTTAGACGTGAAGCTCAAGATGCTAATGGTCAAAGCATTAGTGAGAAGTGTAATGATGTTTGGATCGACCGCTTGGGGTTACGCGGCAAAATCCTACATCAAACAGCTTGAAAGCTATGAGAATAAGATATTGAGACTGGCTCTGAACGCCCCATGGTACATCTCCAATGTACGATTACATAGAGAGATGATGTGGACTCCCTTTAGGCAGTGCATGCAGGAAAAGGCAGAGAAAGCCTTCCTGAAGATCACTGACCACCCAAATCAAGAACTGCGAAGGTTAACGGACTACCGTCCGGAAGACCTAGCAGCGTTGGGTGGCAGAAGGCACAGAAGACCGAAACTCCAACTTTTGGAGGACTAGGTCGACTGATGTCCAACGAGGGATCTACCGCCGTGGGAATGAGACCGCCAGTCTCACGTACGAAAAAAGAAAAAGGAATTTGGTGAGGTGAAGTTAAAGTGCTTCTCTTTCAGGAAGTGCCTTCCCTTTCAGGTCACAAGGTAAGTGAAGATAAAATTAAGCTGAAGCACCTTCAGTGCCTTCGGCAATGAGATACATAAATAATATCTTAAGATACACCCCCCTCTGGTACTTGTCCCCCAGAGGGGTGTGGTGCGAAGCGCTTGGCCCACCCCGTCCGGCGGCCAAGCTGCGGAAACACCAAGGAAGAGAAGATAAGGGTTTTTTAAGTGGCAAATAGCTACGGAAACCTTATCCCATCTACCAGCAGTGAAGTTTCGGGATTATTTTAGAAAATAATCTCGGGTGGATGGAGGGCGCGAAACGCGAAAAATAGACCCGCCTACTCCAAAAAAGGTCCCTTAAGCTCCCATGAAATGTTCAAAGCAGTTCTAAGGTAAGTGAAGATAAAATAAGCTGAAGCACCTTCAGTGCCTTCGGCAATGAGATACATAAAGTAATATCTTAAGATACACCCCCCTCTGGTACTTGTCCCCCAGAGGGGAGTGGTGCGAAGCGCTTGGCCCACTCCGTCCGGCGGCCAAGCTGCGGAAACACCAAGGAAGAGACGATAAGGGTTTTTTAAGTGGCAAATAGCTACGGAAACCTTATCCCATCTACCTGCAGTGAAGTTTCGGGATTATTTTAGAAAATAATCTCGGGTGGATGGAGGGCGCGAAACGCGAAAAAAAAAGCAGTTCTATTTTCAACTACCTAAAGCCAATCTCTTCCAATACCTTCTTTAATATAATTAATCTGAGATTTGCTTACGCTTATTTTGTGTACTCGGAGCTTGTACTATCTAATGTTTTTGTCCCCTTTTCGTTTTCTTGTCGCACAACATGGCTCACAGCCACAGCTCCATTTCACCCGTGCACTTCTACTAATGCATATTAGTTTGGAACCAACACCTTCTTTAATATATTTAATCTGAGATTTGCTTACGCTTATTTTATGTACTCGGAGCTTGCACTATTCAATGTTTTTGTCCGTTTTCTTGCAGTACAACATGGCTCCCAGCCCCAGCTCTATTTTACCCGCGAACTTCTACTAATGGATATTAGTTTGGAACCAATGATTAGTTGGTTGGAAAACCGCGCACAACTATTTTTTTCTGAAAGAACTTGGTGTGGGCAAAAAACAAAGTCTGAATGCTTCGTATTGGGAAGTCAAAAATGTTTGATCAATATGCACCACAAGAACTAAAAGGAAATTCTAAGAAATCACCGCTTTGAATTACCATCTTTACATTCTTTGCACAAAGTATAGAACCTATTTTTCCATCGAATTGTGATATGCAATGAATAATTTTTTATAGAGCAATCAAAAGCCGAACTTGCACCAAAAGAAGGTTTTGATGATTGCGTTGGAGGGCTACAGTCATTTTTATTCACCATTGCTTTTTCACTATAGATATATAAAATTTGCCAAACAGTTTCAATGCTTGCTCTCGCTATTGGTCAACAGAAAATACCAATTCTTCTCCACAACACCATGCCACAATGCTGCACAACCCATGATGTTGAAGCTAAACAAATTGAACTACAAAGTTCAGCCTTACCTTCCATACTCGCCGGATCTCTCCCCACTCTTACAGGATATGTTGTTCCATACATAATTTTCAAATGTCTGTATTATAAATCCATAAATATTTCAATACACTGCTGCAGAAAACAATTTTTTATTTATAATTCACATCTTGCGCTTTTATTGTAATACCTTTTATAAGGATATTTCTATAGCGTTGACCATTAATATTAACACGATTTTCATTAGGGTCTTCAAAATATAAGGTGCTATCAATCATTTATCAGACTTTTTGAAGGTGAAGAGGTAAGTGCGCTTCATCAAAAAAAAATCCCCAAAGTGGGGTGTCGCCTTCCAAATACTCTAGAGTTTAATTCGTGTATCGTGTAACTTTCCGTAGGGAATTAACATAATGTACTGAGCAGGTTAGTCTATAAGTGACATTTACTACAGTTCAAACAGTGTTGCCACCCTTGTGTTTCAAAGTCCTAACACTCTTATTGAAAAAGCCTTTACAATTGTGTTTGAACTGGGATATGCGTCTTCAACGAAATGATACGGAATGATAATTATAATTATTTACAAAATTACAAAAAGCCATTTAATAATTAACCAATGGTTCTCTGAGTAATGTAAACTGTTTCTGAGAAACAATATTAATATTTGTAGATGATATTTGTTTAAATTCATGTTTGAATCACATCGTTCTCCGTAACGTAGTCTACGAACATACATAGTTTACACGGGCATATTTTACATTTCGTGCGATTTTTTACGCTACCATAATTATGATTAATGATAAAGGCGCATTATCGCAAACAGCAAAAAAAAACGCCGAATGTGTTCGGGGTGTTCAACAGGAAACTAAATCTTTATTAGGTCACAACATGCGTGACAGCTTTGTTCTATGTGTCAAATATTTGGCAAATTACGTTTTTTTTTCTGGATTGATGAACGCCTACGATATATATTAAGACTAAATAACCACAACATAATAATGAAATTTTTACAAGATTGTTTTGGTAGGACATTTATTTGATTAATTTGATAGTAGATTACCCCCTGAAGCGCTTACAAATTGGAACTGAATATTTTATGAATAGTTTAGTCAAATATTAACGAAATATGTTTAAGCTGCCAAGGGGTAATAAAAATAACATATTTCACTATATTTTATTGAATTGTTTTTTATTTCTTTATTTCTCAATCCTGCGTATATAAAATATATTCACAAACAAGTCCAAAGATATACAAATTTAACAAAAATCAAAAAAAAAATCCATGGCACAGCTGATATAACCAATGTGACCACTGAATGAATGCACATATTTTACAAGCTGGTCCAATAAGAGTTGTCCATAACTTTAAAATGAGGCATAATGATCACTTCTATAAATAGATGTAGATGTCTACAATTTTGAAATAACGACATAATGTTGTTTAAATATCTCGCTCGGTTCCGTCTGGTGGAAAGCATTCTGGACCCCATTTGATTACTTTTTCACACATATCGCGTAAATTTTCAATGGTGACCTGAATGTTTCATTTAAAGTCAAGCTTTGTTCGGGGTTTATTTCTGTAAATCAGAGATTTGACATAACCCGACATATAAGCCAAGAGCGTGAGATCGCATGATCTTGGTAGCCAGTTGATACTGTCATTTCGCAAAATAACGCGTCCAGGAAACTTTTCTTGTAATACATCGATTGTGTGGCGACATGTGTAATAAGTCGCACCATCTTGTTGAAAGAAAGCATTGTTTATATCCACATATATCAGTTTAGACCAAGGATATACTGTTAACATATTCCTACAGGATTCACTATTAACCGTAAAACGTCTTTAAAATAAGATTCTATTGCTCCTTCAGCCTAAAAACCACAACAAACAGTGACTTTCTGAAGATAAAGAAATATCAGCTGAATCACTTGAGGATTTTCATCAGTTCAAATCCTGCAGTTACCTGTATTTGTTCACAAATCTATTGGGGAGAAGAGCGCTTCGTCTGAAAAGTTAATTTTTTTATAGTGGAAGCGCCTTCCATTGCTGAATTTTTGACACCAATGGTGATCAACTGGCTTTAGTTTTTGAGTTAATTGGACTTTATGCGCCTTACAACGATGAGCATAGTGCAAAATTCTCCACGTAGTCGTCTGAGAAAGATAGAGTTCCTGACATAATCTCATCTGCAACTGAGCCAGTTCGTTCAAATTTTCCAACGAGACTATAAATAGTCCGTTTGGTTGGTTAATTATGTTGATACAAATTTCGCGCAATGCCCGAGAAGTCTGGCAAACTGAATACGCATTTTGATGGTAGATACGAATAATTTCTACGCACTGTTTAATCATGTATTTTTCCATGGTAAGTTGACAGAATATACTAACCACGACAGTCTATGAATGGCATTTACATTTCAGATAGTGTTGCCGCTATTACGTTTCGAAGTTCTGACAATCTTATTGGAAAACTTTTTATATTGACATCTTTTAGCTTTGACGGTTAAACTGACTAGCAACGACTCAAATCTGAATAAAAAATAACACATGTCAACAGTGATGAAAGTAGGCGAATACGAAATATTTTGTTTATATTTTGAATATAAAATATATTACGCTATATGATATGTCATATAACGACAAAAATTTTCACTTTTTCCTAATGCGTTCTGTAACATAACCTTCTCTTTTTGAAAACAGCAGTAGTGGCCCAACATAGATGGGTTCCAGTGTCCCTGATATATTTCTTCCTTCATCCTGATGTCCTGGTAAAATCTCTCTCGTTGTTCGTCTCTTACTGCACCCGAATTTTCCGGAAAAAAATCCGAGTGGGATTGTAAAAAAATCATTTTTAAGGACATGCGATACCCTAGTATTTAATAGGCTTCCAAGACTTCATCTTCATCCATGAAGTTTTTATAGATTTCATCTTTCTTGTTGACCAGAAATTCTTTCACTACACTTCAAAGCTGCCATTTCCTTTTTATTTAATTTTTTTGAAAACGGAAATCACCTAGAGGCTTCCTTGTTTAAAAAGAAAGGAAAGGATTTACAGTTAGAGGTGCATCAGCTTCTAAGGCTGTTTAGCGACTGGACCTACAGCTTAACGTGGGTTCCGAACCACGGTCATCAGCTATCGACAAACCCAGGCCAGCACCCCTCGCAGGGTATCAACCCTTGGTTATGTGCTTACTCTGAAGTCTATCAGGAAGCCTACCGACTGGCGAGTGACCAACGTAGAACACTTCTCAGAAGGCATCCGGCCTTACCCAGCTTTTAACTGGCGTGGCTGAGGGGTAATTCGTTGTCGGATTTTACACTCTTGCCTAGAAGCAATCACAGACATTTAGGTGTGGATATGTGTGGGCGTGTGTGTGTATGTGAGTGTATATAAGTGCGTGTGTAGGATAAGAAGTAAGACGGATAGAAGAACTAAAGAAAAACACCAATCCGAATCGAACCAGCTACTGGAATCGAACCAGCTACCTTTGGATTGCCAGGCAGGCGACTAATCCACCAGACCACCGCGGCCGGCCTTCCTTGTTTGAGGTCCAATAAATATGCCTCCTTTTAGTTTTGCATCACTTAATTGAGGAAGTATTTCTTTTAGGCACTGCAACCATTACCATCTTTGTCCATGTATTTGACAAAGTGTTTCATTAGTCCAAGCGCAGAAGGAGAGGCAGAAGAGGCACCTTTTTTGAATTACCAAGAGGGCATATTTTATGTTTGAATTACCAGGTTTAAAAGAAGTTCTATGAGGCCAATCTGTCTTACTGTAATGTTCTTTTGATGGCCTACTGTCCCATAGACACAAAAACAGCAATACTTTGTAAAACTCCCTTAAAGTTCTAGCAATATACCTATCACTTATAAATTCACACACATATCCCACTGATACTGTTCATATTTATAGCGATTTAGCATGGTTGCTAAGTTGTTATAAGTTTATTTGTAATATATACCTGTATTTCGACGAATCTATAAAAATACTTCAATCGGAAGGTACATGTTCCATATTAAGTTGATTCATTAAACTATCAATATCACAACAGACATATAACCATTCTTCCATTTTATAAAAATTTGAAAATGTTACATTTCGTTTTCGGTAAAGTGAAACATTTACATTTTTATCTAACAGGTTTTGCTGTTGAAGTCTGGATCCAAGAAGTTCCGTTTTTTATTTTGACAATCCCAGGTTACGTACCAAACCATTTAATTATTAAGTGAGGTTCAATGGGAGTTGTTAAAAATGTTGGTCACAACTGATGTACTTAGGGAGTTGTGGATCAGTTGTTGATGAAGAATTTGAATCAGCGGGAAACATGTTGACCAGGTTTAAAGGCACAATCAGTACCGGTAGTTCCTGGCTATGAGGACCTGGCCTAAGTGCAGAAGGCAAATTTGGATACTGAATTTTATCCCTTTGCTTTTTTGAAATCCCTTCTGGTTACTGCTACAAAAGTAGCAACCATTTTCATTGTTTGTAGGTTCTCTTCACATCATAGGAACAGCAAATGGCATAGAATTTTTCTTGCCATGCATCTACTGCACTAAATTTACATGACAACTCACTCTGCAAACATGAGTAGCCCAGCTTATATCTTGATCTCCAATTTGGCAGTTAAAATATAAAAGATAGGCTTTTTTGACTTTCTCGGATATAGATCTGTGTGATCTGTGACTATATAATAAATCGTTCGCATATATAACAAAACTTATCGGCTGGATTTTTGCAAAATCGACGACTGGAACTTGCCAATCGAGATTAAAACAAACTAAACTATAGAAAACAATAAAACTGCCTTTAAAATTCGTAGAATACTACGGAAATGCCCCTCTGCGATCTTGTGGTAATTCTTACATTGTCCAGTCCAAAGTCATGTACAAATAATTTCAAATACCCCATTATATGGGAAGAAGATACTTGAAAATGGGACGTGCTAAGCCATTTTTGTGAAAAGGTTTTTTAATAACTACCCAAATGAAACGTAAAAAGAGAATTATCATCAATGTTTCACAAATAACGTCGACTTGTGTAGTTGAAACGGTAATTTTAACTAATAAAATACGAAACATATATTTTATTAGAATAATTTTGTAATTGTTGTGTTCACTATTGACAAAAAAAATCAAGAAAATTTATTTACATTTGATAATTACTTAATTACTTAATCTTAATTTGAAAAATTAAGATTAAGAATAAGTCTACAACGGTTATTACAATTTTGCTGTAAATCTGCAAAGCTTGAACCGAATTAGATGATCTTGTGGTAAAGTACCTTATGTTCAAAGTTTGTTTAAAGTATGAAAGTGACGAAATGTGAAGGATAAATTTCACTTTTCACTCCGAAAACCTCTGCTCTTTCTGCACCCACCATGAGATATTGGGTTCAGGTCGATAATCATGTATCCTCGTCATAATAAATGCCAATTAGTAGTCACCCTCTAAGCAATTACCTTTGTAGTTTCAATAAAAGCATGTCTATTTCTTAAAACAAGAAGTCTAAAATGTCAATCGTCAGGTCTTTGGATACTTCTAGGACGATCATAATCTCGTACTATTGAATGGACAATGCAATAAATATTATGCAATGATAAAATCAACAATGACCACAGTTCTCGCTATTTGACGAAAACTTAAACCTTATTTATACTAGTACCTCGTCCCTTGTTAGCACTTTTAAGAAAACCTCAAGATTATTGCTATATCGCTTTGCTTAGCATTAACATTTGAAAAAAAGAAAAATATATCTCATAACGTTAAACTCAACAAGATTTACCACTAAACACCAAATCACTTTTTTGAACCTCTCAATACACGTTTCGCTAACCATGTTAGCATCATCTCGTGATTCTTCAATATAAAATTTGTTTGAATTATCTCCTGACGATACTAACGTGGTTGGCAAAACGTGCACCGAGAATTTAAAAAAAATGATTGAGTTCTAAATATGTTCGAGTTTAACGTTTCGCACCGAAGGTTCCAATAGGAGAGTTGACCTCACAATCTGATAATAACACAGTTTTTTTTAAATCGTTTACCACAATTTTAGCAATTCTATGTACATAAAGATATACAACTAAAAAGTGTATCAACTTTTATATTCAAGATATGCTATACAATAAATATATTTTCAGTTTGATTCAAACAGGGATAGAGTTTTTTTTTGTTCTGTTTTGTTCTTTTGTTTTGTTATATTTTACGTTCAGGAAAATTAGTAAATTCCTCTTGGTGATGTCCAAGCTTTCTATTCAAGAACGCAGATGCATTATACCGAATTGAATGTTTTGAAGTATTGATTATCTATTTAGTCGATTCAGAGTTACAGCTGGCAGCTAGTTTTCATATGGTTTCGCTGCGAACCCTTTAGTAAACTAATATTTGTACAAGGAGAGAATGTATTATCCTTCCTCATAATCGTTGTTTACACGATTTGCGAGAAATCAATGGTCAATTTCATATT
This sequence comes from Cosmopolites sordidus, assembly GCA_031761425.1. NCBI lineage: Eukaryota > Metazoa > Arthropoda > Insecta > Coleoptera > Curculionidae > Cosmopolites > Cosmopolites sordidus. The sequence continues at coordinate 345,424 of JARFXV010001577.1, forward strand.
GCCGATGGCCCTAAGACTATAAACGTGGATGTAAGCTCTAGAACTGTAACTCTGGTTTAAGCAAATTTGCTATATTTAACTTGATAAACCGCTTGATTTTCATATCAGTCAGTTAAAATAATATAGTTTTATAAGTCAAGTATAGGCATCATTTTTTGATAGTCAAATTGTATTGTTCCGAAAATTGAAAAATTCGAATTCGAATTGAATTTATTCCAACAAGAAATTTATGTATTGTATTAATATCGTAAATATTAGATCGATTGACTATTCTGTAGGCGTAGTTCATCTAGCAGTCGAGTATTTAAACTTCTTATTTAGAAAAAATGTCAACGAAAGTCTGTTTCATCCACCGATAAATGTAAAATTCCGATGGCGCCAAGTCTGGAGAGTCGGCTGGATTTAGAAGAACTTCCCGTTCACTTACCAAATGTGCCTATTTTAGAGTTACAGTTGTACACTGTTATGATGATGGGTATCGATAAACTTTTTTACAACATTCCATTGTTCACTTTAAATATACATTCCACAAATAGAATTGAAATGGCATATGACTATACATATTCCATTTTTTAGTTTGTTTGAAAGGTTCCTGGAGATAAAGTCACAATTTTTTCGCTTTCGCTTTGGTTTGGGTTATCGAACTATATTATAAAACAAAAAAGAATGCTTCACTACTAAAAAACAATATTCGATTAATGTAATCATAAAAAATCAAATATGTTCACTTATATTTGATACAAAAACATCATGAGTATAAACTCACATAGATAAATGAACTTTTGACTTAGATTTAGATTAAAGTTTCAAGGAAATCACTCACTGGAGTGATACTCTACATGCCATTCACCTGTAACATACCAAAGCTTATTGCCGACTGGACAGATTGCAAAACCCTCTAAGAGTTAAATAAAAAAAAATGAGGAGTAGACCACCACGCATTGCATACATCCTTCAAGTATGTTTAAAGTTATTGACCGGCGTAGCGTTCGCTTAAGACGTCGGCTAAAGGTATCATATACATTTTCTATCGGCATTAACTCTAGTAATCATATCACCTATTCGAGTATCAGTACCATAGACATTTCTAAAATTGTACTTTCTGACGAGGTGTATCAGGTCTGGATTTATCTTGTTGAAGTATGATATTTGGCTCATGAACAAGAAGAATTTAAACTTGTTTTGATTTTTATTAGGAGAGACCTGTTTAACAAACGTATATCTCCCTATATTATAATACAAATGACGACAATTCTATGCCATTGTAATCCAAAAGTTGAATTCCGGGCATTAAAATTAAATGTCTCGTTTATCGCATCCCAGGTGCCTTGTATACATGCTTTAAGTTCATTGCGACTAATGATGATCATGATGTGCGACTAATGATATCCAATAATATATAGCTCGAGCTCGCCATACAATTATTTATGGAGTGACATATGATGTATGCTTTCTAATACGAATGTTATATTTCACCTTTCACCCCGAAAACGTCGGATCCTACGTCTATCATGACCATCTAAACAAAATATAAACTCATCACTAAAGCAAATATAGTTCCACTGAGGTTGCAACTGCTGCCGGAAAAGGTGCAACATAAGCATCGTGCGCTTGCTTGTCAGTTATTTTCATGTCGGTTTTCCATAGACAGAAGATGCGGTTTTTCAGATATATGGGTACTTCTAGGATGTCCAGAACCTCATTCTTATGATCTTCAAATTTCAAGCCATCCCTTCATAACGGTGGCAATGTCCAGTCGTCTCGCTATGTCAGGAAAATTTAAACCTTAATCACTTTGCTTTCACACTTTTTTGCAATCGCATACAATAACAAAAGTAACAAGCAAAAAGTATATCAATGTATGTATTCAAGATATGCTATGAAATGCCTTTATACTGGCGTTATGTACCCAGTCTATATGTACCTTTCAACCCAATAGGATGAATACGATGTACCAAATATTACTCTTATTTCTCTGCTTGACAAGTAGGGTTGTTCCAACAGACAAACCATATTCAGTATATGTATTTTTGGGAAATTTTTGTTACTTACTAATGAATTTTCCAATAAGAGATTGAAAGAAAGATTGAAAAAAAAATAAAAAAGATTAATTAATTGAAACTAAAAATTTAAAAATCATAGCGACACTGCTGAAACAACACTGAATGACACTCATAGTGTTTAGTACATAGTGTTAATGAACAGATACATATTTGAGAATTGGGCTCTGGAGAAGTTGAAAGACGACCCCCACTTTGGAGAAAAAATAATCTTGTCCGACGAAACTCCCTTCTGGCTTAATGGGTTTGTGACCTATTATAATTGCATGATTTGGGCCGATGAAAATCCTGAAGTGATTCAGGAGTTATATCTTCATCCACAGAAGGTCAATGCTTATGAGGTTTTTGGGTTGAAGATGTGACAGGGTCTTTTTTTTTAAAGACGATGATATAAATCTTGTTACTGTTAATGAGTGAACGCTACTAGAATATGCTAACATAATATCTTTGACCTGAACGGATAGATGTGGATATAAATATTGTTTTCTTTGAAGAAGATGGTGAAATTTGTTACACATCTCGGCAGATAATCGATTTATCGCAAGAAAAGTTTCGTTATTTCGCGAAATGATTATGTCAACTGGCTATCAAGATCATAGGATCTCACGCCATTGGATTATTTTTTGTGAGGTTATGATTAATCTCTGGTTAACAGAAATAAATTCCGAACAGGTCTTGGCATTAAACGAAACATACAGGCCGCTATTGAAAATATAAAGACTAATCGAAAATTACATGGTCTGAATGCATACAGCCAGACGAGGCCGAGGGCGGATATTTGGACGACATTATTTTTAGAACATAATACCATTATTTTTGGGCTTAAGCTTCGCAGTCCAATCCTAGAAAACAATTGTTCCTACGAAACCAAAGCACTGGAATTCAGATACTGGAATTGTCTTTAGATGACCGATTATGTTCTTTTCAATATTCTCTAATGTCCCAAAACTGCATCTTTTGAGGTGAATTTTCAATGCTGGGAATAGAAAATGTCGTAAGGGTTAAAGTCAATTGAATAAACAGGCTGTGAAGCCACAGTGTTGTTTTTAATTGCCGAAAGGTCGATCGTATTCAAAAATCTAAAACTCGTCATGCCTTAAACCACCTGAAAACCTGGGCTTTTGACAAAACTCTGTTTTTATAGACCTGGTGAAGTTTTACAAAACTAGTACTGAAGACGCCACCCCTTCAAAGGGGAAGCCAACAGTACTGTCCGATCACACGCTACGCCACACTATCATTACTATATATCATCGTTTCTCAACCTGGGGGTCGCGTTCAGGAATAAACAAGATCGCAATGTGTTCAAAAAAATAAGACCCGTTTACGAAACATGCTTCTATTAAAATATTTCTGATTTAAAAACAACTGTTAGAAAATTTAATATTACCAGCTAATAACAACAACATAATAATTTAATGCGACGGTTGATTTTGTTTTTCACTTAAAAGTTTTCTATATGTTGATTATCATTGCAAACACACATAAGCAAATTATGTAATGTCTGAATGATTGTGGCGTGTTCATATATTTGTTCATTCATATATTCATATATATATATATATATATATATATATATATATATATATATATATATATATATATATATATATATATATATATATATATATATACACTAAACAACAATTAAAGACTGATATTAATAATGAATTATAACAAATATACGAAAAAGTAACTAAAGTAGATTTTAATCACATTTATAATAGCGTCTATTCCATTTACATATATCACTTCAATATCCAAAAAAATACTCACATTAAGAAATTTAAAAATTCAATTATTTGAAAACATGGAACACATACAAAACACATTAATAGACATACAAACAAAATTTCATTAATAAAACTGTAGTTAACCTTTCAAATAAAATATTATCTGAGTGTACTTTCTAAAGGACTAAATTTTAGTGTTACATCGAAAGATGTTCCTAAATTAGACCTTATTTCGGCAGTAGAGTCTGTTGCTCAAAAATTACCTTTGGAAAGTGCAAATGAATACAGAATTAGGTTAAAACTTATCTTAGAAAAACAATTTAAAATCAAATCAAATTTATATCATGAGGAAAGGTTAGCTATAGATAAATTAAAAAAGACACATCTATTAAAATATTGCCATCAGACAAACGTAACGCCACAGTTATTCTGGAGACTACAGAATATAATAACAAAATTAAAACTTTAATTGATGACGGAAATTACACTAAAATACCTACAGATCCAACATTAAAAATAGAGAGACAAATTTACAATACATTATATAAACACAAACGCGAATTTACCGATTTAGAAAGATCACAACTTACACCACATTATAGTAAACCACCTCATTTCTATGGTCTACCAAAAATACACAAAACTAATATACCACTTCGCCCTATAGTTAGTAGTATAGATTCCCCATGTTATAAACAAGCAAAATTTTTATTAAACATTTTAAATCCACTTTCGGGTAGAACAAATTCATATATTAAAAATACTTCTGATTTTTTAGATAAAATTTCGAACATTAAAATTACAAACCAAAATTTAATGGTTATTTTTGACGTGGTGAGTTTATTTACTAATGTACCAGTTGAAAAATCACTTTTAATAGTTAGAAAGAGATTAGAACATGACACAACATTAAAAGACCGCACTAAACTAAACATAAATACAATTTTGGAATTATTAACTCTGTGCTTGAAAACCACATATTTTCAACTAGAAAGTGATTATTATCAACAAAATTTCGGAATGGCAATGGGTTCTTCTCTTTCTTCTTTGATGAGTAATATCTTTATGGAGGAACTCGAGAATGACATATTAAGGTTGTCAATGTAAATATCGTTGACATATACAAAAAATATATTTACTTTCACTCGTTACTTTATATATTACCAATATATAATATAATTTATTTTTTAGTTTAGTTTTGAAAACGGGGGGAGAGTACCCTCTGAAAGGTTAACGTTAAAAGTTTGTAAAATTTTTTATAACATTTTTATATCTTTAAAATTTTGTTCGTTAGGCAAATTTATTGGAAAAAAGAATCACTGACAAATTTGTCTCCGTTTGGTTTTTTGTTTTTACCCAGTGATTCTTTCTTTAAATAAGAGCAGGTATTTTTGATATTTTTTGAGTTTTAGATAGTGGCGAAAAACCCAAATAAAGGAAAAAGAAATAAAAAAATAAGCAAATTATATTGCAGTGATAATAGACAACTTCTATATTTAGTTTTTAAAGCCACCATAAACGAGAAGCTTTTTTCGCATAAGTAAGAAGTAGCGAAGGGATCAATGTTTTCAAAGCTTCTGTCTTCTAGGCTTCTGTATTCACATAGTCGTACAAGCCAAAACTTATCTATCTTGAGTTTAAAATTCTAGCTGTAGAGTTTTGTCGACCAATATTTCAATAAATTGGTTGTGAACCTCAATAGGTAATTCAATAGCTGCAACAATATTTTCATCAAACAGTGAGAACCCATCTTTTCGACAAATCATTACTATCTGGAAAATATTCCAGTAACTGAATGTTCTTCAATGTCATGCTCTTCAACACGCGATTAATAACATAATTTTCTAAATCCATATTTTTGGTAAAATAATCCGAAGTTAAAGTGAATGTAAAATGAAACCAAAATTGCATTTTTCAAGATGTAGAATCCAAATACCAAACTTCTTGACGAAGACATTGCCTTTGTTTGTCAGTAAAATAATTTTGTTAAGGTCTTGTAAGCAACTCTTATTCAAGTCATTCAAATGTGAAAATATACCACTCAAGTAAGCCAACAGTAATAAAGTTTCTTCATCATGTAAAAACTCTGAAAATGAGCTATTTTTATCTGTAAAAAAATAATTCATCTAGCAATTCAAAAAAAATTGTTAAATCTTTTCCTCACGACTACCATCTGACTTCAGTATGGAAAAGCAGTGAGTCGTATCTGACACCCATTTATTCGCACAATGTGGAAAGCAATCTAGTCTGCAATGGTCGGCTTTTAATAAAATTATCAATTTTTACGACTTCTGCAGAACATTTTGTAAATGATCTGGTATCTTTTTTGTAGCAAGCGCATTTCTGTGAAGAAAGCAATGCGTTCATTCCATATGTGGCATAATGATCTTTTAATTTTACTATCACCCCCATTGTTCTTTCCCGTTATCGCTATCGTGCCATTAGTCTATACCGCGATTTATTAAAGTCCAAGTTTTCGTTTTGTGTTGCATTAATAAAAACTTGAAAGTGTCCTTCGCCAGTTACACGACTAGGGATTGATTTGCAAAATAGCATATTTTCTTTAATTGATCCCTAGCATTTCTATCGGACAAAAATTGCGCCAAGTACACTTCGGTTGACTTGTCGAACTGAATAGCAAAAAATTCACTTAATGTAACCTTTTCAATTATTTGATCGTGAACATCATTATGTGATTTGAAAGTGGTATGGCATATTGACATATTGTGTCATTTGAAAGTGGTATGGTTTTCAACTTTTTGGTTCTTCTGGACTTCTGGACTCATCACATTGACCATATCAATGGCAGCAGGTAAAATGAGCTTTTCTTCAATCGTATGAGGCTAATACTCCCTGGCCACTCTTAATGCTACTAAATAGGATGCTTGTAGTGCTGCGATGTTATTACGGCTTGATTTGTTGATAGCAATTTGTTGATTTTTCAAGACCAGTGATTTAGGCTCGAGAAATTCTAATGGTTTGTTTTGCAAAAATGGCTGTTTTGTTTCAATATGCCGGGCTAATTTTGAAGGCTTTTTGCTTTCCGCAGACAAAACTTGATAACAAACAACACATTGCGACTTGTCGTCCATGGCAATGAAACCATATTTTAAAAATGTTTCACCGTACAATCTGATCTTTTCCATTACTGTTTCACCGGATGTAGTTATAGGATGTATTTCGTTTTGTCACAAATTTGTCCATTTTATTTAATATTATTAATTTATTTTATTACCACACTATTATTAATTTATTTAACACTGAGTGAGATAAAAAATCGTAGTATTAAACACTGGGTGAGAGAAGAAATCGTACTACTTGTTTTCGTAAAAACGTAATTAACATTGAAACTCTTTGTCTCGTTCCTTTGTTTTTATTACCAAAGCATATGGCTTGTACGAATCTGCCAAAGCGCGCTCGGGACGAATGATCCATCTCGCATGCGAAAGCGGGTTGCACGAGATTTGCGGGCTGTTCATTTTACAAGTATGTGCAAGTGCTTGGCACAGGTTCGAACTGGTGAAAGTAATATAAGAACAAGCGGTTATATACGTTTTGTAGTGCGGTATTTCTATATAAGTGTAACGGCTCGTTCACATGACTTGTCATTTTATACAAAGACAAATAAATGATTCGTTTTTTCTCAAGATTCGTGAGCATGTGAACATGCTCGTAAGAGCTTATAAGCCATTTAAAAATAAAAACGATTCTTACTGAAAAAAGGACGAATCCCGGCCATATTAACCGACCGATGCAAAACTTTGATAACCGTCAAATTAATATATTGCAGTGAGGGGGTCGCACTGTTTTTTGCTTAATTTTTTGGCTATTTAGAGGGTCGATCTAAAAGCGACATTAAAATGGTTGAGAAACGATTCTTTATATGTTACAACGCCTTGTACACAGGCTAAGATTGGATTGATTCAATATATCGATCCGGTTGGAAGCGAAGGTTGAAGGAGGTCAAGGGTAATTAACGGGCTATTGCACCACAGGAAGAAGAGGAATCCCATTATTTGTTCACTTATAGTTTTCATTGTGCCTCATTTTAGATTTCCGATACTCTTATTGGATAAACCTTTACTTATCTCTTTGAGCCTTCTCAAGAACATGTAAAGCTTTAGAAACCATAGTACGGTGACTTTTTTTAATTTTATTAGATTTGTATCAGTTATTTAATTCAGACCTTCCGATAATACGATTCCTTCGGATTTCTAATTCTTTTTCAAACAGTTTGCCTTCTCGAAAATATTTTTGTGGTCCGGATATTCTTTGTGTGTGTTTTTCCCACTGAAATATCCTTCTCTGAATTTTCGACATGAACGAATATGTAAAATGAACCATTTTATACATTTTTGTTGATAAACCTTGCCCTACGCAAGCTTTGTACGGTATTCGATGTCGTTCAGCTGCAGTTTTCTTTAAATCAGAACAGTGGAAATATAAATGGAAAAAAATAATTCACGTATATTATATTGATTTATTTGTTGGTAATATGGTGTGTACTAAGGGTGTGTAACGTGTATAATAATGGTGTGTACAACTGTTGCACCTATCATTTATCAATATTCCCTTGTATTTGATTGATCATTAAGTGTTGAATTGGAGTCCTCTCATAATTGGCTCAGCCCCTTTACTTCTATTATAACCATTATTTTTCTATTAACAAAGAATCTTTACACAATATTTGTTCTATGCAATTTATGACTACTTTAAAGCGATTTTACTGTCTGATTTAATAGAACTAATGGTTCTATTACGTGTATTCGGCCTGTCACAACCACAATAGATTAAGTGTTTTAAATGAAACGTGCTGTATCGTAATGATTTTTATCTGAAAGCGAAAAAGTCTATATCTACAATGCGGCTTTGTTGGGTAGTGTGTGGTATTCGTACAGACCCCGATATATTTAGATAGATACGGCTATTAAAAATAATATGCATGTAATACGAAACGTGATATTTATTCGATGATGGATGGATATGTTCAATGGCCATAATGAGATCATGTCTGTTTTGAAATTATATTTGATCGCAATATCTTTTTTTTTTTCATTTGTGATATGCACTCGTTCGGCTTTTTTACCAAAATAAACTGAAAATAGATCTGACCGTAGGTTAAGTATTCATGCGATTGCTGAAACTGTAGGAATTAACAAAGAATGCGTACAGCAAATTTTACGTAACAATTTTAACATGCAAAAAGTGTGTGTCAAAATGGTGCCTAAAATTCTCACGTTTGGAGTTGAACTTGGTGGTTCTTGGACAACAAGAAGCCCGCAAAAATATTTGTTCGGACACTTTGAATGCCATTGAAAATAACCCAAACTTATTGGAAATGATAATAGCATGTGACGCTATAATAGCTTTGTGTACCTTCATTGGGTTCCTAAAGGTCAAACTATTAATCAACATTACTACCTTCACGTTCTTGCTGAACTCCGTGAAAAAATTAGGTAAAAACGATCCGATGTGTGGAAGGACAGAGTCATGGGTTCTCCACCAAGACAATGCGCCGGCTCATTCCGCATTGTCAGTCAAGAGGTTTCTAGCCAAGTACAGCATCCCAGTGTTAGACAGTCTGCCTTATTCGCCGGATCTTGCACCGTGCGCCTTGTATCTGTTTCCTAAGGTGAAATCAGCATTAAAAGGAACAAGATTTGAATCCGTTGAAGCTGTGAAAGAGACAGCGGCACCCGTTTTTTTAGAAGCTAACAGAAGAAGACTTCCAGCACTGTTTCGAACAATGGAAGATTCCCATGGTTATAGTGATAGACGAGGGGCGTATATTGAAGGTGATAATAAGTAAATATGTATGAAATCAAAATAAAATGTTTTACAGCGTCAATCTCGTTATTTAATAGTCACACCTCGTAATATGTGGACTTCTGTTCGATGACCTTTCTCCGTCTTTTCGGTAAGCGTATTATCCCACACTCTTAGAAGTTCTACCAAAGTTGTTACCATCTAAGCTATTTTGAAGGGGTCTAAATAAATGGTAGTCGGAGACATAAGGGAAAGTACGGTGGATGGATCAAACATGTCAGCTTAAGTTGTAAACATTTTTGTCGGGTAACCAACGACACGTGTGATCTAGCATCGTCTCGACGGAATGCAATACCCTTTCTGTTAGCTAATTCAGGCCTCTCTGAATGAATGATCCAGTTTTCAGGTAACAACATAGCATTCCTTCTTCAGATGTAAACTGGCCTTTGAGGTGATTGAAGGGGTATTTCCGCAGTGTTATCATGATCTCTTACGCTTAATATTATTCTTTTGTAACGTCGGTAACAATCCGCTTTAAATATTGATCCATTTGATTGCTCTTCAATTCCATGGCGACAATAGTGAATGGCTAATTCATGCGGCACCCATACATCGCCCTTGCTAATCATTCCAAGTTGATGTAATCACCTTGATCCTATTGACTGGTTGATTCTTAGAATTTTTCCGATCTCTCAAATTGTTCTTTCGCGATTACTTTCATTTAACTCCAATATTTCATTACCGTCAGCCTGTCTGATCGTCTATAACTTAGTGCATTGCTAAGATTTAAATTGATTTTACGAAACTTTATGAACCACTTGCGGTAAGTGGAATCGTCAACCGCACCCTTACCGTATACAGCACCAATCTTCATTTGCATCTACAAACCCTTGCTTTTGAGAAATAAAAAAAACATATCGAAAATGCTCCTTATTTTCTGTTATTTTTGTGATTAACAAAAAATAAGTACTCGTTGATATTTCTTATAATAAACATCAACATTTTACACGTATGAAGTATATTACACTTTAGAATACAATCTATTTAGCGCAAAAAATGGGACGAACTTTTGCATCAAGCAAACATTGTTCATACATATTTATTATTTATAAAATAATACAAAAAAACTATTGATCATTTTTCGACATAGTCTCCTGCATGCTCTATATATTTTTACCAGCGCTTTGGAAGCTTGTAAATTTCTTGCTCGTATAAACTGTGAGTTTGAGTCATAACCCAATTGCGCACGAAGTCCTGGACATGTTGATCATTGTCGAAAAGTACCCCTCCAAGTGCATGTTTCAAGGGCGCAAACAAAAAAGAATCACAGGGTAACAAATCTGAGTTGTATGGAGGTTGTTTAAGGGCTTTCCGATGCATATTCTCCAATTTTTCCTTCATCAAAACCGAACCCATCGGGTACATATTGTATTCACTTCCAAAGCTAATATCACCTTTAAAGCGATTTCATTACTAGTGAGCACCAATGTTGTCAGCAGTGACACTTGACCTGGTACGTCGATTATGATTTTCATTTACCACACTTTCTCGTCCACTTTTAAACTTCTTGACAAAACACTTGGGTCTTAGACAGGGTATCGTCCCCATACCGAACATTCAACCGAGTTAATATTTCGGATGGTTTAACGCCTTCCTTGGTTAAAAACTTTATTATAAACCGTTGCGTAATGGACTGTGAATTTTTTTGCTGACTCATGGCTGCACTGGCAAAATAACTGAGTCAAGCAGCTCACCGAGCGTTTCCCTCACTCCTAATACTTTGCACTGCAATGAACTACACTGACAGCCGGCTCGTGATTGGCTGAAGAAAATATGTGCAATTCTGGTTTATATTTGATTCATCTTCTATTTTGATTAGCGCAATCTAAGTTTCGCTTTTTATGTCAGAGTTATATAACTTGTACCTACGTTTATATCAATAAATATTTTTTTTAATAACTGCTTTTATAAAGATACTTTATCTCATCGCAGATTTGACTGTCTAAGTTATCTTTACCGGTGAGTTTTACTATAACTTGTATGGTTGCCACATTTATTTTATTTATTTAGATTCAGATTTTTCTTCTATTCATTTAACATGTCATTTAATGCATTTTAAATTCTGTCAAATTCACTCACCTCGTAACTCGTTACTCAAACACTCCAATTCTTAGAACTTTCCTTACAATCCGACGATAGAAAGTACAATTACCATACTATCATTTCCTGAAAGCTAAATGTACTTTGATACAAATTGTTATTTGTAATTGCTATAAATAAAAATTAGCTCAACCCACCATTACGTTTTCCACACAAACAATTTAAACAACAAAAATGAATAACAATTTATATAATAACAACATTCCATTATCATAAACGTACAGAATTAAAACTAATGATACTAATAATTTTGTTACGTGTTCGAATGCATCAGGAGAACATAAAAGCGTGATCGTTATCAAATTTAAGACAACATTGAATTAAATTAGATATATGGCTTGATAAAAATGGAAGTAGATTTACTACAATTTAACAAAAATAGAATGAAATGTTTTCTTGTGCCGTCACTGTGTTCGATCAGACTGTAGCCAAGCAGGCTAGGAAACGTTGGCAGTCAGCTGATATTGAATTCCTGTAAGGTATATTCGCGGTAAACCTTGAAGGTTAAGTATAATCAGCGGGATATGACAGATTACAAAACATGTCTGATCATGGGCGGCGAATGTTTTTTTTCTTCTTTATTTTAAAATGATTTATGTTCATCGTAATATATTGTTGTAATGCGCCAATAAGAAGAGAAGTAAATATGAACATGAGTTATATCTGAATATACGACACTTCTTAGGAGATTTGTAAATAATGTAATGAGATTGATTTTTTATAATTTTTTATTCCTTAAAATTAGAATTCTATATTGTCTCCTTCGAAGTAGTGGCGTTGGGAAGCCATACAGCGGCTGGAGACGGTTTGTCCGCTCTTCATAGTACTGCGGATACTGGAATCGCATTCAACAGGTCGGTTTGAGATGAGTTTTCAATCTTAGAAAAAGAAAAAGGCACATGGACTCAAATCTGATAAATAAGGAGACTGTGTAGCCAAAGTGACGTTTTTACTTGATAATTTTTTTATTCATTGAGATTAGAATTCTAGATTATCTCCTTCAAAGTAGCTGTCTTGGGAACCCACAAAATAAATTGATTTTTCATCAAACAATAAATATTTAATTTAATATATATCTGACTTTTCGCTCTGCCATAGTAAAATGTACATCGGTTCTGTACTTTTTTCCAAGCAAATACTTTCTTTTTATATTATACTTATACTTTTCTTTTTATACTTATACTTTCAAATAAAATCTTAATTATTATTAATTCCTTCAAGGAAACTAATATAATAATGTGGAAATTTCTGGCATTGTGTGATTTTAAATTTAGAAACTATGAGAAACGAACGCTTAAAAAATATGCTTAATTCTAAATATATAATCGTTGTTTGCCGCCTGTTACTCTACAACTCGTTACGTTTTTCGTAATATTCTTTGACAGTAACAAGGCTTTCAACATCCTCGAATAAGCTACGAACCAATATTTTCTTGGGATTACAAATGACAGCCAACAATGATCTTAATTATGGATGTAATGGTAAAGTCGATGTAACTGTCACATGCCTTCCGAGCCGTGGTTCGGAGCCCACCTGTAAATCTAATTGCTAAATAGTCTCATATACTGACTAGTCTATAACCACAATACAAAGTACCTTAACCTCCCTTAACATTTTATATCCAAAACAAAGGTGGTGAAGCTACTTCTGATAAGACGTGTGACTCATTTAGTGTAGCTGTAAAACGTTGGCCGATGATTATATGTTTTGATATGTACAACATGATTGGCATAAATTCCCAAAGAATATATTTTGGAAATGATCTGAACGAAATAAGAAGAAGATTATTTCTAAAACAGTTGTCACATGAATTTATTCTGAAACAAATTACTAGGAGAAGCCAAAACAGTTGGAATACGTTTTAAAGTATAGCAATGAATAAAAAGGTTTAAACCAGAGATAGATGAGGAAAGGAAACAGCAAGAGGTGGAAAATAAAGGAACAGTATAGAAAAAGCGCAGATGTGTATTATGTACTTCAGGGACCGGTCGCAGACTAGACTTTCCAGGTTTCAGGTCAAAAAGTGTATGCAAGCACTTTGTTGGGAACATGGAAATTTTTTGTTCAGTACGTATTTAAACAATGGTGCTGAAACGTTTAAGGTTGCCCTCTAATATTGCTCTTAGTATTTGCTTTTTTCATATAAATATATACAAGACTTAAGAATAGATATATTTCAATACGAACAGATTTACCACTAAAGACCCAATCACTTTTTTAAACTGTTATACGCACAGTTCGCTAACCATGTTAGCACCATCAGGATATAATTCAACCTAATTCTGTATAAAGGTAGTTTGGGGTTGCATCATTTCCAGAAATAAAATGAAAAGAATAGTGTTTTTTATTTATGTTAAATGTTAATAATAAACTTAAAGAGATTTACCATTAAACACCAAAACGCTTTTTTGAACTTCTCGACACACGTTTCGCTAACCATGTTAGCATCATCAGGAGATGATTTAATCTCCTAGATAGAATCACTAGATTAAATCATCTCCTGATGATGTTAACATCATATGGATGCATAACATGGTGTTTAGTGGTAAATCTCTTCAGGTTTAGTATTTCACACCAAATGTTCCAACAGAAGAATTGAACTTAAATGTTAATATACTTAGCATTGAGCCAAATTAATTGAAATCAATTTTAAAAAGAAGGTGCGTTTTCGGTTAAAGTTTTGACAAAAACTGGCATTCGGTTACGCTTTTGGTTCTAGTTTATAAAACCTAGTTTCGGTCGGATTCTAGTAAACACTCGTTCTTATCTCTGCAGTCGGAAGGGAGAAAGAAATTTAAAAAAAGAAACCAAAAAAACCAGTAACCCAAATAACCGAAGCGTAAAAATCATAGCGCCATCACATCAAACATCATTAACATGATCATCATTCGTTTCCCTCTAAAAACCCATAAAATCGTCGGCAACTTCTTTGGCGAATTTCGATTTACATTTTTGATGAGATAAAACGGCGAAGAACAAGTCAGCAGGTCATAAATAATATCGAAATAATAAACAGGCAATTAAAAATCAATCATAGCAGCATTACAGTAATTTGCATAATGTTAATGTGTTGTTATGTGCGATAGCCATAAATTATAAAATAATGTTTAATTGTGAATAATTGCCGGTTAGTTGCGGCTGATATCTCTACAGTTATCTCGCTAAAAACTTAGATTTTTAGTAGTTCGAATAATATTGAAAAAAAAGTAGATTAGCAATTTACGCAAATTACATGATCTGCAAATAAAACCATCGTTACTTGTTATACACGGTATACTCCGCGTATTTTACCAAGTTTTTTAACTGGTCTTATAAAAAGTGACACTGGACACATATAAACAAATAAAATAGTATGAAACGGTGTAAATCTAAAGATTTTCAAATTTTTAGAGGCCTTCAGTCCAACAACGGATTCTATTATATATATATATATATATATATATATATATATATATATATATATATATATATATATATATATATATATATATATATATATATATAATTATATTTCGGCGAAACGCCGGAACGATTTAGAAACATTTACATCTAACCGGCCCGTGTCGATCCACTGCAGGATGAAGGCCTCTTCAGCATGCTTCTAACTTTCACGGTCCTAGGTTTTCCTCTGCCACTCGGTCCAATATACTTAACGATGTCATCAGTCCATCGTGCTTTTGGTCTTCTTCGCGGACGTTTACGATCAATCCACTCCTGGATTGCTTTGGTCCATCTGCCATCCCGTCGCCTCGCTATATGGCCTGCCCATCTCCATTTTAATTGCTTTACTCTTCCAATGATGTCACATACTTTCGTTTGTCCCCTAATCCATGTGCAGGGTTTTCTGTCTCGTCTTGTAATACCAAGCATACATCTCTCCATTCCACTCTGCGCTACCCGAAATTTTTGAATTGATTTTCCAGGTTTCACTTCCGTATATCAAAATGGCGACTTTTCTTTTCAAGCAAAGTGAGAGTTAGCTCTTAAACACTACATTTAGCCTACCAAATGCCTGCCAGTTACATTTAACATGCCGTTCCACCTCCCGAGACGTATTCCCCTCCATTGAAAACCTCTGCCCAAGATATATAAAGTGGTCCACAATCTCCAAATCCCTTCCTAAAATTGAAATTCTTCTATCTTCAACAAATTTATTGAACATAACCTGATTCTTTTTCAAGTTTAGTTTTAAGCCAAATGGTTCGCCAGCCCTCTGCAGCTCTTCTATGAGTCTTTGCAGCTCCTTTGCTTGGGTCTTGTGAAAGTAAAAGGACATCATCTGCAAATATAAGATGGTTTAAGGTTGCACTATTGATCCTTACACCATCCTGTTCCCAATCCAGATTACGAAATATTTCTTCAAGGCAGACCGATAAAAAACAAGCGACATTGTGTCACCCTGCCATACATCTCGCTCTACATTAATTCCAATTTCAAGATCATAGATCAAGATCAAGATCATAGTGAATTGTCGCTGTAGCTCTAGCATATATCGATCCTAATAGGTTTCTCTACCCCCTTTTCTTTTTTTCTACCCCCTGGCTAAGCAATGCGTCCATTATGGTCTGCTTTGAGATGGAGTCAAATGCTTTTTCGTAGTCGATGAAACCGTGCCCTTCGATGGCCTGCTGTACAACCTGAATGTGATCCATTGTACTGAATCCACTTCTGAATTCTGCTTGTTCTCTTGGTTATGCATCATTTAGTTTTCTTAATATTCTTTTAGATATTATATTGGTGAAAACTTTGTACATTACTGATAGAAGGCTTATTGGACGGTAGTTCTTTAAATCTTCTGTGCTACTTTTTTATGCCACTTTTGCATTTCACACTTTTTTTGCATGTCATCACTTTTTGCAAAGGATCACTTTTACATTTTTCCATAAGTCAGGTAATTTTTATTCTTTGAGGCATTTTGAGCATAATTTTGCCATTGTTTTATGTAAAGTCCAACCAACAGCTTTTATCATTTCCACTAGGATATCTGGCATTTGTTCTTCCATGGGTATTGTTGTCTTTGATTGGTTCTGATCTTCATATAACTGCGAATAAAATTTTATGACTACCTCTAATATTTCCGTACGCGCCTTGCAGACTATGCCATCCTGACGCACTAAGGCATAAATTAGCGTTTTTTTTTCTCAGCTTCTGTTTAGTTTTGTTAATACCGGTGTTTTCTTCCAGAGTTAATATTTTATGTTGTTGCTGTAGTTAATGTAATGTTGTTTATATTAATATAAACAACATTGGGGAGTTATTTATTCCGATCCAAAATCGCTCAACCTCCTCCTAAGGCAGGGAGTGTATAAGAATAAAAGTGCATATACAAAATGACCTTGTTTCATAACTCTTTGGCACAGCAGAACTACTAGGGTGTAACAAAACTCGTACGAGGGATGCTTCTACTGCTCTTTGGAATTATTCCTGAGCGTCGCAAATGTCAGTTAACGGTAGTGTGAAATACTAATTCGTTTGAAAATTTTCTAGTGCTTCTTCTAGAATCTGCAGCTACAGCTGCTTTTAAGAGACCGTGGATGACCTGATCTTCCCTTAACTTTAAGATTCATATCTTACTCCCTGAACATCTTTTGAGCTGGAGCATAGTGGTGCGGATTGATACGGCACCTTCCACCTCTACATCACCAATCTCTTGAGCGGCGTCAGTCGCTTTGAAGCCATTTTAAAAATAAAATCTCAAAATTGCCTTAATTTCACGACTTGTTTTACTCATTTTAACGTTTTTGTTAAAAACAGTCGATTGGATTTAACAATTATAACATAATTGTTAACACAATTATTAACACAATTATTAACACAATTATTAACATAATTTTTAACAATGATCACCAATGTTTGGTCTTTACAGATGACTTAACACTATTAACTAAGTTAAAAGAAGAGCTACAAAAAATTGAAAAAAAGTTGAAGCAAGAACATACTGGAATTGCATATAAATGAAAATATAACAAAGTAGATGACAATGGAAAACTTTGTTATACATACAATGGTTATACATACAATTTTAAATATAATATACATTTTTAGATATTGATTTTTTGCTTGTTTATTTAAATTTAATTTCCATCAAGTATTGGCTACTTCTGTTAAATTTAAAATGATGTCCAATAAGAGTGTTACTACAACTATAAAATGAGGCATAGTAATAACTATAATTGAAGCGTTTTTTACAAAACCTGCCTATGTCACAATGAGCTGAATTTTCAAAACGCAAAAAAAAAGTTTTTATTTACTCACTTAATAGATTAATTCCATATTTATGGCCAATTAGCTTCCGACGTCCATGGTAAAGCTAACTGAATAGCCGTTCGTCTTTCATTTATGCTGAATTTAGTGGTATATTCAAAAAGGTATATTACAACAAGTATTGGACATGGGTGCTTTTCGTAAAAATTTGTTTTGTTTATAATAGTTTGTTTTAAAAGAGTTTATTTTTTTGTTTTTTTGATTTTCCTTATCTTCCATTCAGTAACTTCGCCATTTTCAACTTAATATTTGGTTCGTTTTTGAGTGATTTCCATCACAAAATACACTCAGACACAATGCGAGGAAAAATTAATGTAACCTGTTGCAATATAACCTTTACTTCACAGTGACATGGGTAGGCTTCATAAAATCCTTTGGGACTTGGGTAGTTTTTATAAAATTCTCAGGGACTTAGGTGGTTTTTGTGATACTAGTAGAACCTTTTAACCCTGTTTTCTCATAACATATCACTCTTATCTAGGGTTGCCATTTTTTTTGAGAAAAATCATTTAAATAAGAAAAAAAGCAATTACAAGCAATTAGCAAAAAAAATTAAGTATTTTTCAAATTTAAGTTTTCGTTGGCTTAAATACATATTTTTTTGTACTTTTAGCACACTCTAACAATTTTTGGTTGTCTTTGAAAGTTTCATAGCTAGTTTTACATTCTAAGTTTAAATTCAAATACATGAATAATTAATTTTTTATTAAATTTATGGACGATTTCTTTCGCTCTTTTCGTCACTTTGCATTCATCACCGAAAAAAATCTTTCAGTGAAGACTGAGCTTGCGGGAACAGGGCGTAAATATGATTTTTTTTTATGTTTGGTAAGTTTTATATTTGGTGATCACACGCATATTCAAGCATATATTGCCATTTTTCAGCAGTATTTTTCTCTAAAGTTTTTTTTGTCATTATAAGTAGATTAACAGTTATCTTTATTAAAATCGAACCGTTTTTTTTCAAATAATATATACTCATATCAATAAAAAGTGAAAAATTATTGACAATTGTATTTACCATTTCGGGTGATGACTTTTCAATCCTTTGTAATCTCATTTTGGATTCATAACTGAAGTACTTATCAGTTTATCTTTCTTGAGTTATAAGAGTCTTATCACTACAAAACTAGTTGAAGGAGTTGCCACAAAGGGACCCTATTAAATTACCGCTTTTTTTTTAATAAAATGATTTTTTTTTAAAGAAAATGCACTTGGACAGTTTTTGTAAAAACTGATTTTTGTAAAAACTGATAAAGCGGTAATTTTTATTTTATTTTAGAGAGCAAATAATGCATTATGTTTTGAAAATAATGTAAGTACGGTAGAGCGGAGCTAGTTGATCATAGGGGCAAGTTGTGCAATTGAAATATCTCGAAAACTAAGCAATCTACATCAAAAGTGTAAATAGCGAAAAGAAGGTATTATGGGAGGGCAATACATAATGCGACTGTCAATTGCTGTCCGGTGCTCCGATAAAATAAGAGAACGTTTTATTCTTTTTCGGCGTAAAAAAAAATATTACAGGTGATCATCATTTTTCTACCATACTCGTATAAAAATACTTAATAAGGACCACGTAAGTATTTAAAGATTACTTAATTATTGTTCTTTCGATTATAGATTGTTATTTATTTTTAACTGTTATGCTTTTTTATAACCTAATTTTTATTTTGTTGCCTTAACTGGGGCTAGTTGAGCAACGCGCGTTCAATGCTTGCTCAACTAACCTCATTAGATGTTCATTGTAGAAAATCAAATTTTTCTTTAATAAATTAATAACCATCAATTAATTTGTGCATGTGATAATTTTACACAAAGTTTACTAATTAAAATTACTTATATTGATAATTGTATTAATGGTTATTATTACATTTTAGGATGTGTACATATAACAGAAAAATCTCAAAAGGTTTAGCTACTAGTCAACAATTGAGTGATGCAGCAAAAGCTGAAGACGAGGAAAAAATGAGTGTAAATGCTGCAGCCAAAGAATTTAATATTAACAGGATGAGTTTAAACAGATATATTTCTAAAGTCTGAAGATGATTAATAATTTGGGATTATTTATCATCTAGCAATATTCTTGATCTCATAATTAGTCAGTACTGTAATTTAATATTTATTTGCGTTATAATTATTCTTAAATATATAATTTTAAATATAATTGTGTAGTGTAATGTGTAATAATAATCCAAAGATTGGAAATATTTAATTTTGTTTTATTTTAATTTTATTTTTCCAGAGATATAATAACAATATGAGTATGTAATAATCATAATAAATACATATTTGCTTGTTGATTACAATTATATTGTATTCAGATCATTCTATGCAGTCATCAAATCCATTTTAGCCATTACTCAACTAGCCCCATACCCATGCTCAACTAGTTCAACTAGTTGGGCATGTTAAGCAACTTCTAGCGCTCTCGCATATCCGACAATAACTTTAAAACTTGTACTCGGATCGTTTTTACACCGCTAAAGGGACGTCTTGGAGAAGAGTAAATTACGAACCTAACAGAGTAAGAATCAATTAAATCCGATGCATATTCTTAAAGTTATGGGAGATCAAGCGAAAAGTTGCTCAACTAGCCACGCTCTACTCTAATAATAATCCAAGGGCGTAAGATTGCATGATTTTGGCGGCCGGTTGACATTACAAACTCCTTTTTAATTTTTCTTGCAATAAATCGATTCTATGGCGTGATGTCTTACAAGTCACATGGTATTGTTGAAAGGAAACATTGTTTATATCCACATTTATTAGTTCAAGCCAAAGATATTCTGATAGTATATTTGTATTGTGTTCACCATTATCAGTAACACGATTTCCATCATCGTCGATACGGATAATTTCGGGGAGCTGTTGGATTGCATGTCTTTCCATGGTGAATTGACATAATATACTGATCACAGTATATTGTCATTCACAACAGTGTTACCGCTGTTACGTTTCAAACTTCTGACCCTTTTATTGGAAAACTCTTTATATGCGGAAGTAGTAATTGATGAGATAGGTAAAGATAAATTGGAATTGAAGACCAGAATAGCAAAAAAAACGAGATATGATAGTCTAAGGATCTTAATAAAATCAAAATATGTGTGGAGGAAGACAAAGGTGAGAATATATAATACGGTAAGCAGGCCTTTATTGAGATATAGCAGTGAAATCTGAGTATTAAAGAAAGCAGTTGAAGAAATACTGAAAAGGTGAGAAAGAAAGTAAAAACATTTTACAAGACAAAGAAAAAATAAATATGAGGAAGAGCTTTATATACAGTAAGTATATTATAATTCATCAGCATTTACTTCAAGGTACGGAACAAGGTAAGAATGGCGGGAACCTTTCAAACGACTTGAATGGGTAAGGATCTCAAAATTAGTGCTCTGGACTGGCCTTATCGACAAAAGAATAAAGAGACCAAGAAAAAGATGGTTTGTCAATGTAATGAAAGATTTAGTATATGTCAGAAATTGAAAACTGAGAAATAGAGACTACATACTTATTCAAACAAAAAGAATTTGTAGAATTACACGCTCAACAAATTTAAAATCCGAAAATGATAAGCAGTTTATTATAACACGTACAGTTTTTTTTTTCTCACAGGGGGTCGGTGATGAGGAAAAAAAGAGAGACGGCATATTTTTACAATCTAATATTTATTTAATATAAACATGTAAAACGTTAAATATAGGCGAATACATTATTGAGAATTATGTGAATAAAAAATATAATATTTGAGATGTCATACAGCGACATAAACTTATATTGATTTAATCGTTCTGATATTCTGGTGAAATCCTTCTCCTTGTTCGTCGGTTACTGCACCAAAATTTTCCGAAAAAATGCATTTTTAAAAACATGTGACACCCTAGTATTTTATAGGCTTTCAAGAGTTTATGTATGTGGTTTTTATAGTTTTCATTTCTTGTTACCCAGAAATCCTTTCATTACACTTACAAAACACTTCAAAGCTGGTTTTTCATTTAATGTTTCTTGAAAAGGAAACCACCTAGAAGCTTCCTTATTTGATGTCCAATAAATATACCTTCTTTTAGTTTTGCATCACTTAATTGAGGAATTATTTCTTTTAAGCATTTGAAACAATTACCTTCTTTGTTCATGGCTGTGACAAAGTTTTTCATTAGTCCAAGCTAAATATAGAGATGCGGAAGAAGCACCTTTTTCGGGTTAACAATGGGGACATATTTTATGTTTGAAGTACCAGGTTCAAAAGAAGTTCTATAAATCCAATCTTTCTTAGTGTAATGCTCTTTTGTTGCCATACTGTCCCATAGACATAAAAAACAGCAATACCTTGTACCAAAGTACGCCTTACCTTTATACTCCAAAGTCAAGTACAAATTATTTCAATGACTCCGTGATATAAAGAGAAGCACGTACTTAAAAATGTGACGTGCTAGGCCATATCTGTTGAAAAGGTGTTTTAATAATTATCTAAATGAAACGCAAAAAAGCATTCTCATCAATATTAAAAAAAAATCATGTCGACTTGTGTTATCTGAGCACAGAATCATTCCAAATCGTGAAACTATTAAAAGACTTCTATAACATTTCGGTTTTCGTTAATTAACATCAGATATCACATGTATTATAGTTAAATGCATGATGAATGATGAGAGTATATAATAATGTTGGTAAATTGATACTAACTTTACTAGATACCAGAATTTCTAAAAGAATAAGTCTAAAGAAATTAATATACATATATCGGTATATATCAAAATTATACAACGCATTCACCATTTTGTCTAGTTATTGAATCAATGGAATAAATTGATATTCACTCTAATCTAACAATTAATCAATTTTCACAATTAGTAAAACAATACCAAGATTAAGTAATGTCTGAATGATCGTGGCGCGTTCATATATTTTTTTTTCTCTTTTTGGGTTTTATTTCGATATTTAGAAAGTAAATATATTAAACTACAACATTCTGAAAACAGCTTAACATTTCTTTACAAATGTAAAGATTGTGACATAATATCAAAAGGTTTACGTTTACATATACCTTATAACACAAACAGAAGCATATATATTTTACATAGGGCTAGTTTAGCAGTTTTAAGAGATTGCATCCAACATCACATTCACACTAAATCAAAATTAAAGGCTGACATTGATAATACATTACAACAAATATACGAAAAAGTAATTGAAGTAGATTTTAATCATATTTATAATAGCGTCTATTATAAATTATAAAATCTATTATAAACATTCCAATTATATATATCACTTTAATATCCAAAAAAATACTCACATTAAGAAATTTAAAAATTTAATTATTGAAAAACATGGAACAAATACAAAACACATTAATACACATACAGACAAAAAAAAAATTAATAAAACTGTAGTTAACCTGTCAAATAAAATATTATCTAATTCTCAAAAGTATGTACTTTCTAAAGGACTAAATTTTAGTGTTACATCGAAACATGTTCCTAAATTAGACCATATTTCGGAAGTAGAGTCTGTTGCTCAAAAATTACCTTTGGAAAATGCAAATGAATACAAAATTAGGATAAAACATATCTTAGAAAAACAATTTAAAATCAAATCAAATTTATACCATGAGGAAAGGTTAGCTATAGATAAATTAAAAAAAGACACATCTATTAAAATATTGCTATCAGACAAAGGTAACGCCGCAGTTATTCTGGAAACTACAGAATATAATAACAAAATTAAAACTTTAATTGATGAGGGAAATTACACTAAAATATCTACAGATCCAACATTAAAAATAGAGAGACAAATTTACAATATATTATATAAACACAAACGTGAATTTACAAATCTAGAAAGATCACAACTTACACCACATTATAGTAAACTACCTCATTTCTATGGTCTACCAAAAATACACAAAACTAATATACCACTTCGACCTATAGTTAGTAGTATAGATTCCCCATGTTATAAACTAGCAAAATTTTTATTAAACATTTTAAATCCACTTTCGGGTAGAACAAATTCATATATTAAAAATACTTCAGATTTTTTAGATAAAATTTCGAACATTAAAATTACAAACCAATATTTAATGGTTAGTTTTGACGTGGTGAGTTGATAAATCACTTTTAATAGTTAGAAAGCGATTAGAACATGACACAACATTAAAAGCCCGCACTAAACTAAACATAAATACAATTTTGGAATTATTAACTCTGTGCATAAAAACTACATATTTTCAATTAGAAAATGATTATTATCAACAAAATTTCGGAATGGCAATGGGTTCTTCTCTTTCTCCTTTGATGAGTAATATCTTTATGGAGGAACTCGAGAATGACATATTAAATAACGTAGCTCTCTTAAAAAGCCTTTAATATGGCTTAGATATGTTGATGATATTTTTGCTATATGGAAACATAGCATTGAGGATCTAAATATTTTTCTACAAGATATAAATTCTCGAGAGCCTACAATTAAGTTTACTTTAGAGATGGAGAAGGAGAATAAATTGCCATTCCTCGACACTTTAATATTAAAACAAAACAACACATTAAAAACTACAGTTTACAGAAAACCGGCAAACACAGATAGGTATCTTAATTTCTTTTCAAATCACTCCAAATCGGTCAAAATAGAAGTAATTAAAAGTTTATATGACAGAGGAAAACTTGTTTGTACCGACAGAGATACACTACAAAAAGAAATAAATCACATAAAAGACATTTAAATAAAAAACAATTACGCAAAAAATTTTACAGATAAATCGTTTAAAAATTTTGATACTAGACAAAACAGACAAGTTATTAATAACAATAATAATAACCCTCAAACAATTAACCTCACACTTCCTTATATCCGCGGTATTTCTAACACAATTAAAAGAGTAGAAAATAAATACAACATAAGAACGACATTTAAAACAAAAAATACTCTTAGATCTCTGTTAACAAAGACTAAACTAAACAATATACAACAAAATACCAAAAATGTGGTTTATAAAATTCCCTGCGAATGTGGCAAATTTTATATAGGTGAGACATCTAGACCGTTAGATGTTAGAATAAATGAGCATAAAAACCTTCTTAGAAAGGGCGATTTTAAGAAATTTAAAATTTGACAACATTTGGTTTTTTGTTTTTATCCAATGATTCTTTTTTTTACATAAGAACATGTATTTTTGATATTTTTTGAGTTTTAATTAGTGGCGAAAAACCCAAAAAAAAAAGTACCAAGATTAATATTATGTAATGCAAGAAACAATTATTATAATTGACTGTAACCTATTTCCACATATTTCAAATAATTTGACGCAAGGTACTCACCAAAAGTAATTTCTTTATTGGTATAGAGGTGAATCATCTGTTTTAACAGGCTGGGGCATTATTGATATGTTGCCTTTCAAAAGTTGTTTTGATAAACTAAAACGAGTGAATATCCGATGCTACTATGCCAGGTGAATATGTGGTTTCATTGGAATATCTATAATAAACTGTTTATGTATTTATATTATTGTATTGATATGTCACAAGTGTTAATAAAGGATATTCCAATTAAAGTGTCAGCACTTTAAAAGAAGACACAATGATAACTAGAAGTGATAATTCAATAATTTATATTTTATCTTTAAGAACTAATGGCATTATGTTTGAAAATAATGCTGTTCAAATATCCGATCCATCAAAAACGCCGAAAATTAAATTGAGCTTCTAATATATCTGAACATTTTCTGCATTGCAGAATAAAAGTTTTAATAAAAAATAATAAATAATAAATTCAGTTTAGAAAGAAAATACTTGTAGTCGTATTCTTTGAAACAAAGGGCTTCATCATATTAGATTTTGATTTTTTATTATACCAACTCTACCAGACTGCGCACGAATGTTATTTAATTACGGTGAACTTTTGACTTTACATTTAAACGTTTTTTTTTACTTCATACTAAAATTCATTAACGTGCAATTGGATCGGTGTTGTAAAATATTAAATATATCACATTTTATCGGGTCAAGTTAAGGAATTAAGTTTCAAAGACAAAAACTCTCAATGTTGACCTGGAAAGGTCCAAATTTGTGCATTGTGAGTGAATTTCTTAAATAGATTTTCTAAAAACAACAAAGGTTTGTAACTGTATGATAAAAAAAAAAATATGACTCTATAAAGGTATTTGTTCATTCCTATTAAATTCCTTCAGCATGAATACACAGTCTGTTCAAAGGAATATGTAAGTGACCCGAAATGAAATACACAGCTGTATTAGTTTATAGTATTAATTATTTTGTATTAATAGTTTCAATTCGAAGCTCGCTGAATATCTAAAATCGTATCCAAGACTCAGTTTTGTTAATAGCCCTAACAAAATTAGACGAACATTGGGGTTACTAAAGGAACGCATAATTTTGCGAGAATCTGCATGCAGTCGAATTACGAATGCATCTGAAATGAACCTGGTACGACACCTAGCGATCATTTCTAAGAATTTTAGCTTTTTTGCATAAATTCTTCAGTTAGAACTGCTACTGGTGATAACCACAAAAGTTCAGAAAATCTACATGAGAAAGCAATTAGGCTTGATCCCAGTTGTTCTTAATCAGAAAGAAATGGTCATGTCTTGTCTGGGATATCTTAACTCATCTTTTGAATTTACAATTTGGGTCGTTGTAGAATTCACTCCCTCAGGGGACTTGGAGAAGGAAGTACCCTTCCCAGGCACGGGAATTGAGATTGTCATATCTGTGTTCATCTGGTAAGATGTATTTCAGGTCATCTTTTCGTGAATTGTTATGTTCTTTTTAGTCCAGCTATATAGCGCGACCTGTTAAAAGAGCTACGTTATAGCTAAGGGTTTCAGTTTCCGTGCATGTGGCCCCTTTATATTCCTTCTAACCGTTCAATGAATGTAGGGATGCCGCAGCATAGAGCATCCTTGCGGTGTACATTATACCTTCCATATTTGTGGGAATATAATAGATACCTTAAATCTCTTCACTTTTAACTGCGTCTAAATGGCCTCAGTCTGCATATAACTATTGTGATCTAGTGACTAGGGACCTATTGAATTATGTAACCAATCAATTGATTTCACCAAATACATAATTATCGAGACTATTAATGGCTGGCTATCGAATGTATCTCCATTTCCAGGAATCTCCAAAAATCAGTGAAATGGATTCTTTCCAGAAACTAAAGAAATGTTCACTCTTATACATTATACAAATATAAAACAATCTAAAACTATATTACAACTTTCAGGAAATCTATGGATATCAGGTCCTATGTCAATCTCAATCTCAATCTCAATATGTCAGTCTCAATCCGTCTATAGCGTTTTAATTCTCAAAGATTTCCTCAAGTCGCTCATAAAAATGTCCTCTTGTGGTAATAACCTCCTTCTTGTTTCTCTAATTTTCCTCCCCTTGCCTCAAAACATTCAGCAAGGTACGATGGTTGTCCCACTTACAAGTAGGAGTATTAGATTCACAGAAGAAAAGTAGCCACTTTGTTGCAAAAGTTATGATCAATAAGGCTATTCCAGCAAGCAACACAATTTATTTAGCTGGGTCTGCCAAAAGGCTAGCAATGTGTTGCGGTGCTTGCATTCCTTCATATTTGTTGTCTTGCCCTCCATGGAACTCCTTTCCACCAATCACTGATCAACTACTCATGGTTTTAGATACAAATCATACAAATGTACGGTGCCAATGTACGGATTAGGTCGTTTTTCAATCGTGTATTTCGTAAATTATCTCCCTTTAAATCACAGGTGATCGCTTACCCTAGATGTTTATCTATATATTTGCTATTAAAGAATTTCTTTTCGGTATTTCTACTAGTTTCCTTTCTAGTTCTCCCCAATGAGATTGTTGGCGTGAAGTAAACAGCTAATGCATCTTCAGTACGAGCTTGAACTAGAGTAAGTTATGGGCCTCATGCTCCGGATTCATGTTCCGGATTTTTTTAGTGCGTTCTGAATATTGTGACAATTTCGATCAACGGCATGCAACTTTCAGCAAGATACGATGGTTGTCCCACCTACAAGTAGGAATATTAGATTCACAGAAAAAAAAATATCCACCTGTTGCAAAAGCTAAGATTAATAACACCAATCCATCAAACCACACAACTTATTTAGCTGTATCCGCGAAAAGGATTCCCATGTGTTGCCATTCCCATTTTCACTCTGGACCAAAAAGGCAATACATGTTTCCCTCCTGTTGTCCTTTTAATTCTACGAAAGTTTTTTCGGAACCATATTATTGATGAAAAATTGATAAACAGTTATGTATGTAAAATACAACTCTTCCCCTCTCATTCTGACGGTCAGCCGACGATTAAAACACACAAGATATCGGGTTCTATGGTCCTTCAACTGCAAAAAGTGGTTTTCATCACTTTTCATCACAAGGTCTTCCGCTGTGAGGTTCATCTTCAATCGAGTCTCGGTCTTCAGAGAATGCCTTAAACCGTCTGAAAACACTGGCTTTTGACAAAACACTATTTCCATATACCTGCTGAAGTTTTGCAATAGTTTCTGGCGCACTGTCCCCAAGTCTGAAGCACAACTTGACAGTGCACCGCTGCTCGAAATTGTTGTCATTTATTTTCAGAATGCACTGGGAAAATTCACGAAAAAATAGCTACGGACCACTAAGTGACTTTATGGAGGTCAAACTGGCACCAAAGACGCATCAGGTGTTGGTATGTGCCCCCTGCAAAGGCGAAGCCAACATTGTGGCTAGATTCAATCTTTACTTTATTTACAAACCTCGTATATATTAACATCCTTTGTTCCATGCACTATCAATTCTTGTTATTATCTTGTCACACATAACGCATATTTAGGAATAAAATGTCATAAAAACTAAAAAGTGTCTGGTTTTTATCTCTACGATATACTGTGGGTTGTATAAATATGAAGCTATTACCATAAAGAGTCTCAAGAAAGTTATATTATTAGGAACCGTCTTAAATTTTGGAAAATTGGCCAACTATAAGCCGGTCCTTTTTTCCCTCGAACCTCCATTTTCCGAAATTTACCGGCTACTTCGAATTCGTATTCCTCGAACGACTAACGTATGAAAGAATTATCGACGACCAGAAACAAGGTTTGGCATCGTCGCGCATCTGCATGCCCCGTTAATAGGCCCGACTAGATTTATTCGCCCATAAAAGTAATTCTTTTTATCCATACGCCGAGACTTAATTCCCGAGGTTTCTTAGATTTAAAATCCCACGCAATATCCGTTTCTATTCCTTTTGCAGGACGTGCCCGCCCTCCTTTTCTTTTTTTTTCTCCGTTCTGTTCATTCTTTTGGGCCGGTAAACCCGAAGGATAAGTTAAGGTAATAGGAAAATAAAAAAGTAAATTGGTCGTTTTTTAGGAGTGAAGGCCTATTGAATTCGGGGACGTATTTATGGGTCACTTGGCGGCGAACACTGACCAGTTTGGTGGATTGAATTTTTGGCCGGAATGCGTAAACGCTGAAGTTTCTGAAGACGAATGGGCCTATTGGAACTGAAAGATTAATTAAGTTATTATAAGTTTGTTGGGAAAATATTTGGTTAGGGACATTCGGAGTTTCAGCTCTGCAGTATCCTGTGAAGTGTAACGTGTAACATGGTGTTGACACCATGTGAAACAAGGCGAGTGTCAATCGCCGGGTTATATTCACTTGTATCCTGAAATATTTTAATATTTTTAACGTTTGGACGGGTTTTATTGAGAGAAAGCAGTGGCGTGAACTAGTGGAGTAGTATTTCGGTATTCCGTTCAGATTTCCAGTGTATTTCGAAGAAATATATTTGTGACGTTGAGTACTGTCAAATAGTTTTCGACCCATTGTCCTGGCGGTAACCAGACCGGATGAAACCGCATGCTTTCAGTGGTGATCGAAAGCAACAATTTTTCGAACCACAACTTGTGTAAAAATCATATGTCTGTCGTTAATATGGAGATCTTTCTGGCCTATACATGTCCCTGCATCTGAAAAAGATACTCTCTTCATATAACATTGAGTAAAATCTTCTGACAACCTCTAACATTTCAGTATGCGCCCTGAACACTGTGCCATTAAGGCAAAAATTTACCTCCTTTTATTTCTCAGCTTGTGCTTAGCTTTGTTAATTCCCCTGTTTTCTACTAGAGTTTTTTACACTAGCTGCATGTTGAACCGTCTCGCCTCCTCTCGAATATGTTTTATTATAGTTCTGCAAAGCTCAACGTACTCGACCGTGTCAAAAAGACTCCTTGCATTCCTCATTGTCCGTCGTTTTTTCATTAAATCAATTGTCTCATTGGAGATTTTTGATAGTTTGAAACACTTTTCTTCTCATGCTATTGAAGCAGCCATTTCAAGCACATTGTTGATGATTTTTTCATACTGACCTATTATTTCCATTTCCACGACATTCACCATCGAGAGTTACACGATACACGAATTGAACACTACTGCAGTTGGAACCCCCAATTTGAGGAAAAAATGATTCTTTCCGACGAAGAGCACTTTTTGCTTGATGTAGGAAAATAACAAAGTAGCTGCGGAATTTGGGCCAATGAAAATCCTCAAGTGATTCAGGAGTTCAGGATGACATTCATTTTCAGAAAGTAACTGTTTGGTACGGTTTTTGGGCTGATGAAATAATAAGACCTTATAATTTTTTTTGAAGACGATATTGGAAATCGTGTTAAATTATGTAATGCTGAACACTATAGGAATATGTTAACAGAATATCTTTGGCCTGAGCTGATAAATGTATATTTAAATAATGTTTTACTTCAACAAGACGTTGTGACTTATCACACGTTCTGTTTCCTTGACGCCTTGTCCAGGATCCAAGATCATGCAATCTTACGCCTTTGGACTATTTTTGTGGGGTTATGTTAAATCTCTGGTTTGCAGAAATAAATCCTAAATACATCTTGATCTTAAACGAAACATTCAGGCCATCATTGAAAATATACCACGCGATATGCGTGAATTTGGTCTCACACAATGCAAAAAAAAACAAATTAAAATAAAAATTACCCGATTATCTCTTGTAGTTATCATTGTGCTACATTTTTAAGTTCTGACACTATTATTAGACAACCCTTTACATATATTTAAAAATCCAATTAAGAACCAGGTATTTCTAAAGATTAAATATTTTTTTCAAATCACCCATTAACATATTACTGTAGAAATGATTAAAAAAAATGCACGACACATATTTTCTTGTTATAACAAAAATATCTTACTATCCATAGTTTGAACTGATATTGTTTTATCTCCTTTGAACTTGGATATGTTCATTATCAATATTTTATAAATATATGTTTAAAACAACAGGAAAGAGAAATATCGCATGTAACGAATTCAAATGAAATCTATTTACGTTTCAGAAATTTTCATTTATTCGTCAATTTATGTCATTTTGTATAAAAATATACTGAACATTTCTATAGATTTTTTACTACATAGAATTCAATTCAATATACTTGGAATTCAACATTTTTAAAGTTATATTGTCGATCATACAAAATATAATTTGAATGGGTTCTTAACAATCCTTTATATAGAGTGAAACGTAACAGATACCTCGTGACTCGGCTTGGAAACATCAATATAGTGCGTTATTCTTTTTACCATGCCAACGATTTAGCTAGCAAAACAAGTTGTTCTGTTAGGTCCTTAACTTAATTAT
Source organism: Cosmopolites sordidus (assembly GCA_031761425.1). Classification (NCBI taxonomy): domain Eukaryota; kingdom Metazoa; phylum Arthropoda; class Insecta; order Coleoptera; family Curculionidae; genus Cosmopolites; species Cosmopolites sordidus. Next base: position 377,078 of record JARFXV010001577.1, read on the forward strand.
CAGCCTTATTTTGACTATTCTGACACTTATGCCAAATTAACACAAACTTAATCTTTACAGTAATCACCTTCACTTTCTATACACTTTCAGGCCACTGTCGAATCTCAGATCGAAAAAACCTGGTGATTTTGATGTGATGAAGTCATTGAGGCTGTTTTCTACTTCCTCAAGAAATGTGATGCGGCTATCAAACTACGCGATGTGGAAGGAATTGGAAGATATTTAAATCCGACGAAGCCAAGTTTGCAAAATACGCCGGATACAATAAAATCTCCTAGCTGAACTCTGTGTTTGTTTCCAAAGTTCTTCATGCAATATGTGACCATGCGTTGTCCATGTTAAGGCCTTTTTATGCCTCCAAAGCTCCACTAACATGAATCAATTGCTGTGGAAAACGGTCTTCAGTGATTGTTTGACCAAATTGTAGCAACTCATAATGCACCACACATACCCACCTTATCCCACCATCTATAGATCAACACCTGTTTGGCGTGGATATTTGGTTTTGTAGAACTGGTTGATGACTCACCAGGATTCACTCACGATTTTAACCTCTTTGGATTATTGTAGTGGATACACTTTTCATAGTCACAAGGTCACAGGTATCATTAAACGTTTAACTCTTATACTCAGCTAGAAATTCATAAAGGAAAATGACAATGACTCTCCTTTTGGATCTTTCCTAGCTTCTGTAAACGTATTTAAATAGCTTGCGATGTTACTCCGAGTTCCTGTCCAAGCTCTAGCAGTATACAAAGATTTTCTTCCAGCAGTGCTTCTAATTTTTTAACCTCCACATTATGTTGTCTATGCCGGACGCTCTGCAACATATGAGTCAGAATTTACCGTTCGGAAATACTGGAACCATTTCTTGCAAGTAGTGTACAAAACAGCATTGCCTCATAAAAGCGCACAAATTATGTCATAAGCTTCTTCACCATGCTTTTTTCACTTGAAAGGGATAAAGCAAGCATGGCTTCAAGTGTTGCATATCGACCAAGGTCGCGTTTAAAACTGATTTTGCTGGTTATGTTCACAGTATGCTCCTAAATTATATCTCCTTTTGAAGCAGAAAGATGGAGCTTTGAAATAACTATAAGGCGGGAAAAAATTCTGATTTGAATACATTCTGTAGCCAAGAATTAAGTTGACATTTCTAGCTAGACGATAATTCACTTTTAAACAGGTCCAAACTTTTAGGCACAACAAAATGAACATTTGCCTGTATATTTGCCACAGCTGATCTCCTGCGAGCATTTTCAGTCCCCAAACCATAAATTTATAATGAAGGAATTCATTATTCAGAAACTACTGTGACTATAATATTAACCAAGGTATTAAATATGAGGTTAAAAGTCTGTAAAACTATTAGTTTTGAAGCAGGTTTGGAAATTCATATGCGAATAGAGACTTGACAGAATGATTTAATAAATGCAATCTTGTTCATTTTACAAATTTTTAAAGTAGATTCGGAAGTTTTTTTGTTAATATTTTAGTTTCATGGCTTGTACAAGTTGCGTCTCACGGAAACCAGGACTTTTTCAAAAAAAAAACTCAAATATTTATTTTTCGGCAAAAATCATTATTTTTATTCAAAATAGTCTCCCTGTGCGTCAATACAATATTTTTATGTTCAGTTAGGTTAACGAATGCAATTTTGAGCTTGGCCAAAGATATATCCTTTAGCTCGGCCAAAGATATGAGCTCAGCCAAAGAGTGGCTTCAACGTAGGCATAAGCTGTTGTTTTATCAGAAAATGAAGTTTTTCGAAGAGGTAGAAGTCGCAAGGAGCCAAAGCAGCCGAGTATGGTCAATGATTGATGGTTAAAATGCCATTTTTTGGTAAAAAATCAGTGATGAGTGATAGGACGGCGCATTATCGTACAACAAGTGCCAGCTGCTTTGTTGACGGTATTGTGGCAGCACACGACGAATACGCGACAACAGACGCTTTATGACACCAACATAAAACACAGTATTCATCGTTTGACCAGGTGAAATGAACTCCATGGGCACAATTCCCTCCGAATCGTAGAAACAAATCAACATTTTTTAAACTTCTCGAGAGGGCTTTTATCCGGATTTGGCTCGTTCGGTTGCGAGTGCATTCTATTCGGTCCTTTGGCGCTTGGTTTGTGGATCATATTGAAAACACCACATCTCATCACCAGTAATAATGCTGTACTTGAAGTTTTCGTCCTTTTGCGACTCTTTAATCACGTCCTTACAGTGTTGCATTTGGACCAATTTTTTATTGTCACTCAATTTCTCTGGAACAAAGCATGCACAAACTTTCCTAAGTCACAAATGATCGGTCAAAATGCGATAATTGAATCTTCAGACATGTTCAATTCCATTTCCATGTATCACAATGAAGATTTTGGCTGATTTTTTATAAATTGCACGCACAATTTTAATGTTACTTTGAGTAACCACAACATTTTTCGGACCAAGATGTTTGTTGTCCTTGATGTCATTGCCACCTTTTTGAATCCTTTAAACCACTCGTGGATTCTGCCACGGGATAAATAATACTCACCATATACTTCTTTCATTAAATGAAATGTTTTGGTGAATATTTTTTCAAGTTTAAAATAAAATATTAATATTCGCTCTTTGTTCCATGTTAATTTTTCGACTGATAGTATCAACACACTGACACTTTAAGCGCGATAACTTGGCTTCTAATGATCCAAATATCATGACTCGTAATAGTATGAACGTTCCATTATCGAAAATGTTAGAACATCTTATATTGTAATCGCTGGTGTGAAGGATATGTTTCTTAAAACACAAAATAGCTTTTGTGTAGTAAATCCACGTGAGTTTTGTTGATAATGTGGGCATCATTTCACTAGATGTTTATGTTAAACTTCATACTTGTCACCAATTAAAATATCAATAAAAAAATATATTAAAACAGTTTTTTTTTTACTTTTGAAAGCCACATTTTTACAGAAAATGCTCTCGATCGTTATAATTGTAGAACTTATGATGAACAAAATTGAAACGGATAAAAATAGTTTATACAATTTGTATTAATTGTTTACGCGAACGAGCAAAATTATAGATAGTCGCATAAATGATTGAGGATTAGAGTTGTTTCAGCAACTGAGCCTTTCTATAAACTGGACCTGGCTTATCATGGGCTCCGAACCACGGCCATCAGCTGGCGATGAAGCCCGATCAGTACCACCCTCGCACTATCAATCTTTGTTTTGTGCTTAACCGTAAAGCTAGTATGTATGTTGCCAACTTGTTTGCCACAGACCATGCAATTTTAGCAGCAATCAGTTTATAAAAAGAATTTTTTGCTGTCTCTTATTATTGATGAGATCTGTGATGATGATATGGAGCAAATGCAAACTAAAAGGAAAATAATATGGTTAAAGGATTTGTATCATAACCGGTCGAAATTTTAAAATTCCAATTTGATGAAAGAACTTCAAATAAGTGCACTAAGCGATTTTAAAAACTTTTGGGAATGGATGGTGAAACATATGACGAATTGTAAGAAAAAATACGGCCATTAACTGAAAAAGAGGACACGCGTGATACAATTTATGCGAGTGAACTCTGCAACTCTCCGATATTTAGCAAGTGGGCAGACATTCGAAGACCTAGGAATTGTAATAATGTAAACTTGTTCTACGATAACTGCAGTTTTAAAAGAGTACATAAAAGTAATGTATAAAGTTATACATTTATAAAACATTTCTTTTAATATTATTAACAACTATTAATAATGAATAGTAAATGTGTAAATGGAATATAGTTGCGGAGGAGTTTGAGAAAAAATGAAGTTTCCCCAACTGCATTGGAGCAATTGACGGAAAGCATGTAGAAATAAAAAAAAATCCGGAGGTACGGGATCGTATTATTTTAATTATAAAAAGGGGGCCACATTAGCTGTGGTGTCTAAGGCTTCAGCCTTACGTTACGGCAGTTAATGTGGAGCGGGTTCGAATCCCGTTCAAGGTAAAAAAGTTTTTCTAAAATTCTTGTGAATGTTTCTAGGTAAGAGTGTAAAATCTGACAAGGAATCACCCCTCAGTCACGCCAGTTCGAGGCTGGGTAAGGCCGGATGCCTTCTGAGAGGTTTTCTACGTTGGTCACTCGCCAGTCGGTAGGCTTCTCGACGGGGGTTTTCGGTAGCTGACGACCGTGGTTCGGAACCCATGTTAAGCTGTAGGTCTAGTCGCTAAATAGCCTTCTCAGTTGCTGATGCGCCTCTAACCCCAAAACTTTACTTTACTTTTTTTAATTATAAAAAACATTTAGCATATTTTTACTAGCTCTCGTCAACGATAACTATGCATTTATTATGGTAGAGGCAGGTGCAAATGGCCGTGTTTCTGATGGAAGTGTGGTTTCTAACAAGTTCTTTAATAGATGTAATGATAACTTACTGAATATTCCCAAACCCGGGCAATTACCCAACTTTTTAGAAGATATGCTTTTTGTTTTGTCGCTTATTATACTTTCCCATTGATGAGAAATCTTATGAAACCTTACAGCGGCGATAAACTATCAATCGAGCAAACAGTATTTAACTACAGATTATCAAGAGCAAGACGAATAGGCGAAAACGGATTTGGTATTATTTCATCAAAATTCCGAGTGCTTATAAATAGAATAAATATGAAACCTAAAGATATCTATAATTACATTGTCCTCCACATGTTACCTCCACAATTATTTAAGAAGAAAAAACGGGACTGTGTACTTACGAGGCAGTATAGACATGAAAAATACGAATGATGGCGAAATTCAATTTGGATCCTGGAGACAAGAAACCCAACAAATCTGCGAGCTTCAATCAACTACATCTAGAGATTCAAGTGATGTTGTAAAAGATGCAAGGAAAAAATTACATATAAGAAATAAATATATGTAGGACTATCTATGTTTGATGGACTGGAAGAGGAAATGTTTTTAAGGCTATGGACTGGAGTTGAACACGTAGATGAATGGGAGGAAGCAGAATCAATATTTACTGAATGTAAGGAAAAGGACTTTTAATAGTTCTAATACCAAAATATCATCAATTGCCTTTTGGCAATATATTTTTTGGGTATGAGACAGCTTCCTGAATGAAGTTGCATAAGTTTTAGTTATGCAACTCATTCTTTTCTTGTTCACCAATTTTTAGAAGCTCCAACGCATCTTTCCGAAGCTCGTTTCTTTCTGACATAAAGTGCTGACCATTTTTTTCCTCTTTTGAGTTGAGTTGCAGATAGATACTTTCTCACAAGCTCTGCCTAAATAATTTTTATGTTGTTACAAATTAAATTTTAATATCAAGTTATTTATCAATTATCGAAGTAAGTACTTATATCTGCAACCTCCACAACGTCTTCTGCATCACAGTCCATCGTCAAAATTCCAGTTATTTGAATTTCATTGTTCCTCAGAAGCTCTAGTAACTCGTAATACAACAAGGTCGGTACATATTCATCTTCGACACAAGCTCCTGATCTTTGACTTAGTTCCACTTTCTTTAGCTTTCCTCGGTAGAAAGTCTTTATATTATAGAGCTTTTTTTAAATGTATCTTTATTACTACTATCAATCTTTTCATAAACTTCTAGTTGCTTTGAAAATGCCATTTTCTTTTTATTATGATCTTTAAATATGTTTGATTTTACATTACATAATTCAGGTAAGCTCCGGCACACTCCACCCAGTCTTCATTGTTTACGGTGGCAGCCGCTTTTTTAAAATAAAACAAAAATAAAATAGTCCACCTGACAACTCTCACTTCTACGCTGAGGTTGACAGTTAAGTTGCTAAACACACTACAGATGCTGCAACATGGTTGCCAACATTAGGCCCCTACTACTAAAAATTAAAACTTTTTGATTCCATTGCAACCGTCGCTGTAATATGTTATTACAAGTACAACCTGCCATAGACATTCAACTTTGTTAGCAAAATGACAAGTTGGCAACATGGTTGGTAACCAAGTTTGAGGTCTAGGGGCTGCTTAAGTATCTGGAAAAAACCTACTAACTGGAGAGTGACAAACGTCCAAAGTTACAAGGCAACCGGCCTTATTCAGCATGGAACTGACATGACTGTTGAGCTATTTCTTGTCGAAAATTGAAATGCAATACGCAAGCCAGGTCTCTCCTCTGAGGGTCACCTATCCAAGTAGTTCACTTGGTTCCTCTAGTTCACTTTCTCAAAAAAAATGGAAACAATTAAATCATACATTTTCTGAGCTAAAAATTGAAGGAACGGGCTCCTCAGGGTGCAAATGAGGACCTCCATTAAACATTTTAGGGCGTTTGTTAATAATAACTCTTAATAATCTAGAAATCTTGAATGTTATAACAAATATGCCTACAGACTTTAAAGAGATAATATTAGGAATATTTTTCGTTTGTAAAAATTGTAAAAATTTACTTAGTAATTCAAAGTTTCATATTTTATTTTCCGTTAGTTTTGAAGAAACAACCTTAAGATGTAATTTGTTGTATTCCTAAAGCAAATACTCCAAAGATGTAATCTTAAACCCTTGTTGCTATGTAACAAATTCAAGATGGCGACATCTAACAAACATCTGTGGCGCAAAACAAATGAGAGTCAATGCTATAGATGAGTTTTTATCTACAGAAAATGATAAATCTAAATGATATCCGCCTGCTCATATACGAAATATTTTTCAATAGCAACTGGATCTATGGATTAGAAACATGAAAAATTACAGTTGAAAATTGGAAACGATCGAAATGAAAGTATTTAGGTGAGCATAGGAATATCAAGATGATACAAACTTTGAAATGACATCAGGCAATGGATGGGAGTTGACTCTCTGACTACATATATTGAAAGAAGATAATTGATATGGTATGGCCATGTCTAAAGGATGAATGCTACTAAAAATTGATATAGAGTGAAAAAAACTGGATCATTCTGCGGAAATACCCAAAAATCGTATAAAGAAGAAGTAATAAAGATGGAGTCGGTTGATAGGAGGACAGAAATGTTAGGCATCGGACAATGTCGTAATACATTCTGAAACAAATTATTGTTAACAGAATTATCGAAATGGTGAAAGTTTGTTTGCTACGATTCGTAAAGTGCATCCAATTATAAATAGAAATAATGCTCCAAATTTATCAACTGTAAAATAATAATCGAAAAATTCGTAAATACTGCTTCAGTTATTGATGTGAAACACATGAGACAAGCTCATAGCGGTGATTCAGAACAAAACATCACGGCAGTTCGAAGAGTGTGGCCGAGAGTGCACGGAAATTGGATATTACAACAGTCACTCTTCGCCGTCTTCTCACTAAAAATTTGCCTCTCCATGTTTACAAAGTCCAATTGACTCAACAAACTCTTCTGCCACCAAACCATGCACTGGGAAGAGAATTCACCAATTTGATCAATGGACAACAAGAAGTTAATGGTAATTCTGTGGACAAAATCATATTCCGCGATGAGGCCCACTTTCACCTCGATGGCTACGTTAATAGGCACCATTGTCGCATTTGCGGCTCAGAAAATTCACGAATGATTAATTAAAAACAAATACATCTTCAACGTGTGCATTCAGGACTAGCGGAAATGGTCATTGGGCCATTTTTCTTTGAAAACGAGGCAAGAATGCATTAACGTTAAATGGCGAACATTATCGTGATATGATAACCCAGGTCTTTCTCCCTCAATCTCCAATCCTCCCTCAATTGGAAGATGTTGCTCTTGAAGGGATGTGGTTTCAGCACGACGGTGCCACTTGCAGCAGGACGGTACCGCCCGTGATACATTTACAGTCTGGCACAAGGCTTTTCCTGGTCGTGCCATTTTCCGTTTTGATGACCACAATTGGCCGCTACGATCTTGCGACTTAACACCTATAGACTTTTCTGTGTGGGCTTTTCTGAAGTCTCAGGTTTACGCCAACAAGCCTACGACTATCCAAGCACCGAAGGCCGAAATTGAATGCAGTATTAACGAAATACCGCCACATCTATGCAAAACCGTTATTGAAAATTTCGCCAGAAGAATTTGCGCGTGCCACCAAAGCCGTGGCGGCCATTTACTGGATGTGTTCTTCCATATATAATTTCCAAATGTCTACAGCTACAGATAACCATGTTTTATTTAAAAGTGACATCTTGCGCTCTTATTGCATCACCCATTATATATATATTATTATTCACGTATGGGCCCTAGTGGACCACGCGAAGTACAATTAGAGGCGTTTGTTGTTGTTAGCCTTCCTTTGTGCCCATACTAATTTCATTCTTTCGCTATGAGCTTTTTTCCTTTCGTCAGACCAAGTTGTTCCAGTCTTCCTACATTTTTCTCTCTGGCCAACCTTCCAAACGTTCACCTTGTGTCTGAAATAGCCTCTATCCTGAATTCCACTTTGTGAAATATTTGCTGACCTTAGGTCCTCTTTAATTGCAGCAATCCATTTAATTATTTCTACTTTAGCTTTACTCCTATTTTCATAAAATTCGACTATTTGTCTAGTTAACCTACTCGGATTCATCCGTTTTATGTGTCCGTAAAACTTAAGTCTTCTTTTTCTCATATCGCTATGTATATCTGTGTATTGTTTGATTTCTTCGTTTTCTCGAAGTCGGTATGTTGTGCTATTTATTTGTTTGGGGCCTAGGATTTTCCTTACGATTTTTCTTTCCTTCTTTTCAATGTCCTCGATGTCCCTCTTTCTATTCAAAATGAGCGTTTCTGCAGCATATAGACATTCTGGCTTAATAACTGTGTTGTAATGTCTCAGTTTTGTGTTTTTAGATAGGCACTTTTTGTTGTAAATATTCTGTGTAAGTCTCAATGCCGTTTCCATTTTTTGACATCTACCCTTATTGGCCGCTTTTTCCAACCCATTTTCCATGATTATTTCACCCAAATATTTGAATTGAGAGACTCGTCTGATGTTACCATATTTTGTTTTTAGAAATGGCGTTCTTAGTCTGTTGCAGGTCATGTATTGTGTCTTTTCAAAGGAAATTTGGAGTCCTACATTTTCTGCTGTTTCTTTTAGGATTTCAATCTGTTTCTGTGCCGTTAATACATCATGAGCTAAAATTGCTAGATCATCAGCAAACGCCAGACAATCAATTTTGATGTTGGTTCTCCCCAGTTTAATGGGCTGGTCAATATTCAGGGCCGACTTTTTTTCACGCCACTCCTGTATTACTTTTTCTAGAACACAGTTAAATAAGAGTGGCGAGAGTCCATCCCCTTGTCTCACTCCAGTTCTAATTTCGAAGGGCTCTGAGATCTCACCCATGAATTTAACTTTTGACCTTGTGTTAGTTAACGTTGCTTTAATAATTGCCAGCGTTTTCAGATCTAGTCCTTGTTCTTTCAAGATTCGGAATAAAGATTCGCGGTCAATAGAATCATATGCTTTTTTGAAATCCACAAATGTACAGACGAGATTTTTATTGTACAGTTTTTGATGTCTTAGAATCAACTTCAGATTCAGGATCTGTTCAGGGCAGGATCTGCCCGGTCGAAAACCTGCTTGATATTCACCAATGTTAGGTTCTAACTGTACCTGTGCTCTGTCTAGTAGACATTGAGATAGAATCTTGTAACAAACTGGGAGAAGAGATATCCCTCTATAGTTGTTTACATCCGTTCTATCTCCTTTCTTATGTAGTGGATGGATTAGAGCATCTTTCCAATCTTCCGGAATCCGTTCGGTTCGCCAAACTTCTTGTAGAATTTTGGTTATTTCCTTGATTGTACCTGGACCAGCGGATTTCAAAAGTTCAGCAGTGATTCCATCTTCACCAGAAGCCTTGTCATTTTTAAGACGCTTAATTTGCCTAATTATTTCATCTTCATTCGGTGGTAATGAATCTGGGTTTGTTTGTTTAGGTTTTAGTGTTGTTAATTTGTTTAAGGGCTCAGAACAGTTTAGTATTTGTTCAAAATATTTCGCAAGTTCTTTGCAATTGTCTTGGTTATTTAGAGCTAATTGTCCGTTTTCCTTTTGGAAGCAAAGACTTTGCGGTTGATAGCCTGTTAATTTAGTTTTAAATGTTTTGTAAAAGTTTCGGGTGTTATTTTTTTGGAAATCTTTTTCTATATCATTAAGTTGATTGTTTTCATATTTTCTTTTAGTTTGTCTAATTAGCTTCGATGTTTCTTTTCTTACTTCCAAAAAGATGTTATAGTTTATTACTGTTTTTATATTATATATATATATATATATATATATATATATATATATATATATATATATATATATATATATATATATATATATATATACAGGGTGTTTGGCGCATCGTTTCCCAAATTAAAATGGCCGATAGGAGGGGTATTTTGCTATCTTCTCAGCCTTCCATAAAGCAGTATTGGGCCCACAGGTTTTTTTATGTTAATTATTTAATTTTTTATTTGAAAAATTCCACAAGTCCCCATTGAAACTAGAATTTAGAAAAGTTATTCGTATAGCCACCAAATTATTTTTTTATTTTAATGTGTAATGGAAGTTTCTATGAAAATCAAAATTAGATTCAAGCGACATCTACTTTTTTTTATAGACTCGCAAAGTTTTTGGATGAAGTAAAAATAAATTTGAAACTCAATTTTGAATTGCATATTTAAAAAAACTATAAGCGATCATGGTCTTCGAATTCTTTAGAAAAAATCTTTGGTTTACCCTCTTTCTAACGGTATGCATTCATGCCACAAAAACGTTTTACTAACTACACTAATTTGCTAACTTTGTGTATCGGGACGCATTAGGCTGATATTCGATATTATTTATTTGGGTAAATTACATATGCTAAGTAGGTAGAAAATGCTATCTCACTCTTGCGCAGTGAAATCTGGCTGTTATCTCTTTCTTACATAGGGTTTCTTATATATAGTTTCGCGTAAGCGTCGGTAAGTATTTTGGAACGTGTGGAGAAGAAGGTAGACGTCTGTTAGGAAAGCGTTCTTGATAGATTCTTTGCGCTTCTGGTGTAACACCATTTGCGCTTCCATATGTCATCAAACTGTACGCGTTTTCTTCATTGGAGAATGCAGCCACCATCAAATCAACAAATTGTCACAAAAACACTAACAAAACTAAACGAAAACTAAAATAACTTAACAAAAACAAATAACACAAGTAACATAATTAAAAAATTAGCGGTGCTGCGTTGGAGCAATAAATGCGTTAATCAGCAAAGACAGTTAAATCTCGAGTAAAAAAAACTAAAACCACGGCGCGCGTTTTTTAAGCTGGTTATCTGTTTACCTAATGAAAGAGAGGAGAGACAGATGATGCAATTCTACTGTGTATAAAGGAGATAACAGTTTTTACCTGCTTTGCGCGTGTTATTTACACAAAAACAGGTTTTTCTCCTGCACCTCGAATATCAGCCTAATGCGTCCCGATACACAAAGTTAGCAAATTAGTGTAGTTACTGAAATGATTTTATGGCATGAATACATACTGTTAGAAAAAGAATAAACCAGAGATTTTTTAAAGAATTCGAAGAACATGATACCTTTTAGCTTTTTTTATATGTAATTTAAAGTTGGGCTTTAAATGTATTTTTACTTCTTCCAAAAACTTTGAAAGTCCATAAAAAAAACTAGATGTTGCTTGCATGTAGTTTTAATTTTCATAGAACCCTACAACACTACACAATGAAATAAAAAATTATTTGGAGGATATACCAATAACTTTTTTTTAATTCAAGTTTCAACGCTGACTTTTGGAATTTTTCAAATAAAGAATTAAATAATTAACATAAAAAAACTGTGGGTCCAATAATGTTTTATGGAGGCTGAGAAGATAGCAAAAGACCCCTCCTGTCGGCCATTTTAATTTGGCTAACGATGCACCAAACACCCTATATATATATATCAAATTTGATAAAAAAGTATCTTGTCTTCAGATTAAATCAGATAAATACCTCACTCACTGTATAACATTATGTGTCACCACTTGCAAATTATCTATAAAAATATTTCTTTGTTTCAGTTTTATAATTAAACAAAAAAACTGCGAATCGTATAATACGCAAAAATTGCTATTCTGAACAAAGATTAATAAATGTGTAAATAGTACAGCTTAATTAACGATAACAACGTTTTTTCGGTACAATCTTATCGTTGTTGAAACTCAAGTCACGTCTTTTGTCTTTTTCATTTTGTTTACATTTTAGGAAAAAACCTGATGACATATGCGTGGACAATTAGTAACTGCGCAATTGGTTTTTGTCACATAGCCAACTCCGCAAGTGTTCTAATCTTCACGATAAACTAGAAAGAAAAAGAAAGTACTGCGTAGTAGGTAAATAAGGAAAATTAACAAAGGGATGTAGATTTCATTTAGCCGTTGCTAACATTTAATATTTAAATACAACCTAAAACATTTACACAATAATATAAAACATAAACGTAATTAATTTTAATTTTGAATATATAAAATGTGTACGTTTAAATTTTACCAAATATTATCTAGAATTTAATTTATGACGAAATAACTATCTCACTTTAATTTATGTGATTCATACTTTTCGATTCATTTTTTTACCGTTGTTCAGTGATTTTTCACACTTTTATTAAATCTGATATTTTCTCATATATATATATATATATATATATATATATATATATATATATATATATATATATATATATATATCTACACATATATTTATAACTCGCAAGTTTATTTTAATTGAATTTTGCAATGTATAGTAACATGTATATACAATTTTATTTCAAGTATTCATGCTGAAAGAACTTTAGTTAATCCGACTCTTAAAAATTACACTATTAAAAGAATGTTGTAAAGGGATTAAAAACTTTTGAAAATATACCATACTGTGGTCGCAGTAACACCAGATTTCTATCAATGACATGAACTTGTCATATATAGGTCTTCTCCAACATTTTCGTAGACGGCAGCAAAATTCAAAGAACCAGGACCATTGAGCATTCTGTCTCAAAGACATTTACCAGCTTGAAATTTTTTGCTAACTTTGTGATTTCTACATCATCAGGCCGATTATATCGATTAAATTCGCATCACTTAATAATTGATAAATATTTTTTTATAGAATGACCATTTATATTGTAGACTTGACCACATTGTATCTTCTTCTTCTTCTTTGTCCCGTGGTGCCACAGCCCGTTCGTGAGCCTTGACCTTCAATCTTCGCCTCGATCCGGATCGATATATTGAATCAATCCAATCTGAGGCTGTGTACGAGGCGTGTTGACCTGCTAACAAATAAAGTAATGAGACTGGTTGCGTAACGTTCGATCGGGTAATACTGTTGACTTCTCCTTTGGAGGGGAGGCAGGCTAACATACGTTTTACAAAAAGTTTAGGACAAGTTTAAACAAGTAAAACTTCAACAGACGTATGGAAATAGTGTCTTGTCAAAGACCCAGATTTTCAGATGGATTAAGGCCTTCTCAGATGGCTGAAATTCGTTTGAAGACGAACCTCGCTATAAAAGGCTTTGCACTGTAAGTAGTGATGAAAATGTCCATGATATATTATGTTTGGGTATTGAAAATAATCCACATTATCTAGATTTGTGTCATTACTGGTGATGAGTCTAAATTTTTTTAATATGAACGAGGTTTTGCCAAAAAAACATATCACTGTGGCTCCCAGCTCCCTTATTCACCAGACTTAAGTCGTTAAGTCGGTGACTTTTTCCTTTTCCCAGGACTGAAAATTAATTTTAATAAACACTGCTTTGGGACATTGCAGAACATTGAAAAGGCTGAAGGCTTCCAGGACCTGAGTTTCAGCACTGCTATGAAGAGTAGACAGGGTCTCCATGGCAACTACTTTGAAGGAGACAATGTAGAATTATACTTTCAATCGAATAACAAATTTATAAAAAATCAGTCCCAATACTCGTATTTCCACACCTCGCAATCAGATTTTGAAGAGTAGACAAGCTAGGTGATTTCAGTGCCAAAACTAAAATTTGCTTTAAATCACAAAAATTTGTTTTATAAGCAGAAATAGAATAATTATACATATTTTTATTGATATTTTGTCCTTATTAACATACCTAAAGATACACTATAAAAAAAAATATTTATATTTTACAACGTATACACTTTTTTCTAGGAAATAATCTGAAAAAATATGGAAATGATCGAAGTCTACTTTCAAAACACTTGAAGAACATATGTAATCTGTTGAAGAATCCAAAATAGAGGTAAAGAAGGCTTTGTTTTCTTCATCAACAAATTCAACCATTGCACAAAGATCTTTTTTTACTCTCATTTATTGGCTGAATACCAACTAAGGTCGAGAGCTCTGCTAACTTTGTATTTTCTATAGTCATACCTTTTTTCAATCCTCGGCATTTCACCCAGAAAACTAAGTCACCAAAGTTTTTCTTGTACGATATTTGTTGTTTTTTTTGTCACACGTAGCCACGATATTTGACTTATGCTAAGTTTTGATATATCTATGATATGCTTTAAGGCTTTGTCAAAGTAAAAAAAAACACATTCACATTAATCTTAGTCCTTGTATGGCCTGGAAGGTCTTTCAGCAGAAATTACTGTCTTACTTACATCTACTTCCAATCTTCTGCAATTTGGAACGTTTTGCTCGTTTTTCAATCAGAGCAAAACCTCTTGTGAGAAAGAAAAACTGTAACCCGAAACTAAAAATATATACTCAGTGGTGTCAAAAGATCCATTAACCACTAGGAACAGGTATAAGAAGATTAATATTCTGTTTTTTATTTGTCCTGCGTAGTTGTCGCTCCATAGGCAAATATTTCGCTTGTAAGGTGAAAGATAATCAGCACTTAGAGCTTATAGCAGGCACGATGCCATTTGGTTACCATTTCGACCCGATTGTCCTTCATACCAAATACACATTATTCCTGAATTATCTGCAACATATATTCCAAAATTGTAGCACGAGAGTTGCCGACTGTAATACATGTTACTATGTGTCAATTTCGGAAGCGAAAAAACTTGTAAGTCTATGGTAACAGTACATGTCTTACTACCTGGGAAGAGTGCTACTTATACCATTTTTTCGAATAGATTTAAAAGTATTTTCTGTTTTTCTGTGATGGAATCCTAAGTCAGTTGTCGCTTTTCTTTCAGTATTAACATATCTATACTTTCTTCTTAAATTAAGCAAATCACATGTTTTGCATGTATCCATTCGTGATTTTTTAAATGAAAGCTTAGGAAAATCCTTTTAGAAGACATCCTATAAATTTTATAGGTTATGTTACTTTCAGAATATTTTATATTAAAGCATTAAATAACTTATATATATATATATATATATATATATATATATATATATATATATATATATATATATATATATATATATATATATATATATATATATATATATATATATTGAGATCAGGACTGAGATATTCTTTTTAATTTCTTGATCGGCTGTAATGAATTTCGTCCAAGGAAAATAGTTGATGTGGTCCTTTAGCATCTGCCTATCATAGAGGGTATACTCAAATTTTTCCACACCTCCTACTTGATCCATAAAGGTAGTTCGCCCCACCTTTTTATGCCTGACAGGAATGTCTCTATAAAGGTTTTTTTACATACTCTTTTTAAATTTCCTTTTCCATCTGGAACAACAAAACTTGGAAAAACAACTGCCTTCTGCTTTGTGCTGAGTCACCATAAGTACCATGGCGGCGATGTTGTATCGGTAAAATTTGCAATAATCCCATAAGCTAGTTACTTTGCTTATTGAGTCATATCAAATCAGTTCCAGTTCATTGTACATATCAAAAAGTAGATATCAAATACATCTGTACAGCTGTATTTATGTTTACAGATAACCTGAAGCCAAATTTGATAGATCAACAAAAAAGAAAACGAAAATCCTATATTTTTGGTATTAAGGGATTAAAGAAAGCCGTAAAACTCCTATTAATAAAAAGAATAAATTATACTAACCTCACTTATTGGAACAGGTTTTTGTTTCTTACTTTTTTTGTGTGATATAAGGCTTCCCACTGAGCCTAACCTTACTTTCCATACTTCTTGTTGATTTGGACACTTTCGCATTATCACTAAATGTACTGGTATTCATTTGATTCAACTTTAAAACGTTAATAAACACAGTCTTAATTGTAACTAGCCACAAACAACAACGTCCTACTAATACAAGAAAACACCATTCTTCAGACAGACATTCTTCAAACTTCAGAACAGACGGCTTGGCACTTAGATCATTTAGCACATATTACGCTCCTGGACATACATGCTACACCATCTATATTTGTTTTTTTTTTTAATAAATATGGCGAAGTTGATACTTAGATCTTATAGCATCACATTGGCGCTGGTACATATATTATATAAATAGAACAAAGCGACTTTCCCATATCTTGACACATCATTCAGCTCGACTACTCGGGCTCCCAAACGGTCACTGATTCAGGTACGAACCGCGCCTAACTAATTATAAATATACATCGAACATTCTTTAATCAATAGCACCATATAGTATAATGCCTACTATTTGGTGTATATGCCTTCTTAACATCAAGTTGAAGCAGACGTCTTTCTCCATTTTGCCGTCTGACTTTTCTCTGGCCCACCTTAACAGGTTACAACATTTCTCAAGGTGGCAGACAATAAATAATCTATTTATAACGTTCAAAACCAGCCAACGACAAATATTTCAATTACTCTGCTAGCAGGAAAAGCCTTTTTCTAGTTGAAAATGAACTATTACGAGTATTAAAGTTGTTTTCGGCCTGACAATAAAAACACAAAATTTTCGAGATCGAAGTTCCAACTTTTTAACACCTTTAGCATAATGCAATTTTGTCCAACTCTACTAAATAAACTGTTGTCTCAGTTTGTGAATCTTCCTCCAAGGAGCTATTTTTCAGTTTTGGGAAAAGAAAATAATTTTTTGGAGGCCATACGAATACCATACATATGGAACCACTTCGAAGCGTGTTTCATAAATTTTGACAGCAACAACTGGAGACGTGTGTGTTAGAAGTTGTGGCTTAGAATAGCATCCTTCACTTGGTCCAGTAGTAAATGATATTATGCCCTAATGATTTGGCATTTTGCCAGGTAGTCTACGAACTAACCATATACTATGAGAATCGCAGATTGACCCATGAGTTTTGCTGTAAATGAAATCGTTTTTGCATACTTTCACTCTGCCACTGCATTGATTCATCTCTGCCATATAATAGTGAATTCATGATTCATCGGCTATTGTAAAATGCCAAAATAATTCAGCAAAGATTTTTGTGACGACTTTTTCGATTGTAAGGGGTGTACGACTACGTTAAAAATTAATTCAGAAATCCATTTTTTTATATGAAGGGGAAATAGCCTCTATATGAAGGGAAAAAATGAGGAAAAAGGAGAGCTCAGGACCGCGCGAGTTGGAAGCATGCTGAAGTCCTTCAGCCTGCAGTGGATGGACAACGGTTGAGTGATAATGATAAAAATACATGCGCCCATATTGCGTTCATTCTTTCATTATTAGTTTTTTTTTCCTTTCGTCAGACCAAGCTTCCAGTCTTCTTACATTTTTCTCTCTGGCCAACCTCCCAAACGTTAACCTTGTGTCTGGAACAGCGTCTATCCTGAATTTCACTTTGTGTGATATTTGCTGATCTTAGGTCCTTTTTAATTGCAATTATTTCTATTTTAGCTCTACTCCTATTTTCATAAAATTCGACTATTTGTCTAGTTAGCCTACTCGGATTGATCCGTTTTATGTGTCCGTAAAACTTAAGCCTTTTTTTCTCATATCGCTATGTATATCAGTGTATTGTTTGATTTCTTGATTTTCTCAAAGTCGGTATGTTGTTTGGTAAGGTGTGCTATTTATTTGTTTAGGGCCTAAGATTTTTCTTTCCTTTTTTTCAATCTCCTGGATGCCTCTCTTTATATTCAAAATGAGCGTTTCTGCCTCATATAAATATTCTGGCTTAATAACTGTGTTGTAATGCCTCAGTTTTGTGTTTTTAGATACGCATTTTTTGTTGTAAATATTTTATGTAAATCTCGATGCAGTTTCCATTTTTTAATATCTACCCTTATTGGACGCTTTTTCCAACCAGTTTTCCATGATTATTTCACTAAAATATTTGAATTGGGAGACTCGTCTGATGTTACCATATTTTGTTTTTTAATATGGTGTTCTTAGTCTGTTGCAGGTCATGTATTGTTTGGTTCGCCAAGCTCCTTGTAAAATTTTGGTTATGTCCTTGATTGTACCTGGACCAGCGGATTTCAAAAGTTCTGCAGTGATTCCACTTTCACCAGAAGCTTTATTATTTTGAAGTCGCTTGATTTTTAGTGTTGGTAATCTGTTTAAGGGCTCAGGACAGTTTAGTAGTTGTTCAAAATATTTCACAAGTTCTTTGCAATTGTCTTGGTTATTTAGAGCTAATTGCCCGTTTTTCTTTTGGAAGCAAGTACTTTGGGGTTGATAGCATGTTAATTTACTTTTAAATGTTTTATAAAAATTTCGGGTGTTATTTTTTTGGAAATCACTTTCTATTTCATTAAGTTGATTGTTTTCATATTTTCTTTTAGTTTGTCTAATCAGCTTCGATGTTTCTTTTCTTACTTCCAAAAATATGTTATAGTTTATTGCTGTTTTTTGACTGTCCCACTCTTTGAATGCTCTTCGTCTTAATACTGTTTGCTCGCAAACTTCATCGCACCACGGATGTTTTCTACGTTTTTGTAAAGGGACCAACTTTAAGGCTGTTTTAATAATTTTTTGTATCAATTCTTGCCAGTTCTGTGCTGGTTGCTTATCAAGCTCTTTTATTAAGGTTGTTTTATTTTCGTAGGGTCGAACTTTGGTATTAGCAGTCTCTTTTGAATACGTTTTCGAGGTTTTAAGCTAAGTTTGATTCTAGTCAAGTAGTGATCCTTGTCTATGTTAGCTCCTTTTCTGACTTGAACATTCAAAATCTTTTTATAAATAAGATACGAAATGGCAACATGGTCAATTTGAAATTCACCCTTGTACGTGTTTGGGCACCTTCAAGTCGTTTGTTTTGTTATTTTCTTCTTAAAATGGATTGACATTATTTTTAGACAAACATAGTTCAACTAATCTTCTGCCATTATGGTTAGTCCATTTATGAGTGGGATAACTGCCAACTGTTTTTTTGTACTTTCTTTCTTTCCCTAGTTGGGCGTTGAAATCACTCATTAGGATTTTTACATGGTTAGAGGGAAGTTTAGAAATAGTGTTTTCCAGAATTTCGCAAGATTTATTTACTTTTTCGGGATTAGTTTTATTTTCTTCGTTAATTGGGAGGTGTGCATTGATTATTGTATAGTTTTTATTAGCACACTTGAGGCATAGTGTCATAAGTCGATTATTTACTGGCTGGACATTAGTTAGAGAACCAAAAATGGTTTTTGAGATAACGAAAGCAACTCTGAGATGTGGTGGATTTTTGAGTATTCTTTTTTCCGTTTTACTTTTAAAAAGTCTGTAGTTGCTGAAGTCCAAGGTGTTATCGTCTGCCAGCTTGGTTTCTTGTAGAGCTAAAATGTGGATATTTTGCTGATTCTATGTTCGCTCCAAAACTACACGAATTGTAGTTTTCCTGAGCGTAGGAGAGAGTTGATATTTACCGTTCCAAAGAAAGTTTTTGTTTTCGGTTTCAGACGTTGGCCAGAGGTCTCCGACTTCTTCTGAAAGATTTTGCGTTTAAGCCCGGACCCAGAATCCGAAAGTCCGGTTGTACCACCAAAGCTGGTAGGGGATTGTTTGCCTCTTGGGGTAATTTTGTAATTTCTAGAACGCTTTATCTTGTACTTTCAATTAAAGGTTTGAACCATGACAGTTCAGAGGTTACTGGAGGAGTTAGTTCCAGAATTTAAATCTCAGCTGCACCACTGGTGAACAGACGCTGACCACTCAACCGCTTGATACAAGTCAGACACCAAGGGGATTTAGTTTTTTTTTTGCCTTGGTCCATAATTGACGCATAATTAATGATGTGTGACTTAGCGCATTATCGAGCAACAAACTCCAGCGGTCTGGATCGCGATATTTTGGCCGAATTCGACGAAATCTGTACATCAGTCGTTTCAGGAGTTCCAAGCAGTACTGCCCAGTAACAGTTTGACCAGTTGGAACGAACTATTTGTGGATGATGCATTTACTATCGAAAAAAAAATTAACACTGTCCTGATTTTTGAACGAGTTTTTCGTGTTTATTTTGCCTGTTATGGGTTTTTCGACATCCATTCCGCACTTTGGCGCTTAGTTTGTGGATCGCATTGAAAGCACCATGTTTCATCCCCCATAACAATTGATTTCAGGAAGTTTTGACCATTTTTGGCGCGACGTCCTCTATGGAATGATTGACACGAAATGATTTCAGTTCCTCTGTCAACGTGTAAAACCAACTTTGAACACACCCTTGTTTTACCTAAATCCTTGTGAAGAATTACTAGAACCGTTTCTTTGCATTTATTCAAAGCCTCTTCCATTGCTGTTAGTGAAGCATTGCGGTCACTTTGGTCGATCATTTTGGGAGTTGAAGCTGAAATTGGTCTCCCGCTGCGTTTCTCATCCTCTAGCGATATTCTGCCATCCAAAAAACGTTAATACCACAGAACCAGTGCCCTGAAGAGTCTGAACATCGAGAGACGAAACATATGCTCTCCATTTGAATGAATGGGTGGGGCTCATCCCCAGTCAAGGAGCCAACAAAAATATGTCTATATATATATATATATATATATATATATATATATATATATATATATATATATATATATATCAATAACATCGAGAGACGAAACATATGCCCTCCAATTGAATGAATGGGTGGGGCTCATCCCCAGTCAAGCAGCCAACAAAAATATGTCTATATATATATATATATATATATATATATATATATATATATATATATATATATATATATATATATATCAATAACATCGAGAGACGAAACATATGCCCTCCAATTGAATGAATGGGTGGGGCTCATCCCCAGTCAAGCAGCCAACAAAAATATGTCTATATATGTATATATATATATATATATATATATATATATATATATATATATATATATATATATATTTATATATCGATCTGTAATTACAACTTATTATTTCAGCGATTATCTTTATTTCAGTTTACACAAGGAACTGAATATATTATATATTTATAAACGGCGCAATCGTTTATTTTGTTTTTTAGGTTGTATAAATTAATTTGATGCTTCGTAGTAGAGTATTCAGAAATTATTCACGAAAGAAAAATCTGGACATATAAATAAATATATATATATATATATATATATATATATATATATATATATATATATATATATATATATATATATATATATCATTCATCATATATTATCATATATATCATATATTATCATCATCATTAGCCCGTATCGGTCCACTGCAGGATGAAGGCCTCTTGAGCATGCTTCCAACTTTCACAGTCCTGGGCTTTCTGGGCTTTCACAGTCCTGGGCTATATATATATATATATATATATATATATATATATATATATATATATATATATATATATATATTATTACTTTTGTTGGTTGCTTGACCGGGAAGGAGCCCCACCTAGCCCTTCAAATGGATGACATATGTTTCATCTCTCGAGGTTCAGATATCTGTAGGAATTAAACCAGTTAAAATAACAGCTCGTACTTAAATTTTATCCATTTTTCAGAAAACGTTATAACTTGTTTGCTTTACTCAATCGCCATAAACAAGCAACTAAACATCTGAAATTCTAATACCATCTAAACAATTATCCTTGATAAATATAATTGTCATATGGTCATATTTGGGCCATCCCTGTGTCAGGTCGACAACTTTTCGGACGACCCCGATATTATTCACTACTATTACAATACGGAGAGGTATCAACTTCAAAATATTTTTATTTTTAATGAATTATAAAACAATAAACCAGTCAAACTGGATTCGTACAGATATTTGCATAATTGACGCAAATTCGATCGACTAAAATTAACTATCCCATTTGCATTACAAATCGATATTATCTAATTTATTAAAATGGATAATATATCCAATTTGTTCAATTTTAAAACTTTTTCGTTAATTAGATTGATATGGATTAATATTTCAATTTTGCCTTTTTTATGTATGAACAATTGTGAACAAACATTCACTAGAGCTAGTTCAATATCTGTTTAATACATGGCCAGTCAAACCAGCGCAATTCGAATATTCTAATTAAACATGGAAGTGATTTTAATGGGAAAAAGCATTCGTAGTACATTGGAAATTGACATATTATTTTATTTTGGCCGCTATGCGGAGAAAATGTATGGTTAATATAATACGGATGTGATTGATGGTACCATTATAACGTAAACCAAATGTTCTTGTTCAATAATAACTTCTTTATACCAGTAATATAATGTATATGAGCATTGTATTATGAATACTGTACAAATATTGAAAAATGTATCATAACAAAATAAATATATCTTATCATTTTCTTATTATGTCTGTCTGTTATTCCTTAACATTTTTTAATTGCTTATCCTTCCATTTTTTTTGGATGATTCACTGATTACTTACGGGTGAACTTTGGCTATATTTACTGTAGGTAGTTGATTCACCATAAATTATATAAGTGCGAACTTGAATAAACATTTTCCTTGCTCTTTTGTTTAAAATAAACACATTTCATGATATTGTTTAAAATGTTTTAATTTGAATATTATTGTCAATTTTTATAAGTTGCGTATTTCAACAAATATTTTTCTAAACTTCAAAATGATTTACGACAAAACACTAAATAACTTGTTCTTAATTCCTAATAACTCAGATTGAATTATTTCCTGATGATAGTCATATGGTTAGCTAGACGCCCGTCAAAAAATTAGAAACAAGTTATTTGATATTTTCTAGATATCTTTGAAGTTCAGTATTTCAAGCCAAAAGATCCGACATAAAAATTGAGAAATGTTTCTGATTGCACAATATGTTTATATTATGACAATAATATACAAATGTTCGTCTTTGGTGGGGCTATAAAAAGTTCTTCGATAAAGGTGTCAGAACTTACAAATGTAATAGCGGCAACACTGTTTAAAATGTAAATGTTACTCATAGATTTCTGTGTTCATTCCAATGTAGCAAATCAATTATTAAAAGCTACTCAATACAGGAATTGAGCTCGAGAACGGTTTGGAAGGCAACCCCCACTTTTTTTTTCGACGAAGTGCACTTCTGGCTTAATGGGTTTGTAAAAATACGTAACTGGACGTAATTTGAGGCGATGAAAATTCTCTTCTTCATCCTCAGAAAGTCACTGTTTCGTACAGTTTCTCATTGTGTACGTTACGGAAAGTCACTGTTTTATTACAAGAAAATTTTCCTGGATGCGATATTTCCTGAAATGGTAATGTCAACTGGCCACCAAGATCATGCAATCTCACGCCCTTGGACCATTTTTTAGTTATGTTAAATAAAGGGTTATGTTAAATCTCTAGTTATAGAAATAAACCTCGAACTGTTGACATTAAAAAAAAATAATAAATATTCAGGCCACCATTCAGAATATACCACGCGATATGTGTGAAAGAGAAACCGAAAATTTAATGTCCTGCATGCATTCCAGCAGGTGATGCCCCATGGGGTACTTTTGAACGACATCATTTTCAAAATATTATTTGTTCTTCAAGATATAATAAAAATTACCAGATTATCGCTTGTAGTTATCATTGCGCCTCGTTTAAAATTTCCGATACACTATTATAAAAATAGAAATGTTCGCTGTTTATATATGGTCAAGCAATTTTTAAAAATTTCAGTTAAGATTTTAAAGATTTTCCTAGAGTCCCAAATAAAGCAGTGGACCGGTATCAAACGGCAGGATTTTGGTGGTTAATCTTCATTGGTATTTAGTGAGAGAAAAAGTTCAGTATGTTCAATATAAAGTCAAAGCTCCTGATTCACGGTTCCGTTATTCGCGTTTTCAGTATTCGCGGAAAAAAAAATGTTGACTACTTCTTGTATTCACGGCTGAAAATTTCTGAAAATATATATAGTATTTTTAAAACAAAATGTATTTATTTACCAATTACTTTTCAAATCAAACAAGTATTAAAGTATTTATAAACAAACAAGTCTTATTGGCGCTAGGCCGAAAATTCGTTGACAAATAACTCACCGCCGTCGTACGCACCGCCGGATTACGCATGATGTTATGGCTTTTGATAAAAGTCGCCTTTACACGATCGGTGCCGAATCTTATATTTTATTGCTTCAACTTGCCATTCGCGATAATTGCGAGTGAATAGCACGTGTCTCTTTTGCTTTGTTTGCGATTTATAATGTCGAGTAAAAGCAAAGAAAAATTAGTTCCTAGACGGAAAAAGACGTCTTGCCGCCTAAGATAAAATAGAAATGCCTGACCGTGTATGCCTTGGTGAATCGTTGGCATCCATATCACATTTATGTCAATGAATCAACTGCACGACCCATCAAGAAATCAGAAAACAAACTAAGTAGTTCATCATCAACCTCACTATCAGCAAAAATTGTTCGTGATCCAGCAATTGAAACAATAAAAACTGCATTAATATTATGGATTGAAGTCAGAAAAGAGTTCACTCAAGTGGTGCTATAATTCGTGAGAAATTTTACCCATTTTAAGGAACCTGGTAATGAACATATGGATGGATGATTGCAAGCATCAGAGGATTGGTTCAATAAGTTCAAGGTTAGACAATCACTGTATAACATCAAAATTGTTGGAGAAGCTGCATCTGCGGACACTTCAGCAGCGGCAACATATTCAGAAAAAATATCAAAGTTAATTGCTGATGGTGGATACAAACCTAAACAAGTGTTTAATGCAAACGAACTGTCCTTAGAAAAGAATGCCAAACAAAACTTTTATATCCAAAACTGAAAAGTCCTCTTCTGGTTTTAAGGCAGAAAAGATAGAGTTACACTGCTGCTCTATTCTAATGAATCAGGAAATTGTTTAATTAAGCCACTTATGCTTTACGTGTCTCGTGCTTTGAAAAATCAAAACAAGGACAACCTATCGGTGTTTGGGCGTTCAAATCAGAAAGCGCGAGTAACAAGTGCCATTTTCTGTGACTGGATCCGGGATTGTTTTGTACATGAAGTTGAAACTTATTGTTGTTGTTGAAGAAAAATAATTTAGATTTCAAGGCACTTAACGCCAGCAGACGGCCTTATCCAATCTAAGGATCAAGGAATAATCCGGACGTTTAAGCTCAACTACGTTAAACAAACCCTTAAATTAATACAGGACACCATGGAATGTGATCCTGATATGAATGTTATGTAATTCTGGAAACATTTTGACATAGCAAAGTGTATTGTTAACAAAAAGGAATCATTGCAAGAGCTGAAGTCATGCTGGAAAAAACTGTGGCCTGATCTAACTGTCGGTAATGATGAAGAATCCGCGCTCAAGTTGCGAATGGCATAGGACGAGATGGTTTCGAACAGATAGATTTAAGTGACATTCAAGAATTGCTTGACTCGCAAATCTCTCATTAAATTGCTTTTATTACATATTTTTTTCTTTTTATTTTGTAACCTTTGAACTTATCCCCTACAATCCTGTTAAAATGACCATTCCTTATTCACGCTTTCTGTATTCGCGACATATTTACGGAACGTATTCCCCGCGAACATGGAGCTTTGACCACATAACAAATCAGTTGCAATATATGTTACACTATTTCGCCCAAATCCAAATGCTACAATTCAAGCCACAATAAGTCAGTTATCATTTTACGATATAGTAGTCCTTGGGTAATAAACGCTTTATCAACCTATCGTCAAAAAAATCTGGTGACTACTAAAATCTCCGGAATATAAAAAAACACGTAAAAAATTATTTTTTGGGAATGTAATGGTTCCATAATATCTTTGAGACATACGGCAACCGTGGTCTCATATTTTCTTTAGAAATACTAATAGTCCCACTGATGACGACTTAAGGCCAGAAACCGGTCTCGGGAGACACTTGCTGATGTTTTGGTGGCCGTTGAAGAAATGGGCAACTTTTGCGTTGCGTTGTATAATTTTATATACAGCTCCATAAGTTTAGTTTTATTCTTTTATAGTTTAGAATCCTATCTATAGTTCTTATATTATTTAAACTTCATCTGGTAATAACGATACATCCCTGCTTCAGTACCATTCAACCCGTTTTAGATATATTCGTTTACTATAAACTTACAAATCGTTATTTGGGTCTTTTGCAACACTCAAACGAATCAAATTGGTATCAATAACTGGTACGAAGGCTCCCAACCTCCCCTAGTACCTACGTATTTTATGTCCAAGCGACATCCATCAACATTTTTAATAACCTTTCTTGTTTCTTTACTATACCATGTAAGCCATGCAGGAACATGCCGTAATATTCAAAAAACATTGGTCACAGAACGGCAGTACTTATTGTGCTGTTGAACAAACTACAGAAACAAATCAAATCTGTACGTCTTTCTAACAATAAAGACTAAAATATCAAGGAACTGTTAGCTGTCAAGGAACGTTACTGTTTCTAGAATCATTATATTTTTACAATCTTTTTCTTCTTGTGAAGATGCGCCTGATGTAGGAGAACCAAATATAGTTGTGATCGAAGCAGCAAAAATATGTGGCTATTTTTTTGTTCTACTTGGGTTTATAAAATCGTTCTCTAAATCGTTCTCTCGTTTAAACTCTTCGTCATCGATACATTAATTGTATTACCTTTACCTTTTGACCTTTTAAGAGATAATATTGAAACATAAAATTGCTTTAAATCCGCGAATCCATATAACAAATATAGTTTACATGCTTTCAAATGAAATATAAATTGATCAAACGAAATTTTATAATTAATCTGTCAAAGATGCTATTCCAAAATTATAACGTTATCAATTACATAATTCATTACCATAATCCATTAGGAATACGGCCAAATTGAATACATCATGAAACCGATAAAAGTTGATATAAAATTTTCTTAATTCGCAGATCAAAAGATATCTATGAGACATAATATTATAGTTGTTGCCTTTCAATATACAGAACCTTCATCTAATTCTGTCACCCACGAGACTAGTGATTTATTTTATTTATCTTAGTAATCTATTTTTTTCTTAGTAATTTTCACTTTTTCATATTGAATTATTTAAAGATGGTATCATTTGTCACCAAAAATATTACTAAAATTTCCCCTAGATCTGTCATCGATATTTGTTCGCAGTGTGTTTTCAATGAATCTTGCATCTGCATCTGCATCTTGCATCTGCATCTTGAGTAACAAAAAATATTTTAAAGGCACCTCTGAAACACAATTCATTATTTAATAAAAATAATTCTTCATTGTTTCCAATATTTTCCATAAAAAATCTACGACATGCGCTTCTCCTCTTCTTATATCCGCACATGGCATCTGCTCCGATGGAGTTATTTTAACATTTTTTTAAAATTTTGGTTTAAAATAATGTAGGACTGGTGAAATGTTATGTTTATTTTCGTTATTACTGTTAAACAGTCTATTATACAATTCAAAGAAAAATAATATTTATTAAAACTGAAAAAAAAACAATAATCATATGGTGTAGTTTAAGAAAATTAGTGATTCCATGTTAATCATTACCAACTTGTGTTGATAATCCCAATTTATAGGTCACGTGGGTTTCATGATTAAATGAAGGCTCTGTACATGCGGTTATATTTTCAAAATTTTATATCCGATCTCAAGATATAGTGAATCAAAAAATCGATCGGA
Organism: Cosmopolites sordidus; assembly: GCA_031761425.1. Taxonomy (NCBI): domain Eukaryota; kingdom Metazoa; phylum Arthropoda; class Insecta; order Coleoptera; family Curculionidae; genus Cosmopolites; species Cosmopolites sordidus. The sequence goes on from JARFXV010001577.1 coordinate 404,849, forward strand.
TCCTCTATTTAAAAAATCATCTTAGCAGTTCCAATTTATATATATATTATTAGGTGCGTATGGACCCGGTTGGATCACGCAAAGCATCCTGAACTATTTTCGAGTGTTCTTTCTGATCCTCCACAAATCTCTCATCCTTTCTCCGTGGATTCTCTTTCTCTCCTCCGTCCATTTTGTTCCCGATATCTTCAAAACTTCGCTCTCTGATGCAACGTTCCACATATGTATTTTGTGGCTGTACGTTCTTCTATCCTCAATCTCTGTTGGACCCATTTGTGCCTTTCCCAGATCAGCTCTGACTTGTGCGATCCATGGTACTGTTGACTTGACTCTTTGTATGTACGTAAAAATTCTGTTGGTGAGTCTTGTCGGTGGGAGTCTACTGATATGTCCATAGAATTTCAACCTTCTTTTTCTTATGTCCGCCACTACGTTGGACATTCTGTCTGTGGTCTTTCTAGAATGTAGTCTGTATCCTTCCTCTGTCAGTTCTGGGCCGAGAATTTTCCTCATAATTTTGCGTTCTTCTTTTAGTATGTTTTCTATGCCGCTTATTGTATGGAGTGTAAGTGTCTCGCTTGCGTATAGTACCTCTGGTTTGATTACTGTGTTGAAGTGTCTTATTTTTGCGTGTGTGGATAGGCATTTCTTATTGTAGATATTGTGTGTCTTGCAATATGCCCTCTTCATCTTCTGCAATCGAGTCTTCTGTGCTATCTTCTCTCCTCCTGTGGGTTCGAGGATCTCGCCCAGGTATTTGAAGTGAGTGACCTTATTTATTTTGCCGTATTTGGTGTTCAAATTTTGGACTTTTGAGCAGAATAATTCAGTTTTTTGAAAGGATATTTGTAGGCCAACTTTCTCAGCACATTTCTTGAGGACTTCGATCTATTTGGTTGCCCTTTTTCCATTGTGTGCGAGTATGGCTAGGTCGTCCGCGAAGGCTAGGCATGATATTTCTATGTTGTTTTTGGTTCGTCCGAGTCGTATGTTCTTCTAGGATGTTGAACAGAGATTTTCGATCAATGCAGTCCTATGCTTTCTTGAAGTCAATGAACGTGCAGATGATTGCTACTTTCCTGATAGCTTTGTATTTTAGTATTGTTTTTAAGTTAAAGATTTGTTCAGTGCATGAGCGACCAGGGCGAAAGCCTGCCTGGTACTCGCCCATTTTGTTCTCTAGTTGTTCCTGTGTTCTCTGGAGAAGGCATGCGGAGAAGATTTGGTAAGTGACTTGTAGTAAGGAGATTCCTCTGTAGTTGTTCACATCTGTTATGTCTCCTTTCTTGTGCAGCGGGTGTATAAGAGCACATTTCCATTCATCTGGTAATTTCTCTGTTTGCCAGATGTTCGTGATAATTTACGTGAGTTCCCGCAGTGAGTTTGGTCCGAGGTTTTTCAATAGTTTCGCGGTGATACCATCTTCACCGGATGTCCTGTTATTCTTCAGTTTTTGTATGTGCCTGTGAATCTCTTCCTGTGTTGGTGGTGGTGATTCTGAGTGGGTATAAATACTAGAGTCCCACCACGAGGGTTTTGTGTTCTTTTTCAATAGGATCAGTTCCTGTGCTTTTTGTGTAATTTTATTGAGGATTTTTTCCCATGTATCTGCCCGTTCCTTTTCCCATTCCTCTGTTATGTTAGATTCCTTGATCATTTTCGTGTCAAATTTCTGTAAGTGTGCCTTCTTCCGATGAATTCTCCTTGGGGTGAATTTTACTTTGATTCGTGTTAGATAGTGGTCTGAGTCGATGTCTGCGCCCCTGCGGACTTGAACATCATGGATCTCTCTTTGTTGTGGGTATGAGATCGCAACGTGATCTATCTGGAATTCACCAATCTGTTGTATAGGCGATCTCCATGTCTTCTGTTTTCCTCGAGATTTTCTGAGGGATGTTGACATGATCTTCAAGTTATTGTGTTGGCATATTTCGATGAGTCTTATGCCGTTCTTGTTGGAGAATTTGTGACCGGGGAATTTGCCTACGGTTTTCTGATCGATTTTTCTCTACATATATGTGCGTTAAAGTCGCTCAGTAAAATTTTGACGTCATCCTTTGGGACCTTCGCCATTATCTTTTCTAGTGTTGCCCAGAATTTCTCCGTAGACTTGGGGTTTTTCTTGTTGTCCCCGTTTGTGGGGCCATGTACGTTGATCATGGTGTATTTTTTATTGGCGCATTGTCATCAGTCTATTGTTTATGGGGGTAATTTCCTTAATAGAGTTAACTATCCCTTTGTGTACCACAAAGGCCATGCCCAGAAGCGGAGCACCCCTGGCGACTCGTTTGTCTGTCCTGCTTTTGAATATGCGATAGGTGGATTGGTTACCACCTGGGGTATTATTGATATTACTTGCGCGATATAAGCTTATAAGCTTATGGGTCCAGTGTTTCCACTGGGAGTTTAGAACCAGGGATTGTTAGTTCCTGGAGCGTGGTGTACAGCCGCACCCTCTGAGTGAACAGACGCCGACCAGGTTGCCGGTGGATGCCACTGCAGACGCAACCTGGGTTTTTCTTGCCAGAACCCTGTAAACCGTCTGTTCCCGAATATTAATCTTCCCGTATATTAACCGTTCTTATCTCCTTTTAACTTTTTGTATAACAAAGTTCCGAAATAATCGGTTTAATTTATAAATTTAATTATTTATTAATTTTAAAAAAGCATAAATATCGTTTTTATATACCTCAAAAATATTCGGACACGCAAAGAAAAAATTTTTTGAAAATTAAAAAAATGAATTTTTCAATGAATCTTAATTAAGTGGTAATTAGGATAAGTGGTGATATTCGAATATTATATACTACCAATAGTAATTGGCACACTGGTGTCGAAGGAACATCTTAAAATGCTTTGTATACCAAAAAAAGATAAAACATTAGTTCTGAAAATAGGTAATTAGTGTTATTTCATTATGAAAGGGGAAATTCCTACCGAAAAATGCTTCACGTAAGTAAAAGCACAGTTGAAGACATTGTGGAAAGCTACAAGAAATGAGGACAGATTTTTTCCGAAGAAGCAAACAGGCCGTCCGAAAATATTAAATGAAAGAGACCAATGCTTTATTTTAAAAGAAGTATATAAAATCCCCAAAATTACTGCACCTAAGCCCAAAAAATTGGTAAAAATCCTCAAAAAGTAGTCAGCACCGAAACAATACGCCCTTGTATAAGAAAACATAGATATCATGGAAGTGTGGCCCGGAAAAATCATTGGCTAAGTAAGAAAAATATTAAAACTCGGCTAGGTTTCGCTAAGGAACACGCTTTGAAGCCTGAAAATTATTGGAACGACGTTATTTTTTGTGATTCAAAATTCAATGTTTTTGGCTCAGATGGGCGTCAAATGGTATAGCGAATGGTTAATGAATAGCTCAGCACAGAAAATGTTTGTCCAACTGTTAAACATGGTGTGGGATCGATAATGGTTTGGGGGTGTATAACCTTAGAGGGAGTTTGGTAACTTGGTGTTTATTGACGATATAATGGATAAAAACATTTATTTATATATTTTAATGCAAAATATGATAGTAGTAAGAGTAGTAGTAAGTATTAGAGTAAGTGAGAATATGAGAACATGAACATGAACATGAACGGAGAACATGAATATTACAAACTCATTTAAATTTTACTAATAGCCTTAAACATAGTGCGGGTATAGTTAGCGAAAGGCTATTATACAGCTGCCCAAAACTTAATCCCATTGAAAGCGTTAGACATTTGGAAACTAATATAAGAAAACAAACTTTTAAAGAATAAGTTATTAGAGGAATATTATAAAATCGTAAATTATTTAAAAAATTGGTAGTATCCATATCAAAACGGTTAGGACATGTGAATTAGGTCAAAGGTCATCAAACCAAATACTAATTATAAGCTATGTTTTTTATACAGTTAATTTTTTATGTTGATACTAATTAATGTCCGAACATTTTTGTGACTTTAAATTTAAAAATTGATATTTTTTATTAACCTATTTACTGTTAACATGGATTTGTAATTATTTAATACTTAAATTATGATTGTACCAGAACTGTTTAATAATTTTCCTAATACATTATTTTTATTACAATTTTATATCATAAGCACGCTTATTACAATATACTTATCAGAATATTTTTGGAATCTACTGTAAATTATTTTACCTTCAAAAAATATTCTTCACCTTATTTAAATATTACGAAAATTGGTTTTTTCGTTTAGTTATTTTTTTGTTGATTGATATTTTATTCTAATGAAATGATTCAGTACGCAGTGGGGATTTAATGCATACTAATTTCGTGACTAATATGTTCGATTGATCGGTTATTATAACAATAAAACCTGGAAATTGGTTTTTGTGTTATTTTTTTTTTCTTTACGTAAATAATTTTCCACCAAATACTTTCTACGTACTCATTTCGTACTCATCAGTATCTTGTAATTAAACAATTTAACAAAATTTCGCGTTGGTCGGCGAGTATGATTCAATTATTATGGAACTATTTCTATTAGGTTTATTATTATAAATTAGGAATTATTCATTATATTTTTTCATATATCTTTATTGTTAATCATTTGTCTTGTTTCCCATTAAAATTACTCATTTAAAATTTACTATACGATCCAAGTCATGTTAACATTTCTTTCGAAATCCTTGCACTTTTATATTAATACCTCTAATTGACTATATATAGGGTGATTTTTTAGTGCGTCCGGACTTTTAATTCAAATAAAACAACAACCAAATTAGATGCCTTGAAACTCTGTATATTATGTGAAATAACATTCAATGCCATTACTGTTTGAAAACAATTTCGGACAAATGTTCGCCGCGGCTACTTCTGACAAAGCGCATTCTGTGAATCCAATTTGCAACCATTTTTTGAAGCACTTAGGGTCATATGTCCGCAATTGTTCGAGTTATGTTGGCTTTCAAGACGTTAAGAGTTTATATAGACGTTAAGAGTTAAATATTTAACATAACCCCAAAGAATCATCACATGAGCTTTGTGGTTAATTAACAGGTCCGTTCCTCGAAATATTTTTTTCACCCAATTTTTTCGTTAATAAATCGATTGCTGCGTTGGCTATATGACATGTGGAGCCGTACTTTTGGAACTATCTCTCCTCCAAATCAATACCATTTAAATTCGGAATAAAATAATCCACGTAGTCGAATAACAAAGGCCAACTTCCTGCGAACGGCGACGAATTGATAAATTTGGATCTTTATCAACACTGCAACAGCGGCGGGATTTTCTTCGAAATAGAATTTAATCCTCAAAAAGTTTATGTCCAGATATAGTCCGAGGCAATCATCGGTCTTTGTTTTATGAAAAAAGAGGTTGGTAATGCTGTCATCGTCAAAGGATCACGTTATCGCAAAATAATAAGCCACCTTTTGTGGCCGAAATTTATAAACATGATGTGATTTAAATAGAATGACGTTATAACGATCGGTTGTTCTGAAGCAATTGATTTAGTGCAGAAACAAATATGTTGAACGTATTCTCTACTTTAATATGAATGCAAATTCACCATAAAATAACCTGTGATTTGGAAGGTACACTATATGAATACATTTTTTAAATACAAATTAAAAAAAACTGCTGTTTCGAAAAAATCCATAACAATATAAGTTTTTCCTCTTAATAAAATAAAATGAAGTTTAGCAAGCAATTACGTAGCTTGTAAAAACACCCTAAGAGTAAATGGAAATGTGTTAAAATTTGTTAAATTGTAATTGATTACTATACTGTAAGGATTATTGGATTCGATTTTTCGTTAAATTCCGAGTGCTTTCAATGTAGAAAAGTCTCGTAAAAGAACTTTAATCATCGATATATTGTCTGTTGTCGATGATTTGGCACAGTTGGGTACGAAAGTTTTGTTTAATTTAAAAAACTAGAACAATTATTTTCCTTGAGTACAAAAATGTTAATAGTGTGGAGATTTAGCATTAAAGTTGAGAAATTACTTTTTGCTTATAAATATGAAATCTTAAAAATGTGTCCTCATTAAGTATGTCTTTGTTTCATAAGTAGACAAAGATTCAAACGATTTTACGGGGGTAGTTTATAATTTATTTTTTGTTCTTAACATATAAGGAAATATATGTGAATTTTGATGGAATTTTATTTTTCAATATAATATAAAAGGTGATATATAATAATATAGTCTCATTTAGAGCACAATATTTTTCTATATTGAAGATATCAGATATTAAAAACACAAACTATCTATTTTATATTTCTTCTTTTTTGTGTCTACTTTAAACTAGACTTTTTTTATTCCACACTTTTACCAAATTATTTTTATTAGTAACTTCTCGTCAAATTTTTGAAATAGTCTTCAGAGCCAGTAGCAAATTCTCGTGAATTTTGAGCAGTGATCATGAGATGATAAGTCCAGTTGAGTGGAAAAGAAGTTGCCCCGAGTCACATACCTGGGTGATCATTTACCAACACTCAATGGTGAATAGAGAGCACGCTTTTGGTTAACTGTTTCCTAAAAAAATCACAAATTAGTGGAGTGTAAGATGGTGCATTCTTGTGGGTAAACTATATACATTACTGTTTTAAAATTCCCGTCTTAGTTTTACAAACTTGTCTCATGTAAATGACGCATTCAAATATTGTCTTATGTCTGTTTCACCTAATTATATATGCAGCCATATAAAGACCACTTAGGTCCAGGGCTCTTGGGAGAGTTCCCGAACAGTCACCCTATAGATTTGTTCATACTTATTCAACTTTTGATCGTCAGGGGACATGCAGCTATTAAAAGGTTAGGCGCATGCATTGTTGAACAAAAGACATGCAAGGACGCACGTGAAAAATCATGACGCTCGACTAAAAACGATAGGGAGGAGGCATTCAATATGGCCACATTTGGTGCGGATGATGGCATCAAGTATTTTTTTGAATGTATCGCACGCTGCACGAATGTGAGTATGTGGAATTCGTTGCCATTCCCGACGAAGCGCTAACTTCAATGGGTTCGTTCAAACTCCCATATTTTTATGTTGACACCTTAGCCTCCAAAATGGAGCATATGGAGAAGTCCATTGGATTCAAGTCTGGTGAGTATGGCGGCCATTGTTGCGAAGAAATGAACTGTAGAGTATGATTTTGTAAAAATTGTTGTGTCAAATTAGCTTTATGGGATAGTGCCGAGTTCTGTAGAAATGTCCAATGGTTAGAACCAAATTGTTTGTATGTCCAAAGAATCAACGCATCCTTTAACACATTTTGTTTTTACACTTGCTAGTTCATCTTAATGACCTGATCGATGAAAATGAGCGGAGAACGACCATTTGTAATTACAGCAGCCCAAACCGTCACAAAAGCAGGCGCTGGTTTACATATAGCAGCTCGGTTATCCAAATTGGCGCTAAACTTGCCCTTCAACCAAACACGATTAATTAGTTTGTTTACACATTGCTGAACTGTGAAAATGTTCTCATCAAAAACATCAAATTTACCAGTTCGCCACTTGCGTGCATGCTTTTCAATGCCTTTGATCGTTGAAGTTCTGTTACATTTTGTGCCGCTAAATGTTGCACTTTTTGTATCTTGTAAGGCTTCAACTTAAGTTCATATTTCAGTACGCGGCCTACGCTTGAGACACTTTCAGCTGTTTAGCCAATTTTGCTGCACTCTGACGTGGATTTCTTTCAATTCGTGCCCTTACTTCTCGAACCATTTCTGGTGATGTTGCCGATTTTTATGACCACCTCCATGACGTTTTGTGATGCTACCAGTATCGTTTAATGGTTCGATACACAAAAAAATTATTAAGACGTAAATGCTGTAGCTCACGAACAATAGCCAGTTGCAATTTTCCTGCCAAATACAAAGCAATCACTCTATTACCTTTGATTTCCATCGCAAATATTTCTTTTCAGTTACAACTGAAGCGTAAAGTTGGTAACACTTCAAGTGATGGACCCTGTACATTTCAGCAGGTAAGAGTGTAAAACCAGAAAGGAAATTTCCCCTCAGTCATGCCAGTTCGGGGCTGTGTAAGACCAGATTCTCGAGAAACTTAAGATTAAACACAAAACCGAGGGATAATAGGCGGAGGGGGGTGATGACTCGTGTTAATCAATAGTTTGTGGCCCTGGTTCAGAACCCACAGTCTAACTCTACATCTTGTCTCTAACCCTAAATATTTTTATTAATAAAATGTAAATTTATATTCCTTATAAAGTCTCAAATAGCTATTGTAAATTCATTGCAAGGTCAGGTAACACACCAAACTTTTGACCTATGATATTCCAGACATGTCTCTTAAATGTTAGATTAGTATAAATCGTATCTTCGTATATTAGTATATCGTATATTATTATAAAAAAATAATTGTATAAATACATGATAGGGAAGAATATTAGTAAGGATCTATTCTAGGATTTGTAAGAGAACGGCTACTGTCTTGTTGGATCGTGGCGTTATTCAACGATGAAATATATAGGAAAGCAACTGGTTTGAGAACTTAAATAAGATGCATTTAAACGGCATTGTTGAAATATTAAAAAAAAATATTCATTCCATAGTATCAATCCTCTGGTATATGCTGTCTCATTCTGCAATGTTCTTCTGTTCGATGCTTGGCTGGTATGCAACGATCATGGGACCACAAACCACAAGGAGATTCGTCGGACACTATTTCAATCCAAATGCATAGTGTCAACTGGGAAACGGCAGAATCTTGAATGATATCTTAGAAGTAGTATACCCATTCCTAAGGGCAACTAATCTCAGTCTAAGATCATTTTCCTTTGTAATTCTTTTTAATTAATCCGAGCTTCTTCTGTGTTGTTCAATGCCTTCTTAAAGCCACCTTCTCTAAAATATTTTTTTTTAATCTGCTTAGCAATTTTATGAAATAAATTTATGCCCCGTTTAATCTAACGGCACGAAACCCTTTCTAAACCTCTATATATGTATTTAATTTAGATGCATTCGAACTCTTGGCGTTTTAACATATTTATACCTCTTTACGCTGTTACAATCGAATAAACAAATAATGACTTAGTTAATCAAAGTGTCCACATCGTGTGAAACAAGGCGGGTGTTAATTGTTGTGTTTTGTCCAGCAGCATCGTGGAAAGTAGTGGCGCGTCCCATTTAATTAGAGGTTTTATATTTCGTTCTTATAATTATTGATTTTTTTCAGGGAAAAATCATTTATTTCTTTTTTCATCTACTCTTCCACAAATTGTAACGCCGAATGACGTCAGTCGCTTCCAGTAAAAATCGATCTCAAAAATCTTTCGAGCTACCATTCGTACGATGGTCCCATCTCTACCAATTTTTAGCACAACTGTGATGAATTTATGTCTTAGCGTTAAGCTATTTTTTATCATCCTTAAGAATGATAAAGTCAATGATCGTAAAGAAATAGAAGCCATCAAGGAATAATACTTCTTGTTTTTCCCTTTATTTATATATAAAGGATTATAGTTCACTCCTTAGATGTTTAATCCTTAGATGATAATTAAAGTGATTTAGAGTTTTTTAACAGAAAGGCTAAAATGAGTGAAATATGTCGCGAAATTCGGGTAATTTAAACACATTATTTAAAACAAGGCTTCAAAGCGACTGACACCGCTCATGATATTTGAATCATTGAGGGGAAAGTGCCATATTAATCTGCATTGTTCAGCTCGGGTTCAAAAAAGTTCCAGGAGGGAGACACGAGTCTTGTAGATAGAGGAAGATCAGATCGTCTACGGTCTCTCGATGCTGATTTTGTCTGTGGCTGCAGATCCTAGAACAAGAATTAGGATACTTTCATGGGAATTAGGACAATCCGACACTGCCGTTAACCGGCTTTTATGAGGCATAGGAATGGTGCCAAAGAGCTATAGATTTCTAAACAGTGAATAATTAAGTACAGTCAAAACTCCTTATTCACGGTTCCGTTATTGCCTTTTTCAGTATTCCCAGATTAAAAAAAATGGTGACCACTTCTTGTATTCGCGACTGAACATTTCTTTATTGGCGGATCCAAAACTAATGATACATATATGTATTTATTTAATAGTTACCTTTGAAAACAAACAAGTATCAAAGTCTTTATCAACAAACAAGTCTTATTGCCGCTTGACCGAAAGTTCTTTGATAAATAAACCGAAAAGTTCTTTGACGCTATGGCTTTTGATAAAAGCCGCCTTCGCACGATCGGTGCCGAATCTTTTGTTTTGTTGCTTGAACTTATCATTCGTCGCAATAATTTCTAGTTAACAGCACGTGTCTCTTCTGCTCCGTTCGTGATTTATAGTATCGAGTAAGCAAAAGAAAATTAGTTCCTACACGGAAAAAAGTCGTGTTGCCGCTTTAGGTAAAAATAGAAATGCTTGACCGTTTACGCCTTGGCGAGTCGTTTGCATAACGTTTTTTTTTAATATCAGTCAATCAACTGAACGATCATTCAAGAAATGAGAAGACAATACAAGAAATTCTACAGCTCCAACCTCACTATCAGCAAAAATTGTTCGTTATCCAGCAATTAAAAAAATGGAAGTTGCATTAACATTATGAATTGAAAACTGTAGCTAGAAGAGAGTGCCCCTAAATGGCGATATAACCCGTGATAAAGCTAAGCGTCTTTACGCACATTTTAAAGAACCTAATCATGAACATACGGATGGAGGATTTCAAGCATCGGAACATATGCCGAAGAATTTTTAAAGTTAATTACTGATGGTGGATACACACCTGGACAAGTGTTTAATGAAGACGGAACTGCCCTATTTTGGAGAAGAATGCCAAACAAAATTTTTATTTCCAAAAGTGAAAAGCCCGCCTCTAAGGCAGCAAAAGATAGAGTTACATTGCTGCTCTGTTATAATGCACCAGGAGATTATTTAATTAACGACAACCTATCAGTGTTTTCAAACAAGTCATTCAAACAAGAAAGCGTGGGTTACGAGTGTCATTTTCTGTAACTTCCGGGATTGTTTTGTTCCTGACTTTGAAACTTATTTAAAGCAAAATAATTTAGATTTCAAGGCAGTTCTAGTTTTGGATAATGCTCCAGGTCACCCTCGTGAGCTTGAAGCTATACATTCAAATATAAAGGTGATATTTTTGCCTCCTAACACGACGGCGTTACTTCAATCTATAGACCAAGGAATAATAGAGGCCTTTAAGCTCTATTACATTAAACAAACCTGTAAAATCATACTGGATGCCATGGAATGTGATCCTGATATGAATGTTTGCAATGCTTGAAAAATTTTGACGTGGTAAAGTGCATGGTTAATATTAAAGGATTATTGCGAGAGCTGAAACCATACATATTGAGGCCATGCTGGAAAAAACTGGTCCGATCTAATTGTCGGTAATGATGAAGAATCCGTGCAAATTCAAATATTAACCGAAAACATTGCTCAAGTTGCGAATGGCATAGGACGAGATAGTTTCGAACAGATAGAATCAAGTAACAGTCAAGAATTGCATGAATCGCAAGATAAAGATTTGACTGAAACCGACTTGGAGGAAATGCTTAAACCCCATTCCATTGAAGAGGAAGCCTCAATGAGCACTGATAAAGTGACATTAAACTTAAAAAACCTGAGTGAAGGTGTGCGGGCTAATGAGCTTTGTGATTTCTTCATAATAATTGATCCGTCTACAGAAAGAGAATTTGTTTTTTTTTAATGCAAAATTGCTAATGCCACAGCCATATATCAATCCCAATTGAATAAATCTTATAAAAGAGGCAAACAAGAAAAAAATTCTAAATTATTTAAGCTATTGCCTAAGCCTGATAATGTTAATTAATATTGTTAAAAAATCTCTCATTAGACTGCTTTTATCAAATATTTTTTCATTTTATTTTGTAAGCTTGAAACATAATCCCGTACAAATTATCATTCCGTATTGCCGGTTTCTGTATTTGCGGCATATTTACGGAACGTACCCCGGCAAATAAGGAGCTTTGACTACACCTGAAAAATAGAAAATACTTTTTCAATATCCTAGTAATCCGAAATTTGCACCTTTTTCGTATTCACGATCAAAACCCGCATTGATAACAATTCATCTTAAGAACCAATAAATTATCTTATCATAAAATATACTATAATAGAGATACAAATAAATGTTTTGCTTTTTTCTATTAATAATGGTAAACTATTCATATTATGTTAAGGAATAATTAACTAAAACTAAAAGGCCATAAAAGGAATTATAATAATTTATTAAAATAGAAAACCATTAAAACACCTTGAACAATTACAAGTAAAAAGTCAAAGAAACTGAACTAATTGTCAAAACATATAAATGCTTCGTTTGAAAAGTTCTCAGCCTGACACAGAGATGGCGCAAGTATGACCAAATAACTATGATATTTGTTAAGTATGATTAATTAGACTATATATTCTTATGTAAAGTTTCAGATGTGTTTATATAATTGCATGTTTGTAGCCATACAGTAAAGAAAACAAGTTTTGATATTTTAATTAAATATGGTCGTACATAAATTTAAGATGAACGTTTGGGTCGACAAAAAATCGCCACAAAAGCCCACAATGTCGTATTAACTGATCGCCAACTAAAGGTACGCGTACACCATTTCAGACGATATTTTGGATATGAAAAATGTGTCATCTCTTTGTGTGTCGCGTTTGTTAACAATTGACCGAAGACATTCGAATGAATACATTTCAAGAGTGTTTTGACTTCTGCTGAGTTTCTTCGATGTTTTACTGCAGTAGATTAAATATGAATTCTCCATTTTTTGTGGAGACGAAGCAGCAATACAACCAGTGGTTGGGAGCAGGTGAAACTGCGCTAAACAAGGCGAAGATGGTTTCATCTTCACGATTTTATTGGATGTTCGTGGTGTGATGTTCATAGGCAGGCAAAAGGCAGAGCCATCACCGGAGAGTATTTAACTCATTATTGGATTAATTGAAGGATGCCATTCAAAGTAAACGTCCACATTTGGGTACAAACAAAAAATTTCGCCACGAAAATGCGCTTTTATATAAATACATCTCGATCTGTTGATGCAAAACTCAATGACCTACACTTCCACATACGCCGCATTCGCGGGGTTTGGCTCGCAGCCATTGCGACCTCCAAACCTGAAGAAATGGCTAACTGGATGAATATTCACCTCAAATGACGCTGTGCATAATGAGACAATGGCTGGTTTTGCAGAGTTGGACAGATTGTACTATATTAAGGGTATTAAAAGGTTAAAGTGTCGTTAGCCTAAATGTTTTGAATTGCAAGGTAGCCTTGTTGAAAGATACAAGTATTAAAAAATTTGTATTTTCTTTGTCAGGCTGATATTTTTTCTAACGACCCTCATTATTAATGACACTGTTAAATCTATGAGCTCCAAGCAAGCGTGTTGCATATTTTTTGCAATATATGATAATGTTTCTTTTCTATTTTGAACAAAGGGAAAGGTATTTGAATTAGAGGCGCATCAGTATCAAAAAGGTTATTTAGCGACTGGACCTACAGCTTAACGTGGGTTCCGAACTACGGTTATCAGCTACCGACAACCTAGGCCAGTACCCCCCTTGGTTTTGTGCTTACCCATAAGTCTATCAGGAAGCCTACCGATGGGCGACTGAGTATCGTAAAACTCCTCTCAAAAGGCATTCGGTCTTACCCTGCCTTTAAATGACTGAGGGGTAATTCGTTCTCGAATTTTACACTTTTACCTAGAAACAATCACAAACATCTAAATATGGGTATGTGTATGTATAAGTGTATAAGTGGTAGGCAACAATGCAAACAACCATCCGACAAGCCACCGCCTTACCGTCAAAGCCAACGCGATCGGCTTATTTTGAAGAAGATGCGCAATAGTTTGATGGGTTATTCTCCTTACTAGTCAATGCCATTGTTTCTTGCTTCTGGCTTTTACGCTTCTGGCTGAGTTAACAATGTTAGTCTGTTACCAGCTTTTAAAAAATCTCCAGATTAAGTGAGGAGTGTTTAACATAGAAACGTTCTCTCCTTTAATCTCAAGCAGAACTACATGTTAGTATGTTAGGTTATCGGCGGTGGCGAAATGACATTGTGCCAGTAGTGCCTTGTCATTTTTCTTCACTGTTTACTTATAATTTAAGAAGTTTAGTATTCTATGGTTAAAAAAAATTTTACTAAGATAGTCGAATTCTAGTCACATATCATTTTGTGTTCACCTAGTAGGAAAAGAAAATAGATTCTATTTCAATAGCAGAATTACTACGAAACAATGTTTAAACAGCTACCAGAAAAATGGTGAAACAAATGTGTGTTGTTTAAACAAAATACTAAAGCTAGAATTATCAGTGACCGTTTCTTCGAACATCGTCATCAACCTCGATCCAATGTCAGGGTAAGCGAACCGGTAAATTTCCTTTGATGTAGCTATCAAATTTCCCTAATTATTTCTATAGAACGTCTATCATCGCGGCATTTCGAAAAACAGCTAAAAAATAAGCGGTTTCGAAAGTAATACGCGAACCATTTCGTCGAATCGACAAACCGTACACGACATTTTACATTATTTCCTGATGGTCTTCGTGGAATCGTTTATGTTTTAACCTTGGCTGTGTGCTGTGCGCATATGAACGCTACAGCGTCAAGCAGTCTGGCCCAGGCCCCGATGGCGTCATCACATATATTTATTTATTTTTTTATTATTATTTTACTGTTACTATGTACTCACCTAATTGTGTACGCTATTGCGAAATGGTTCATTAATATTGTTTAACTCGTGCTTATTTACGAGCTATTATATAATTATGTTGTTTCGTGGTTTTTCCTCGAAAATCGAATTTTCACGTGTTAACTGGCCTTCCATCGATCTGTAATTACAACTTATTATTTCAGCGATTATCTTTATTTCAGTTTACACAAGGAACTGAAGATATTATATATTTATAAACGGCGCAATCGTTTATTTTGTTTTTTAGGTTGTATAAATTAATTTGATGCTTCGTAGTAGAGTATTCAGAAATTATTCACGAAAGAAAAATCTGGACATATAAATAAATATATATATATATATATATATATATATATATATATATATATATATATATATATATATATATATATATATATATATATATATATATATATCATTCATCATATATTATCATCATCATTAGCCCGTATCGGTCCACTGCAGGATGAAGGCCTCTTGAGCATGCTTCCAACTTTCACAGTCCTGGGCTTTCCTCTGACACTCAGGTCCTATATACTTAACGAAGTCATCAGTCCATCGCGGACGTTTACGGTCAAACGGTATCCACCCCAGGATTGCTTTGATCTATCTGTCATCTCATCGCCTCGCTATATGGCCTGCCCGTCTCCATTCTTTACTCTTCCAAATTATGTCACAGACTTTCGTTTGTTCCCTGATCCATGCGCAGGACTTTCTATCTCGTCTTGTAATGCCAAGCATACATCTTTTCATTCCCTATGTGCTACCTGAACTTTTTCATTTCATTGCGATGTGAGTGTCCAGGTTTCACTTCCGTATGTCATAACGGGTAGGACGCACTGATCGAAGACTTTTCTTTTTTCAGGCAAAGTGGGAGTCTGCTCTTAGGGTATACACACAAAGAAAGTAGGCTTCCGGCTTACTGGTAGTCGGCACCTATAAAAGCCGATTATTTACTTAGGTTTTAAATGATCGTGAACATAAACAAAGCGTGTCGGAACTTATAAACAAACGTGAACCAGCCCCGATTATTTCACCGGAATGAATTTTTAATTCTTGGTCACTGATTTGCGACGACGGGCGTGGATTTTCAGTAGAAAAATTATTATTAATGTGGCGACTTAAAATCTTCCACACTCAAATGTTGATTATTTTTCTTTCAATTATTTTTTTATTATTTCGAAATTAGTTTATGAAAGTCTAAGGCCGCTATTTGTATATATTTTTATGTTTATCTTCACAAATTCTTCATCGGAGGATGATCTGAACATCTTGCCTTTATGAAATCTGCTTTTCTACTCGCAGATAACCAGCGTTCTTTAAAGAAATGATGCAATAATGGTAATGTACGTATCATTGGGACAACTGGCACCGGTATTCGGCGCCGAAAATAGGTGCTGGCTAACCTACTTTCTTTGTGTGCGTACCCTTAAACACTTTGTTGGGCCTGCCAAATGCCTGCCAGCTACATATAACACGCCGTTCCATCTCCCGGGAGGTATCCCGCTCTAGGCGATATTGTGTCACCCTACCGTACACCTCGTTCTACATTAATTCCCACTTCAAGATCATCAAAGTGAATTATCGCTGTAACTCCAGTATCCAACAAAGAAATTTCCGATCCTTTTCCAAACTTTGTCCTTCTTTCTATTCACTTTCTCTAAAACATTCGACTATTTCTCTTTCATATATCTTTTGAATTTCTATTTTTTGTAGTTCCTCCATATTATACGTTTTCTCTTCACCGATATATTTTTCTTCTTTACTACCTTATCAATTTTTACATTTATTTTCACAAGGAGTGATCCGAGTTTGTGTCGGCCTCTACATGATTTCATATTATTTATTACTTTATGGAGTTTTTTTTACCATGGCATGGTTTCGATTCATATAGTTTCCATCTGGTGAGATCCTGCCTTTGTAAATGTCCTTACTTGCAAAGTGAGTACTCATAATCTTCATGTTTTTTTTCTTCTGCAGACTCGATAACCCTTTTTCCATTTTAATTTCTAACAATGTGTTTACTTTCTCCTGCCGTTATGTGCTTATATATCGGCCTATCTTCGCATTAACATCATCTATTATTATATTGATATTTTTAATTTTTTATCTATTATAAGATGCCTTTATATCTTCATAAAAACCATCCTTTTCATCTTCCTGCTTTTCTCCGGTTGAAGCATATATATTCAAAATCGACATATTAGTATCTCCTTTCAGTTCTATGTAGCAAAGCCGATCTTGGCTCAAACTTTATAACTTCATCTTTAAACTCGGTGTTCAGCAGAAGACCGACCCCATATCTTTTCGTGTCTCCTTCGCTTCTCCAGATTATATAATCTTCTTATTTTGTCATTCCTGTTTCATACATGTGTTTCCTGCAGTGCTAATATGTTAATTCTACATTTCCTCAATACTTCTTTCAAATTTTGCTCTCAAAAGTGCTCCCTCGCCAAAAAGTGCTCCCTCTTCGCAAATCCTCCGTATATTCCATGTCCCCAATATCATTTCTCTTATTACACTTTACCCCTTTACTTTTTATTTTACTTTTTCTCTTTACCAATTTACCCTTTCTGGTTCATTACTTACATTATACTCATCGCATTCTCACTCTTTTCTCTTCTCCCTGGCCATAATACTATCTCTCTTACCTGGTTCTTCTGATCTTCGTCTGGGGACATTTGGCAGAACGTTCTTGTGCTTCGTTACTTCGTTCGTTACTTTGGCTTATAGGCGTCTTTGATTTATATCTCTTACAATCCTCTATTATTCTGCTACATTATCTGCAATATACTCTTTATTATTTTCGATGAGTTTACTCCATCTTTTGGGTAACCCGTAAATATTGTATATAAAAAATTTTCAACACTGAATATAAAAGATAGGGCAGGTGTCGCGCTACCATTTTAAATATTAATTATTTTTAGAATGAACATGACAGAATTTTTTTTCTATAATATGTTCATTTCATCGTTAAATTTAATGTTAATTTATTTTTGAAAATTATGTCACTGAAATATGTTATTAACAGCAATGCAACTTTATACCATTTTTAACAATTTCCATAATTTTTGTCAATCCATATGGTGTTAATGCAGCGATTTCAGCACGGATGTTATGGTTGCGTTTCTGTATGGTCTGGGGCTTATTTATGTAAACCTTTTCCGTCATAAATTCTCATAAAAATAATATATTAACTCATTATCAATTTTGCATAAAAATTGTTAATTTGATGGACGTCCGTTTATGATGGCGTTACAGTATTCTAATCACTTATTGATGTCTGTAGGCAACAGATGTTGAATAATTTGAAGTTATATGGAACCATATAATGTTTAAATTTTTTTAATGTAAAACATGCAACTTCTCAAAAATCGGTGTAATTAATCTGCTTAAAAAATTCCTAGTTGCGCTACGTCTTCGAATTGACGTTATGTATACATAAACTTAGATGATTGTTTTAAAGTGTTCATTAGCGAAGTGCCATTAACTCAAGTAAAATAGATCACAACTATAATCTGGTAAATAAACCAAATGAGAGAACATCTCCCATTCCAATTCCAGATAATGTTTTTTGGCTCTTTTTTTTTCAACATATAAGTTGCTATTGATTAAACCTTTTAGTAAAAGTATACCCAGAATTTAACACTTCGCAAGACACAATATGAAAAGCTTCGTTATGCAAACAAATTCGTATATGCAAATATTTATATTAACAATGTTTTAGTTTAACGTTTTCGACACGAAAAATTCAGATCTTACTCGAAATTCCGAATTGCTTTTAACATTTTTTGTGTTACGTAGCAACACCAGCATTTTAAAAATTCAATGCAGTAGCAATACAATATCTATATAATATTAATTCGTAATCTATTACTATTATGCTCCTTATTGTTGTGAAAGGTTATGCCGTTTACCACACCAAAATAACACTGTATTGACAATGTAGTTTTAAATATTTACTTACCGCAAAGATATACGAAACCTTTTTAGATATGACAGAAATCGGCGAATTAATTGTACCTAGTATATTCCATACATTAACCACAACACCACAAGAAGTTCATCGAACTGACAATCGGACTAACAATTTTGATAATTTAACATTTAAAATAAAACCACAAGGTTGGTTTCTATGAATGTTATGTTTTAAAATATATTTATTTATGGTATATCAGAATTAATCTAATTAAAATTACCAAAATTGTTTGTCCCACCTATATATACGTTTAAATTTTCAATTGCGTTGATGAAATGTATTCTTCTTCTCTATGGCTGGTCTGTTTCTCAAAATAATTTTCTAACCGAATTGTTCCCTCAATAAATCGATTGTTGCGTTGGATCATAGAGAAAATAAAATAAAGTAGTTGAAGCCATGCAAACAGCTTATCAAGTGTTCGCAGTGGTGACATCCAACTTGGAGAATGTTCGTTCTACTGTAAATGGCGGCAAATTTAATTTAAATGTATCAATATTTTTAGATTTTCATTTGGGTATTGCTATTTAATAAGAATTGTGAACCTTTTGGTGTCAAAATAAGTGATTTTTTACCGTGATTTTAAATTTAATTTGTTGTTATTGACTCCAAAAATTGCACAAACATTTGTTAACCAGGTAACTTTAAAAAATACACATTTACGTATTGTTTATTTAATTTAAAAAACACAAATATAATTTTTAGAACATAAAAAAACGTAACATAAATAAATAAATACAAACAAATAAAATACTAAATTATTTAAATATATTTACAAAAAAGAGATTCAATGCTAGGAAGTTTCACTTTGCACGAACTTGTACAAAAAAATATTTAACCACTTATAATAATAGGAATATAAATAAATAAAAACTAACAAAATTAGTAACTTTTTAAATTTATCAACAAAAAAAAAATATTGGATCTCTGAAATAAATAAATAAATAAAAACAAATAAAATCCTAAATTCTTTAAATGCAAGCACAAAAAAAGAGATTGAAGAGTCTCATTTTGCATGAGCTAGTACAAAAAAAAATTAAGCACTTACAATAATAGCAGGAACATAAGAAAATAAAACTAACAAAATTTTTAATTTCGTAAATGTTTCAACTAAAAAGAGATTCAAAAATGGGAAAAATTGACACTTTTCGTACGCTGTTATAAAAATACTATATTTACTTAAAATAATAACATGAAAATAAGTAAGTTATCTGATATACTTTTTTTTCCATTTTGACTACGTCTTTTTAAGTCAGCACAGTATATTCTGTAAATTAATTTAATGGATAAGTCTAATATTCTAGATATCACAGTTTCCTGGTGGTCATTACATGAGAACTAGTTAAATAAAAGTTATTTTTGGATATACAGTTTTATTTACTTCTAGATATTTAATATAAATCCATATTTCGGCCTTATAAGGTTTATTATTATATATATAGTTACTGAATCTCTAGAGAGAAATTCTGTTATATAATTTAACCGTTTTTTAGAATCATTATATTCCTTAAAAGCAGTAAAGGGATGCAATGGTTGAATTTCATTAGACAATAAATTGGCATTAGATTCTTGATACTCTATGTTATATGTTTTGTAAATAAATCCAGCAACATAAGCTGATGAATCTAAATCAAAATAAGATACTTGCTCATTTGTGAAAAAAAAAACATTCCACGTCATTCCCAAATTCAAGTTTATCTTCTTTAGCATTGGAAGCTGTACCTAAAAAAAAGCTTTCAAGATTGTCCATAATTGAGTTACCATCCTGTTCACAATTAGTATGTCTTGATTTAGGTAATATAAGGCCATTTAAAATTGATGTTTTAAGAGGAGACTGGAATTGGAAACATGATGGATTGGGGTTGGTAAAGGCGGATACTGGAAACATTATTTTCTAAGGCATCTTGGTTAAGTAATCTGGTTTTAAAAATTTAAAACCCATGTTGTTATAAGTTTTAAACAACGTTATTACTGCCTTGATGGTAGTGATCCATCCACTTTTAAAGGATATAATAGTTTTAACAGCACCTGACTGTTTGTCAATAAATTCCCAACTTTGAATTTTAGAAAGCATTTTATTCCAGAAACCATGATGTCTTGATTTTCTTGATATACACCTTCTATAAAGTTTTCCAAACTCTAGTAAAACTGTCTTTCCATTAAATGTGTCAAAAATGGTATCAATATCTGATAGTATAAATAGCTTCGCTTGGTAAACCCTGGTTTCCACTAATCATGCTGTTTATTGCAGCATCTACTGTATTACTTAGCGTTTTTACAGCGATACTGACTTTCATTTTTAATTTGTTTTGGTTAGAAAGATTTTAAAAAATCTCCAGAATTTTTGGCAGATTCTGAAATTTTCTAGTTTTGTCGATCGCAAAACACATCTTGACATATTCTGATCTTGCACATTTATTTTTCTCATATGTAATGGTATATTTAAAAAAAGCATTGCGAGTATTTTTAAGCAAATATCAGGGATCAAATATGGTAAAAATATTTATATTATTAACAAAAAAAATGTTTTATATGTGAGTCTTGTGACAACTTTCTCATTGCAGCACGATTTGTGGCACCTTGGTCACAAACAGTGGCCAAAACTATTAAACTTATTGATTGTAGAGCACTGATAACTTCATGAATTAGAGACATTAAAGAGTTTGTTTCAATCGTATCTTTTGTAAATAAGTAGGCCAGTGACTGCTTCCACGAGGATTTAAGTCTCTGAATCATAAAAAGCATGATTAGCTAACTTGTTTTCTTTCCAACTTGTTCCCTAAATCTACATACCCAATTACTTTGTCTGATTTTGTAATTATAACTGGTTCTTCAGATAAAGCTATTCCATCAAATATTAGTATACAGCATTTATTTAACATGGTCATATTTAATACCCTTTTTAACATTTTTTTTTCTCCTTTATTTGGGTTTTTCGCCACTGTCTAAAACTCAAAAAATATCAAAAATACCTGTTCTTATTTAAAGAAAGAATCATTGGGTAAAAACAAAAAACCAAACGGAGACAAATTTCTCAGTGATTCTTTTTTGTAATAAATTTGCCTAACGAACAAAATTTTAAAGATATAAAAATGTTATAAAAAAATTTACAAACTTTTAACGTTAACGTTTCGGAGGGTAATCTCCCCCCGTTTTCAAAACTGAACTAAAAAATAAATTATATTAATTTGTAATATATAAAGTAACGAGTGAAAGTAAATATATTTTTTTTTGTATGTCAACGATACTTACATGGACAACAATGGATTTTCATGACAGTGACATACTACCAAAAAATATACATAGGTAATGTTTACTGTGTGATTGTTTATTGTACTGATTGTGTATTCAAATATTTAAGTGTTTTTAATTGTATTCTTTAGAATCGGGAACCATATTGAATTTAAATCTACCGAAGGCATAGCAATACAGTTATATTTATTTAAATTAATTATAGCGGTTTCTTTTAATCTTCTGTATTTTGTTACCGATTCTTTTAATACCGTTTTGGAATTATTCCAATTAATTTTATGACCCGATTCCCATGCGTGTTGACAAATTCTAGATTTATTAAAATCGCCCTTTCTAAGAAGGTCTTTATGCTCTTTTACTCTAACATCTAACGGTCTAGATGTCTCATCTATATAGAATTTGCCACATTCGCAGGGAATTTTATAAACCACATTTTTGGTATTTTGTTGTATATTGTTTGGTTTAGTCTTTGTTAATAGAGATCTAAGAGTATTTTTTTGTTTTAAATGTCGTTCTTACGTTGTATTTATTTCATACTCTTTTAATTGTGTCAGAAATACCGCGGATATAAGGGATTGTGAGGTTGATTGTTTGAGAGTTATTATTATTGTTATTAATAACTTGTCTATTTTGTCTAGTATCAAAATTTTTAAGCGATTTATCTATAAAAATTTTTGGGTAATTGTTTTTTATTAAAATGTCTTTTATGTGATTTGTTTCTTTTTGTAGTGTATCACTGTCGGTACAAACAAGCTTTGCTCTGTCATATAAACTTTTAATTATTCCTATTTTGACCGATTTTGAGAGATTTGAAAAGAAATTGAGATACCTATCTGTGTTTGTCGGTTTTCTGTAAACTGTAGTTTTTAATTTGTTGTTTTGTTTTATTATTAAAGTGTCGAGGAATGGCAATTTATTCTCCCTCTCCATCTCTAAAGTAAACTTAATTGCAGGCTCTCGAGAATTTATATCTTGTAAAAAAATATTTAGATCGTCAATGCTATGTTGCCATATAGCAAAAATATCATCAACGTAGCAAAGCCATATTAATGGCTTTTTAAGAGATTTATTTAATATGTCATTCTCGAGTTCCTCCATAAAGATATTACTCATCAAAGGAGAAAGAGAAGAACCCATTACCATTCCCAAAATTTTGTTGATAATAATAATTTTCTAATTGAAAATATGTGGTTTTTAAGCACAGAGTTAATAATTCCAAAATTGTATTTATGTTTAGTTTAGTGCGGTCTTTTAATGTTGTATCATGTTCTAATCTCTTTCTAACTATTAATAGTGATTTATCAACTGGTACATTAGTAAATAAACTCACCACGTCAAAACTAACCATTAAATTTTGGTTTGTAATTTTAATGTTCGAAATTTTATCTAAAAAATCTGAAGTATTTTTAATATATGAATTTGTTCTACCCGAAAGTGGATTTAAAATGTTTAATAAAAATTTTGCTAGTTTATAACATGGGGAATCTATACTACTAACTATAGGGCGAAGTGGTATATTAGTTTTGTGTATTTTTGGTAGACCATAGAAATGAGGTGGTTTACTATAATGTGGTGTAAGTTGTGATCTTTCTAGATCTGTAAATTCACGTTTGTGTTTATATAATGTATTGTAAATTTGTCTCTCTAATTTTAATGTTGAATCTGTAGGTATTTTAGTGTAATTTCCCTCATCAATTAAAGTTTTAATTTTGTTATTATATTCTGTAGTGTCCAGAATAACAGTGGCGTTACCTTTGTCTGATGGCAATATTTTAATAGATGTGTCTTTTTTTAATTTATCTATAGCTAACCTTTCCTCATGGTATAAATTTGATTTGATTTTAAAATGTTTTTCTAAGATAAGTTTTAATCTAATTCTGTATTCATTTGCACTTTCCAAAGGTAATTTTTGAGCAACAGACACTACTGCCGAAATAAGGTCTAATTTAGGAACATCATTCAATGTAACACTAAAATTTAGTCCTTTAGAAAGTACATACTTTTCAGAATCAGATAATATTTTATTTGAAAGGTTAACTACAGTTTTATTAATGAAATTTTTGTCTGTATGTGTATTAATGTGTTTTGTATGTGTTCCATGTTTTTCAATAATTCAATTTTTAAATTTCTTAATGTGAGTATTTTTTTGGATATTGAAGTGATATGTGTAACTGGAATAGACGCTATTATAAATGTAATTAAAATCTATTTCAGTTACTTTTTCGTATATTTGTTGTAATGTATTATTAATGTCAGTCTTTAATTGTTGTTTAGTGCATATGTGATGTTGGATACAATCTCTTAAAAGTGCTAAACTAGCCCTATGTAAAATATATATGCTTCTGTGTGTGTTATAAGGTGTACGTAAACGTAAACCTTTTGGTATTATGTCACAATCTTTACATTTGTAAAGAAATGTTAAACTGTTTTCAGAATGTTGTAGTTTAATATATTTACTTTCTAAATATCTAAATAAAAAACATATATCAGGCCCATGCCTGTAATCTAAGTATTATCAATTGGAATAATTCCAAAACGGTATTAAAAGAATCGGTAACAAAATACAGAAGATTAAAAGAAACCGCTATAATTAATTTAAATAAAAATAACTGTATTGCTATGCCTTCGGTAGATTTAAATTCAATATGGTTCCCGATTCTAAAGAATATAATTAAAAACATTTAAATATTTGAATACACTATCAGTACAATAAACAATCACACAGTAAACATTACCTAGATATATTTTTTGGTAGTATGTCACTGTCATGAAAATCCATTGTTGTCAATGTAAGTATCGTTGACATACAAAAAAAAATATATTTACTTTCACTCGTTACTTTATATATTACAAATTAATATAATTTAATTTTTAGTTCAGTTTTGAAAAGGGGGGGAGATTACCCTCCGAAATGTTAACGTTATAAGTTTGTACATTTTTTTATAACATTTTTATATCTTTAAAATTTTGCATTAAGCAAATTTATTACAAAAAAGAATCACTGAGAAATTTGTCTCCGTTAGGTTATTTGTTTTTACCCAGTGATTCTTTCTTTAAATAAGAACAGGTATTTTTGATGTTTTTTGAGTTTTAGACAGTGGCGAAAAACCCAAATAAAGGAGAAAAAATATATGAACACACCACAATCATTCAGACATTACCCTTTTTAACAATCTTGAGAAAATGTGTTTATTAATTTCAGATTCAAAATCTAGATTGTGTAATAATTTTTAATGTGTATTTTGATAGGAAAGAAAGGCACCATCTGAGGAAGTTTTAACTCTTAGGTCCTTTATTATAGAGACCAGTTGACCAGTTGGGCCGTTTATATTTACTATTATTAATTATATTCTCAATCAGTTGAAGACCAGCAGGATCTAACTTTTGTTGCAATTATTTGTATGTGGGTGTTAATTTATTTATTTTTTTTGACAAATTAGCCTCATGGTTAGTTTTAAACAATGAACGCCTTAAAGATGTTAGAAGGCACCCTTTGCTTTTTATTAATTTCATAGAGCTTTTTTCCTAGGTGTCTTTAATTTTTAACCCTTGTCTCCCCAATTTCCCATAATATACTTTTGTTTTAGATGTGTTTGGAGTGTCAAACATTTCTCGATTGTTTTCAATTAGATTAATTGTGGTATTTGAATGTGAAGAGAAATTAATGTTAGCTGGGCGAAGATATTACTAATTAAATTAATTTTGGGCAATTTCAAAATGGTTCATTCAAAATTCTTTTTTATTCTAGAGCTAGTAAAAGCCTTATCATCAATTTGGTCTTCACAAAAATAACAAGGTTTTTCTGAATATTATAATCCCATTGAGCTGAACCATGGTGACCGTTTTTTCAAATCTCGCGGAACAAGAAAGAAATGTTTATAAAATTTTTAGCTTTATCATAAAAAAAAAATTATCGCAATTTGGTACAGCGCAGCGACATTTTATTTTTCCAGGATTATTCATTGTTGCATTCTTTTACTACTTTAATAAGGTATTATTCTGATTATATTGATTTTCTCCTAGTGTCCTCCCCTTTTTGTTTGATGGTCGTTTTATGGCTATCCGGCTTTTATATAAAGTTAAGCATTAATTTAAATATTAGCGTCATAAAAATCATATGATTGTATATAAATTTGTATATAATCATATGATTTGTATATGATATGTATATAATGATTTGTCTAATTTACATGCATTACCACTGGCACAAAATTCTGAACCAATTTATATCCTATTTTTCTTGTTTTAGTCCACAAGCGAGTAATATTTTGCTATTTATTGAATATTATTTTAAAATAAAAGCGAACTGTAATCAGGTTATGTTTTGTTTAGAATAAGGCCTCCGTCAAAGATCCGCAGCTCGTGTCCATATTTGTTATAACTCAAATAAAAATAACTATTTTTTTAAGTATTTATATAATCTCAAATTTGGCTAAGTTTTGATAAAAATAATATTAATTTTTAATTTTATTATAAATTAAAACGCTTTTAATGTTTTTACATTATCACAAAATTATCCTATAGGCCCATTAAATTATCCGGCAATTGTATTTTTAGGCACACCCAAGTTTCTCAAAGGGAAAAAGAAAAAGGATAAAACAAGAAAGATCAAATTTTCGATTGCAGCGCCCTCCCATTTAAAGAATCGTGAAAAGCAAACTTACGTATCTACTAAACAGTCTCTTATTTTAGTTAGTCTATGGTTGGATGCATGGCATGTCGAGCCGTTGTTTTGGAACCACATCTGATAAACAACTGATAAATTTGGATTTTGATCAACACTTCCAGCAATAGCGACGATATTTTCTTCGGAACGCACAGTTTGTTGTCTTGTTTTTGTTTTAATATCGAACAGCGTGAAATGCGTTCGAAATTTGTCGATGATTCTGCGAATACATCACGAAGTGCTCTATAAGTTTGGCGCAGAAAACAGCGATTTTGATAATAAATTTTGACAATTTACAAGCGTTGTTCTGATGTTAAACGTTCCACGACGATTTGCCGGACTATTGAGACATAGATTTACAGCCTTGCACAAACTCTGTTCCTTTACAGGACACTTATTAAAAGTTCAAACAAACTAAAAAATCACTGTTTATATGAGGCATTCTGCTGATATTGTTTTCAACAAAACATTATTAATACCTCATCAGCACTGCCCCTTTTTGAGGGGAATTTAATGTTATACATTAACTTTTAAGAGATAAAATGGTTATTACAAGTATTCTGTAGATTATTCGTCTTCGGGATGCTCTGGATCCAATAGTTGATCAGTTTTAGCTGGTATCAAGGTACAGGTGGAGAAGACTAACGCTCATTCGCTTATAGCATATATATCAGCTATACTAATACTGAGCAAGATATTTCATCTTCGACATTTGAATATGTAAATTAATAGAAACATTATTAATCTTGTTCTCTCGATTAGGTACCGACATGTGTATTACTAGGTAGTCCTTCCACCAACTTGTTGTCAGAGTGGAAATGCCTCAAATAAGTTATTTTCTTCCGTTAAAGTAATATGATTCCCAACTTATTTTTGGTTTATGCTAGTTAGTTTTATTTTCCATGCCAAATTTGTTATTTGTTTGTAATATTTATTTAAAATTATAATTAGCACAGAATGTATAATTAACATTTTATTAACGGATAGAGTTTTGGAGACGTTGTTTTACCACAATGGTAAAATAGTATGCTCATTAATATTGGACGTTATAGTATTGATATGTTACAATTTAACTGAAAAACCCTCACCGGTATGCCCTACTAGCAGCACTTGCCTTACTACTGTAAAAACAATAACAGAAGTCCATATCAACGTATTAGACGGGGTTAAAAGTGTGAATAATTTTTAACACTCAGTTTAAAGACACCAATTAATTGATGCTAAATTTCAACAAACGTTAAGTAACAATTATTTAATGGTAATTTTCACTATATTCCAAATTTTATGGTAGACTACTGGATAATTACTCTCTGATGCTTTCAATATTAAAATATCAGAAACTAATAAGAATTAGGCATATGTTAACATGATTTTTTTGCTTATTTCGTTTTACTTTTGTTTATTCCTTAATTTATTTTGTATATTATTCCGGGGATCACATACCAGGTTATTGGTTATCCCACATAAATGTAGCACCGAGTACAAAACCATTTAAAATTAATCAAAATAAAATGTAACGCTATCACTCCAATCTTCTCCAGTCTGCAAACTGATCGATCTCCAGCAGCCCCTTTCAGTTTTTGATATGCAATAGTTTTTAACACCTCCCCTGTCTTTCGTCTACATCTCTTTCTGTTACTCCATATTCTCTCCTCCAAGATTAGCACTAGCATTCTCGCCATGTGTCTCGCATATTTGAGTCGCTGAAGCCTCACATAGTAGAACAAAGTTCTTTACAACAACTCCTCGAATTGCAATTTTATAAATTTTTCAGTTATATGTCAAAAACTTGTTGGTTTATTAGGTCGTCATAAACAGGCAAGTAATCGCACGCATCTGAAACTATGAATCATACTAAATAAATATCATAGTCATTTCGCCATATTTGCGGCATCTTTACTATACCTGACCGAGAACTTTTCGACCGACACTCGTAATGAAGTTTTCAAGCAAGTTGTGCACCTAATTATATAGTAAATAACATAATTTAACGAATAAATTCACTACCTCTTTAACATGCACCGCATTTTAAAAGTATATATACCCGTCCATCATAAGAAATAAAAAACGTACCCTCGTTAACTAACCCACAACACTTTCCATTTTGCTATATGCGCATTCGGCCCATATGTACAGCATATGTTTAATGGTCCAAAAATTACGATTGTGTAGTTTGTTTACTAGGCGATATGATATTTCAATAATAAATATTTGTTTATCAGCGGTTTTTAGTGGTGAGGCGAGACCAACCCACAATTTCCTTCATAAATGTACCATAGATTCGATAATTCACACCTGGTTAGGAATTGAAGAAATGTTAACACGGAGTTTATTGTACGAGCGTGTCATATTTTTTTTATAATCTTGTAATAGGTGCGTCTTAAATGTTGAAATACACTCAGAAAGACAAACATTAAAAACTTGAATGTAATGTAATGCCTAATTTAAGGATTTTATATTGTTCTTTTCGCCATTGTATTAATTTATATATTACATAATAAAGGGTCTTAAAAAGCACGAAGTAACTATTATTCAACTCCCAAGAAGACTATACATGGACTGAGATAATGAGAACAAAACAGTCAGAAAGTAGATTTTATGGCAATAAATAAAAACGAACCACAGCCTAGATAGAGATAACAATCATAACTTTTTACTAGCAAAGGTCAGCATAAAACTTAATAGAATTCAAAAATCTCCACCAATGTATCTGAAAATTCTAAAAACCTACAGCTGGAGGAGATAATTTCTAAATACAGAAATAGGCAAACAAATCTCTAAGATGCTACAAGAAGACATAGACACAGAAGGATTACCATGAAAAATACCGTTGTAGAAGCAAGGAAGAAAATATCACGATAACAATGTGCCTATGTCCATCCACTGCGGGATGTCGGCCTTCCCCTTTTCACGCCATGCTTTGCTGTTCTCTACTTCTCTCATCCAGCAGGTAACAGCTATTCGTTTTAGGTCGATTAGTTCTATTGCTAGATCATCTCCTGTTCTCTATTCGAACATATGTATAATCCATCCACACTACCTAGGTCCATTCTAGTTGTGCACTGTGTTCTACAACGTCTCCCATGTTAGTCCACTAATTCTTGGGATCTTTCAGTTTAATATTAATCATTATTCTTTCGTGGGCCCTTTGTGCTTTAGCATAATTTCGTGGTTAGGCGCCAATTCTCAGCTCCATATGTCAAGACAGTTAGAATGCATTGGTTGTAAAGTTTACATTTCAGGGTGTTAAATATTTGTAATCTAAATATATGGCCATGCTTTCCTAAAGCAACTCAGGTTTATTTCTCGTGTAATTTAATCTGTCATGGTGTCTGTATTCCCTAGATCCAGTCCACCAATCCTAAGTAGTAATTTAGTTCATTAGTCATTTCTTGAAGCTCTTGGAAGTTGTTCTTTATAAGAATGATGTTATCTGCAAATCTGACGTAGTTAAGGTATTTTCCATCTATACGGATCCTAGATTTTACCAATTCATTTTGTGGAATAATTCTTCCAGAGCGGCGATGAAAAGTTTTGGTGGGACGGTGTCTCCTTGCCTTACACCTCAATTCAACAGAATTGAATCTAACTTATTTGGGTATAGAACACGCAGTTTTGCAAAAGTGTAGATATTGTTGATTAACTCTATATATCGACTGTTTACACCGCAACTTTTCAAAGAATTCAAAACTGCCCAGGATTCGATGTAATCGAAAGCTTTTTGATAGTCGGTGAAAGCAATATAGAGTTGTATTTTATACTTGTAGTGGTCCTTCCTCACAATATGTATAGTGTTCTCACAATCTGTATACAGTCGTGTATACAAAAGTCCGATTGGAAGCCTGCCTGTTCAGATGGTTTGTTAAAGTTGACCTTTGGTGTAATGAGATCTATTACTAGTCGTGTAAAAAGCTTATACATCTGGTATGGTAAGAGTATTGGCCTGCACTTATCTAGGTCTGGTATGTATTCTTTTGTATTAGTAAAAGCTCTATTTCAAGCCACTATTTTGGTATACAGTTCTCTTAATATAGAAGAAATAATAATAATAATAATATTTTAATATAGAAGAAAGCATTGTCAATATTAAAGAGAAAATATTATTAAGGGTATAACACTCAAAAATGAAATTAACTACAAATTTAAACAAGCAAATGCGAGATGGGTCGAAGAATAAATAACTCAACAACAAAAGTGATACTTTGAGCCTTCTCAAAACATTCAAACAGCTAACAAGCAATACAAGAAAAAAAATACCATACCCTAACAGAAATGGTCAAGGTCTGATAAAACTGACTGAAACAAAAATCAAAGAAATACACCAAAGAAAATTTCGATGATAAAATAGAATCACAGAATGAACTAATGATATTTCAAAACTATGAATACTTTTTTTCTAAACTCTACGAAATTTTTCCAAGTAAAATAATAGAAGAATACTGTAAGCTAGAAAGCTGATCCAGACGAAATCCCCGTTGAATTACTGCCAACAGGTGGCAGTATCATAATAAAGTTAAACTACTACCGCTACAAAAGAAAAATATTCCAAAATCATTAACGACAATAGATTAATCAATCTTTGAATCAGTCTTAAAACATCAATCTTCTTCTTCGTATTCTTCTTTACAGAAGAGTCGTGACCTATGGAAACTCATTCCGCTTGTTTCTTTTACGGACTACTTATCGCCAGCGTTCTCTATTTCTGACTTCCTTGGTTGCATATTAGAGAGATGACCAGTTAGTTCTTTAATTTATTTCTTTCCATCTTCTTGGAGGTCTGCCGTGTGTTCTAGAATCCGCGATCCGATCCTGTTTCTGTTGAAGTTTCTGCCATCACTGCGTACAGTTTGGCGGGCCGTAGAATCTTAAGCTGGGTCCACATCAATAAAAATTTGCATGCGTGTTGAATTTACTTTGCGGCTAAAATATTTACGATGCAAAATTTCCACACACACTCAATAAATATTTGTGTTGCGTCCGCTGTGAGCCCTGTTTCATCTGTGTGTACAGTGGGATGTTAGTAGGTTATGTTTGATTAGGTTATTCCAACAAGGGTCAAAAATTTAATCGTTTATCTTTTTCAGTGTGTATAACTATTTTCTGTACTTTATACTTTTCTGTTTTGGTACAAATGCTTCATCCAATAATCTTTTCTGGTTAGTTTTTTCATTTTTCTTAAATATATTTCTTAATTATTACGAATACAGCACACTTCTTCTTCAACTTGATAATAATTGCTTTGAATACAATCAGTTACCCAATAAATAATAAACTACTAAATAATAAATTTCAATATAGTCACATCACCTAGATATCTTTCCACAACACGTCCACATACAAATACTGTACGCCGTAAATTCCTTTGATGTTCGCAAAAAAACCGACAACTGATGGTACGTGTGCTTGCTGTGCGGCGAAAATATTTGTGTGTGATCTTATGTGTCAGAGTGTCTACATTGCCACGCTTGCACAATACATACAAACCAAATAAAAAAGCAATTTTTTATTGATGTGGACCCAGCCTTAATATTCCTTCATAAAAGATTTGAGATAGCCTTGTGAGTTCATTAATTTCTTGAATAGAAGATGCATTTGTTCGTCTGGTAGTCCACGGAATGCGAAGGAACCGTCTTGCCTCATCAAAGTTCAAAAAAATTAATTGGGCTGAGCGCTTTTAAGGGTCCATGTTTCAGAGGGATATCGAATTACTGAAAAAAACTAAGGTTTTTACTGTTTATTTCTTTATATTTTCTGTTATGTATCTATCCCTCCATGTCTTCTCTAAATTTCACATTGTATTTTTGGCCATTTCGCATCTTTTTTTGATTTCATGAGTGTTACATCCTTCGTTCGATAATAAAGCCCAAGATAGATGAATTGCCTTTCTACCTTAAATTGCCCTGTTTGACTGATGTTCGGCATGCTGTTTTGGTGTTCTATAATCATTATTTTCCTTCTTTTCTCATTTATTTCTAGTCTGTAAACACAGATTTCATCCGTTATGTTTTTATAATTAAGGTTAATTCCTCGTGCGATCTCGCAAAAAGTATACTATCATTAGCATATCTTAAGTTGTTTTAATGCCGCCAACATTAACACCACCCGTCCAATCCTCGATAGCTCTACGCATGATATATTCACCATAAATGTTAAATATAATTGGCAATAGGATGTATCCTTGTTTGGTTCCTTTATTGACGCAAAATTCATCGGATATTTGATCTTCAATTTTCACCACTGCTCAGTTTTTATTTATATAGATGACAAGTTAAGTTAATCAGGTGATATAATACTCCCATTTTCCGCAGAATTTGCCGTCATTTCTTCCATTTTTGGGCTGTCAAACACTTACCGATTATTAAAGAAACAGAGGAATACAGGATGGTTGACTTCTCTCGTTTTTTCGATTATTTTCGAATGTTGAATATCTGTTCACGTGTACCTCTTTAGAATCACTCCAGCCTGCCCTGTGGGAATCTACTCAGAATGATTTTAAGCATTCGTTGATAATATAAAAGAGGATTTTACTTGAATGTAGAATGATTACTTTGTCTATATTTTTTTGTGTAGAAGTATGAATGCTGATATCGACCAATTTTCTGACCACAATCTGGTGCCCCATATTTTCTGGGAGATGTCGTAAAACATGTCTATCCCAACTTCACCGATTGTTTTAATCACTTCTGGGGTGATTCCACCCGAACCTAGGATTTATCGTTTTTTTATTTCTATTTTTAAAATGTTTTGGTCACGTGTTTTCAAATTAGGTATGCTGGTATTATACTTGTCTTGGTATTAAGCTAAAACAAGCTAAACATTGGTAAATATTTTACTAGAGTTGATTATTTAGAATAATAATTGGAGAATATTTGAACTGAAAATATAGCAAAATGATGTTTGGACGCAAAGTATTATTTCTTTTTTAGTCAACCTATATACTGCATCCTGTATACTGCAACTGCATCCTGGCAGTGAGTTTTATTATTAATTGCGAAAACATGATTCTATGGATGATTCAGGGATCAAAACTAAATGTATTTATTTTTGTATCAGAGTTCTCATCAAAATTTTAAGAAGATTACGTATAAACTCGCCAGTTGTTTCTGTTTAAATCATTTGCTTTTTCCAAGAAAAAAAATTAACACTATTAATTTATGCTGTAGTTAAAAAAACTTTCCTATTTAAATTTTAATTTGGCAATTTCGAGTACGGTTCGAAGTACGAAAAACTCATTAAGGGGAAATAAATTTACAAATATGGTACAAGTTATCATCATAAAGGTTATGCTGTAATTAGGGAAGAGATTATTACCTGAGCCTTTTCCTTGTTTAATATATATTTTCGTCATAATTTGCCATGGACGGCTCAAACGTTAATTTCGATCTTTGGGAAATGGATTAAGGCAATTTGCTGTATATAATTAAACCCAAACGAAACGAGAACAGCTATTTTATATTTGCTTGATTAGTAAGAAATTATTTGCAGACAAGATTTATTGGCTCAAATATAGATGATCGCGTAGAACCAAACAATTTTTATTCTTCAGCTAAATATAAAGTCAGATTATGTTCAACAAATTTGCTGAAAACAGAAAAATATATATTTTAGGAAGTGATTTAGAGGTGGTGAACCACTACATATATCTTGGGTAAAGGATTTCAATGGAGGGTGATACTGCCCGGAAAGTGGAACGGCGAGTTAAGTATGGCTGGCAGGTATTTGATAGGCTCAACATAGTATTTAAGAATAAACTCCCACTATGTCTGAAGAGGAGTTTTTGATTAGTGCGTGATGCCTGTTCTGACATACGAAAGTGAAACATGGACACACATCACAATCAGTTCAAAAACTTGCAGCCACCATTCGACATGGCCGTTTTATATGGTCATGGCTTTAGTCGTTCCCTTCATCCGCTCTCCAGGCGTTCAGCCTGAGCCCAGGTAATGACGGCTTAAGGCCAGAAACCTGGCCTGGGAGACGCTTCCTGGTGCTTTCGATGGTGGATGGGGGAACGACAAAGTACCAACGTGGAGCACGTGTGTATTTCCTTTGTTTATAGGAATATTTTTCCTTTCCTTATTCCTTATTCCTTTGTTTATATTTATTAACATATATATATATATATATATATATATATATATATATATATATATATATATATATATATATATATATATATAATCATTAAGATAAGTTAAGATATATAATCATTATCATCGTCATTTGCCCATTGTCTATTCTCTGCTAGATGAAGGCCTCATACTCGCGCGGTCTTGAGCTTTCCTCTGCCATTCGGGTCCAATATAGTCCAAAAGTTTGGAATATTTACAAATTGGATTTCTACGCCTATGATACTCTAAAAATTGTGATGGATATTTATTTTTGACAGTTTCTAATGAAAATAACAAGAGCATTATTTTATTTAAATTGTTGATTAATAAATTACATATTGATATAAAATTGTTTTATTCCATTATTTTACTGATAACAGAAGTTTTTCGAGGTTTTTCCATTCCGCTAATACTAGTATTTAGACATTATTTCAGTGCTTTTTCAATTTTCAATTACTCCGTTTAAAAATGCCTAGAAACATTATATCTCATTTTAACAGATCAAGAGTAATTACTTTCTTCAACAGGGCTTTAATCAAAGTGATATCGCGGAAATTGCAGCTGTTTCCAAAAGTGATGTATCGAAAATGTATACAAAAATCCAAGAGACAAGAGATAAAGGATCGCCTCAGAATTGGTAGAGAAGACCGGCAGATAGCTCGAAGAAATCATCTGGAATCTACAAATGGTATATCAAAGGAGATTGTTAGACCTTTACGTGTTTCCAAACTAACCCTTCAACAAAAAAATCTAAGATTGCAATGGGCTCAAGAAATGGGGGATCATCGTCTTAACTGAAATAACGTGATGTTCTCCGAGAGACGAAAATCGGCTTAGTTTCTGACTCACGAATACCATTAGTTTGGAGAGCTCTAGATGGACAAGCCCGATTAGAAACAGCTCAACCACCTATCGCATTTGAAGGTGGAAGCTTGATGTTTTGTGCCAGTATTATGAAAGGTAAATGGACACCTTTACTGGTCCTGGAGAGAAGTGTCACAGCACTGGTGCTGTGTACATCGAGGAAGTTTTAAATCGTGTTGTGCGTCTATTCCCAGATGCACTGGGCGATGGATTTGTTTTCATGAATGACAACTCACCTCCTCATCGAAGAGTTGCAGTACAATATTTTATATATAGAGATTAAAAAGTAAATATTTTAATACACATTTCCTTTATATGTCATATCTTTAGTAACCCTTAAATTTAAAAGTAGATTATTTATAGTAGTGAGTAAGTGCAAAAACCAAATATCTTATTTGTTTAGGATTTTGAAATTATTTGATAAGAAATAATAAAATCGTGGAGTGCGTTGTAGACCAGACCGCTTGGCTTCGTATTATTATATTTGTCAATATTATCTGTTGCTTTTTCGTAGAATGTTCATGTAATATTTCCTATAATTGAGATTTATTTTTGTCACTCTTTATTTGTAAGGTCTGGTCAAACATTTGGAGCAATTAATAGTTATTTACTTTATTTTATATTCATACGTTCTTCCTGCAATTTCCTTTACGTTAAAAAATAGGAATTTTTGGTGTAGATGTAATAATTATTATGAACTGCATTTTGAAATAATCCATATTTGTTTATAAATTGTTTTTATGGCTTAATTAAAGTTCAATAAATAATAGTTTATGAAATAGCAATTTTGAATGGGCAAAATGTATTTGAAGACGCAAACTAATTTCTAGAAATGTCAAAACATCATATTTACTATTTAACTATACTAAACTCGAAAAGATTTATCATTAAACTTGAAATATTTTCTTTAGACTTCTGGACGCGCGTTTCGTCAGCTATATGTCCATCATCAGAAGATAATTTAATCTCTTGGTTGCATTTTTTTTAATGTTTTGATCTACCATATACCATAAGTTCTTAATATAATTAATATCCAGTGATTGTGGAGCAGCTATTCTTCCGTAACTCTCACCGTGTGCTTCGGGTCATTATTTTTATGGAATTTGAAGACATCCCTGGTACTTTAAGATCCCACCACTGATTACTAAACTTACAAACCCAGTTTCAGATAGACCCATAATATATCATCCTCCTTTTTTTCTTCTTTTTAAGCCGGTCGCTTTTGCGCGGACGGTAGGACGGCCTGCCGCTCCTGTGCCTAAACCGCATTGGCGCGGTAGTTGGTTCGAGTCCAGCGCTCGGGTAGTTGTTTTTCTGTCTTTCTTCTCTCTGTTTAAATCTGTCCTGAATATCTCTGATTGTTTCTAGACAAGAGTGTAAAATCTGACAACGAATTACCACTCAATCGCGCCTGTTAAAGGCTGGGTAAGACTTGATGGATGCCTTCTGAGAAGTATTCTATGTTGGTCGCTCGCCAGCCGGTAGGCTTCCTGATAGACTTATGGGTAAGCACATAACCAAGAGTTGATAGCCTGAGCCTGATTGGGGTGCTGGCCTGGGTTGTCGGTGGCTGATGACCTTGGTTCGGAACCCACGTTAAGCTGTAGGTCCAGTCGCTATATAGCCTTAGTTGCTGATGTGCCTCTAACCCTAATACCCGTACCTTTTTTTTTATAAGTACTTATCATTCTTCTTCGACTTCTAGCTGATGGTGTTTTCTAGCTGGTCGTCCTTTCTACATTTCATTTCCAATGTCGCCAGTACAAGGGTTGCTATTTAATTATCCGCAATAACAAATAAAAAGAAATATTTTTCATTGAAAATAGTTTTATCGTTTTTCAAAATTGTTCTGCTCGATGATCGATACACTTTTGCATATTTTTAAACAAATTTTGATAACCCTCTTTCCATTTCAATTGAGATATCTCCAAAGCATGCATTTTGAACGCAGCCACCGCTTTTTCTGGCGTCGAAAATCGTTGACCACGTAGTTTATTCTCCACGAACGGGAACGGGAAAGAAATCATTAGCTGCCAGATCTAGACTGTATTAAATATTGAGTTGTTCCGTCCGATGTATGAAAGCTCACATTGCCATTGTGAAGAATGATTATGCGTCGCTGGTTGCTTTTTCTTATTCCTTCAAAGACTTTTGGCAAATAAATAGTTGTTTATCATTCAGAATTGACCGTGCTATGATTCTCTAGGGGCGATTCTCACGGTCACAAGCCCATTTATCTAAAAAAAAAACAGGCGACCATTTGCTTCAAAGTGCTTCTTGCGAGAACAACTTTTATTGGGTTTGGCTCATTTTGAAAGACCCATAGGATCGACTGTTGTTTACTTTGGGGCTTATACGCATAAATCAAAGATTCGTCATCTGTGTAGATGTTATACACGGCTTTTGACCCACCATGATTGTATTTTTGGGCTTCTTTGCACTAATCGACACAAGCCTTTCATGAGCCATTTTGAGCGATTGTCAATCTCACAGTATGTCACACGATGATCTTGCTTTATTAATTTGCGCACAGTATCGATACTTCCTGGCACAACAATCGATTTTGGACGACCTTCTTTAAATTCGTCCGTGAGCGAACAACGGCCACGATTGAGTTCAATAAACCAGTCATATACAGTGGTTTTTAGACGGTGCTTCATCGCCAAAAGAAGTCCGAAGTAAGTTGATCGATCCACTGTTGTCGGTATAATCCACCTCGAAAGTCGTAGTAAATCATTGAACGAAAATGCTCGCGAGTTAATTCCATTTTTTGAATGATGATGAAAGTTACTAAAGAGCATAAATAGCGTTCGAATGGTAAAATGTTCTGAATAAGTATACTATCAATGATGTTAAACTTTACGATGTATATGTCATACGAAACCTAGCAACACCATTGTTGTATCACCCAAGAAAAAAATTAGAGTTAAGTTGGGTAGTACTTCCTGGCCATATTTTCATGATGTTGCATGGGCAGATTATCATCTTTTCATATATATGGAACATTTTCTTCATGAAAAAAGAAATTCTACTGATGCATCCATCAAAACTGCTCTTGAATAATATTTTTCTTCAAAATCACCCTCATTTTTACAAAAAGGGAATAGAAAATTTGGCGGATAGATGGGGGAAGATTATCAATAACGATGCAGATTATATTGTATATTGAAACTATTTCACAAAAAAACGACATTACTTATTGGTATATTTAATATTTTATACATTATGAAAACGTTATAATTGCAACCGCACCTTGTACAAGCATGTAATTTTAAAAAAAATTGACTTTAGCTTAGAAAAATACTGCTAATCTCTCAACAAATAAAAATGATAAACTACTAATGACTATTAGATATCAAATTACATATTTTGCGTAACATTTTAACATTACTGGTTCGCATATCTGACTGTAAAGCCACCGAAAGAAATTGCGAATTAAAACTTGAAGGAAACTTTTAACATTAGGATTAAAGAGGGTAATTAAGAGAAAACAGCTACTAAAAGATAATGTTAGTATACTTTTGAAGCCATCAGAAATAAAACGCCTAATTTGCTTGACAAATCTGTAGAAATACAAAATTCGAAAATAATTTAGATTACGAAACTCAAGCGGCAATTAATTTTTATATTTTTAAGGTTTCCCACAATTGGTATCGATTTATTGTGTTATTGGCATAATATCGTAAATATTTGATTGAAAAAACAGTATTAAATACTTCTAATTATTATTATGTATGTAGGTAGCAAGTAAAAAAATATTGGGTCATACTTCGAAAGAAACAATATATTTACCTTGAGGCGAAATATTAATGAATTTCAAGAACGTTGGGTTAATGCTGAGTGATTACTGAGTCTTATAATGCATTGGTTGCTGCAATTGAGCAAGAAAATCTGACTGAAAGAATTGAAACTCATAGGAAATGTATAACAGGTGATTAAATATAGTTAGTTTTCTATAACAACCCCATATATATATATATATATATATATATATATATATATATATATATATATATATATATATATATATATATATATATATATATATATATATAATAAAGCTAATGTGACAACAGCAGAAAATAATCAGCGACATCTTAGCACCTGAAACAATAGTTTTCTAATTTAAGATTAAAGTACGATAAATGCTTTATCATTGTCATTAAATGCTTTTTTCATTAAATTGCTTTTGTGTTCCACATGTACGTTACTGTTAACAAATAAGAATTTAAACCATTTAAGCAAATAGGAATTTATTGTTTAAAAGCCCAATTAAAGGGTCCCCAACCCTTTAACCTTTTATTCAATAGGTTAGCTCTCAAATCAACTCCTTTTTGAAAAACCCTATACTATTTTTTTCAGATTGATGTACAAAAATAATTATTGATATATTTGGTCTATTCCTTGTGATTAATAACTTAACGAACCATAAGACTCGTGAAAATGAAATACTTTTCAGAAACGGTTTCCAAGAATATAACGAGATAAGGTCATGTTATATATCACCACAGAGGAAATATGCAGCGCAATAACTTTATCAGCATAATATACCTGACAATCACCTTATTTGTTACTAGCAACGGGTCATAGCGGATCGAAATGAGTTTACGTATGGGACATCTTCAAACTAATCATCAGTAGTGGTTTGACTTGGTTTGGTTTAGTGTAAAACCTTGTCGGTACACGATGTGTACCTAAAGATGTTTAGCAATTCATTTTTGAATTAGTCCCTTATGCGTATCTATAAAAGTCGTGAAAATACTAGTATGAAGATCGATGGAGAAGGCTTACGATTCCTCAACAAAGAAAATATTTTTTTAAATTTTTTAACCTATTTTCCTTGATATTTAATATATTTAGATCAGCATTTCAAGTTATTAATACCATCAGTATAATGCGACTTAGACATTTTCCTTTGAAGTTAATTCTCGTCCTGTGAGCCAGGTTTTACGAATAAGGTTTAGGAGCAATATACTTTAGGTTTTGGGGAGAAGAAATAATCGTTGGGAGTCACATCCAGTGACTATGATGCGTATAGATGTATTTCGAGGCCTAGGTCAGGAGTTTTGCAGCAACAAACTTAGACATACATGCAAGCATATTATCCTGGTGAAAGAGCATTTTCCTTTTGGTCAGATGGGGACGTTTTGCCTGAATATTACCGTTCAATTGGTCCAGAAGCAATGGGTAATACATCCCGGTGAAGAACCTGTATTTTGCCACGCCATGGGGAACCCAGGAAACTATAGTGATTTTTCGTGCAGATGAAAGCGTTTTCACATTTTTTGAGCACTTTCACCTGCTTCTGCCCAATGTTTGGATCGCTGCTTCATCTCTGGCGTGTAAAGGAATTCATATTTCATCTGCTGTTAGAATATTAGTCTAAATACTCATCAAAGGTGTTCATACGAATGCTTCTTTGGTTGACTGTTGACAAACGTGGTAGCCATCGAACGAGAAGCTTGTTCCTATACAAACTATGGCGTAAAATGTAGTAGACATAGTCTTTCGAGAAGTTTACAGCGTCAGTAAGTTCCCATAACTTTTATCGGTGATCATTTAATGTGATATTGTAAATTTTTGTGCCAATTTTATCAGTCATAGTGGTTTTTAAACATCCATAGTGTTCATCATATTTAATGGATGCATGACAACATTTTAAATTTAGCAGCCCACTATTTTAACGTTGTTAAAAAACATATGAATCCTTTAAAGTAGGGTCTTAATCTTTTTGGATATCCGTCGTTAAACTCAAGCTCGAGCTTCAATTTTAACCATTTATCAGAAAATGTCAAAATTAGTTCATTTTACTGGATCGCCACAAAAAAGCAACTAAGCGCACGCGTCTGAAATTTCACATCATACCATATAAGGAATCATACTTGACAAATGACATCGTCATTTGATCGTACTTGCGCCATCTCCTTGCCAGTTAGTGAACTTTTCAAACGAGCCTCGTATTTGGAGAATGTCGATCTGTATGAATCTGAGTAACCAAAAGTATTTTTGATTGGAATTCCATCAGCTTTAAATCACCAAACTCAAATATCAAATATTTTATGTTTTTGAATAGTACAATAATGATATAGTATGTTCTAATTTCCACTTCTACTGTTTTCTGTTTAAAAATACATTTATTTCAATAAGACAATTACGTCATAGACTATTAAAAATGGTTCCGTTGCTCTCTATATTTTTAAATCTTTCGGACTATCACAAATATCGCGTGATATATTTTCTATGGTGGCCTGAATGTTTCATTTAAGATCAATTTTTTTTTCTGTAAACCAGAGATTTAACATAACCCCACAAAAAATAGCCCTAGGGTGTGAGGTCGCATGACCTTGATGGCCAGTAGACATTACCATTTCACGAAATAACTCGTCCAGGAAACTTTTCGTCCAATAAATCGATTGTCTCGCGAGATGTGATGTCTTGTTGAAAGAAAACATTTATCAGCTTAGCCCAAAGATATTCTGTTTGAATATTTATATACCGTTTACCACTAACAATAACACAATTGCCATAATAGTCTTTGACAAAATAAGGTGCTGCCACTCCTTCAGTCTAAAAATCACACCAAGCAGAGACCACACCAAGCATGAGGATGAAGAATCATTTGGGGAATTTCATTGGCCCAAATCCTGTTGATTGGACAGAATCGGCCTAGCTTGATTATGTTGATCATAAATTGGCTGTAAATATGCAATTTGATGATAGATACGAATAATTTCTACGCGTTGAATCGTGTATCTTTCCATTGAGAATTGACACAATGTACTGAACACAGCAGTATATGAATGACATTTTCATTTCAAAGAGTGTTTGTTGCTGCTAGATCAAGCGTTAAAATCCAATAATAACCAGCTGTACAAATTTTTATACAAGCTTTATCTTACTCTATCTTCTAGTAAGAAATATCAGAGGCAAATATTTGTATGGAGAACATCTAGGAAAACATTTTTTAAATTAAACCAAGATAAGAGGACAAAGTTCTTGCTGGTGGAATGAATCTTAGAATAGCGAAGGCAGTCGATAACATCTAGTAATTAAATATGTGGATATAATAAACCAAAGAGATTATACAAGAATGTTGGTTTAATATTCCCTATCAGCGCGTCAGTACTATCAGCGCGTCATTACATGAATAATATTAGAATATTTTGGAAACAAAAATAAAAAAAAATATTACGTATTTATATCAACCGGCTTGGTTGATGCAATTGGCATTTATTTCTCTTTTTAATCGACTATCTATCAGACACTAACT
Organism: Cosmopolites sordidus; assembly: GCA_031761425.1. Classification (NCBI taxonomy): domain Eukaryota; kingdom Metazoa; phylum Arthropoda; class Insecta; order Coleoptera; family Curculionidae; genus Cosmopolites; species Cosmopolites sordidus. The sequence goes on from JARFXV010001577.1 coordinate 447,654, forward strand.
AAACCCGCATGTGTCAATAGTCCAAACGTCCATCTCAACACCGGACTATTAATAAATATGACAGAGCTTGGCCACGTCCCCGTTCGCGATTATTTATCGTCCGCCCGTTTCGACACAGGAACTTTTTTTCGTCGTTCGGCTATTTTGTTTTCTCATTGCGAACGGTGAGGCGATGTTGCAAAACGTTCTGTCAGACGGCACGACGCCAGAACACAAATAAAATTAAATAAACCGTAACACTCCGCAAAAATTTTGCATCATTATAAAATAAATATAAGTGTGTTGAAATGCAGACCCCGCAATTCACCGGTGTGTTTTTATTTTAACTTAAATATTGTCATATTAAAATTTCTAATATGCACGTCTATTTTGAATCAAGAAATATGATATAGATATATTAGTATAAATGCAATATCACAAATTGTATACATACGCTTGTGGCCAAAAAAACAAGAGTACTATTTAGAAATCATAAATGTATTTTGTACCAACGAATAAACTAGAACAGAACAGTTTATATATACACCAAATGAAGTAATCGACTGGCATATCAAATAAATATAAACAGAAAAATAATGTAAACTGAATTACAAAAAAACACAAATATTTCAATAAATCTTGATCACAAAAATGTGTTTAGAAACATCACGTACACAAAAGGAAAAAGTAATATAACAAGGACAAACTAGTCGAAATCAATTTATTAGCTAGTATTTTGTGTATTTCGTTTTTTGCCTTTATTTTCCAGAACTGCGGCACATCGTCTAGGTATGGAGTCTCTAACATTGCGGCAAACTTCAACCGGAATGGAATACCAGATTTCCTGACCGGTCTCCCATAATTTTTTGGTATTTGATGTGTTCGATAAAGTTACACATACCTTCAAAATGTTACACACATTTTCTATAGGAAATGGCCAAGGTAAACAAACAATATTGTAGCTATCCAATCAAGTTTTCAGACTTTTGACGGTGTGAAAAGAACATTTTTCCAATGTTCTCTATTTAAATTATTTCGTGCAAACTCCTTGTGTTGTTTTAAGTGTTATTCAAATAGGAAACTTCTATTGCACTGTTGCCATTATTGCCAAATTGTAGCAAACGTTTCCTAATACTTCTCTTACTGATTGGTAACAGTAATTCCCGTTTGGCAACCGTCAAAATCAAAAAAGGATTTTTACACACTTCACGAATTAAACGAGCATCTTCAGAACTAAAAGTTTTTCATTTTCAACCTCGGGACTCTCCATGTTTTTTATCTTTTAATACTTTTATAACAACGCAAGCAGATCTTTTCAAAGTTTGACAAATTAATGTATAAATTTTTTTCTCTTCTCGCAATTGCAAAATTAGCCTTTTTTCGTTAGTATAATGTTTAGTACGATTCATTGTTTTTAATGTTTGTATACGTACGCAGACAACTTTACAATAACCACTCCAATCAAAGAATAAAAACCAATTTCTGGAAAAAAGTGACCCTAAGTTATCAATATACTTCAACACTCTTATTTTTTGACCATATTATTTTTTAAATGACATTCTGGGATTTATTCTGTGTTTTGTTTTATTTTTTGCTTCAAATATTTATGTAGACGGTGAATGATAAGAAAAGTATTTTTGTAGCAGTTGCATTTTGTTTTAAGAAATCAATGAAATTTTATTATTTGAAAGCTTATTTTCTAAATAGTACTCTTATTTTTTTGGCCATAACAGTATATTGTATACGATATTTAGTTCTTAGAACACCAGAAAAACAATAATTAAGGTGGATGTTTTGCATCGTAGTTGATAGTTGTCTGTGTTAGGGCATTTTTCTACGTTCTGGTGGAAATTAATTGTTAGCTTTTTAATATATACTAGCATTGTCAGCAGTTCTGGTTCCTGTTAAAAGTGGCTATTCGCTGTATCGTTTTAAGCACCTGAATTTTATTCACGTTCATAGGTGATGAGTTGCTGTCAGATAGCTCAAATATATAAAATTAGTAGACGCCTGCTATATAATAATAATATTACATTTTATGTTGATTTTTCTGTTAACAAGCGAGTAGAGTTGAGATAGTCTGGCATAAACTTCGTTGAAGTTTTTTTAGTTAAATAAAGCCTCCAAGTTAACCTTGTGTCTGCACTTCTAATTATTTCATTGATTGTTCATTCTTTTTGGAAAGTTGTAACGATTTGAGTAACTTGCTGAAAGATAGCTTTTTTAGACTTTATAATATTTCAAATTTAATCTTTTTCTCAATTTTCAACCAATTTGAATTTCGAAAATAGCAATTTAATATTTTTAAGTTGAAGTGTTAAATTTTCAAGAGCTCGAAGGCAAGTGAATTAGCATCAACTAAGCGTTTCCGAAAAAGGTTATGTCATAAGGGTTCCATGGAGCGGGAATTGGACTGTTGTACAACTACTTATACGTGAAAATAATAGGCGAGTACATTAAACTCTTTATAAGTCTAAACTCTAAACAATTATTTCTTATTTGAGAAATTGGTCTCAATAATGAATGCCACATCTCGAAAGAGATTCTAGACGTTCAAGAAAAACAACAGTATATTGGAGACTGTTGTTGGATGTTCTTAGGGATCATCAAGGATTATCGCAATATCTCAGTGGATCAATTTTTTAGTGATAAGTCTAAAAATTCAGGCCACCATTGAAAATATACTATCCGATATAAGTGAAAGACTAATCAAAAAGGCCAGAACTCATATCACCCACGAAACCGTGGGGTCAAATGTCCCCCATTTGAACGACATTATTTTCAAAACATCATGTCATTATTTGCTCTTGAAAATAAAATACATATTAGCGGTTTATCACTGGTAGTTATCATTGTGCCCTATTTTAAAGTTCTATCACTTCTATTGGATAACCCTTTTTAACTTTATGTGTGACACTTTTTTTCTATTGCATTCACACAGTATATTATCAAACAACAATTTCTCGGTATAGCAATACTAATCATAAAAATAGGTATTACAACATTAGTAAAAGTCACGCTGTCTACATTATTGTTCTCCGTTATTGTTCCATATCATATCATTTCAAAATTCTAAACAATTAAAGTGCTCATTCGTTGAGTTTCGCCACAATCATAAATAATATATTTACTTCAAGATTGCTAATTACGCGAAAAAATGTTTTACAACGCATATATGTAGATATGAAACGGAGTATAATGAATAATTATTGATATTTACACAGGGTATTAGTAAAAACAAATATATCTATTAATGTTCAATTTAATCTTTGCGGGTCATAAAATCCAATTTGCTTTCATTGCTGTTAAGAAACAACCGATAACATGCAGACGTATTTAAATATTTTTTGTACCGTGCAATAAGTGAAACCGTATGAAAAATAAAACATACAGACATATGGTATATAGACTGCAGAAAGCTAAATTGATGCAATTATATACTTTGCAATTATATAGGGTGTTCTGCTTTTGATATACGTCCAATTCCTTATACTAATCACCTTTTTTGTTGGGTACAATTATTGTATATTGCGGTTGATTTATAAAGCAATTATTCAAAATTATGACGATAGTAAGAAAAACATTCGGTCACCAATCAGTTGTAAACTTGGTCTGATACAGATGTCTCTAATAGTATCAAATTAAAATATTTCCCAAACATGATAATTTTCAAGCCGCACCATAAAGTACTATCGGACAGTGATAATATTCTTCGTTTTAGAGTTTTCGATATTAATATACTCGTAGAAACTAATATAGGAAATATTTTTTTAAAACAGATTAAGGGGAAAAGATATTTGAACAAACCGATTTTTCTCAATTTGCTTTTATTTTAACACTTATAAATTTTTGCGTTATATCAACACAAATTACAACTGATTTTCAACAAAATTATTACACCCAAAAAGTTTTTAAAAATGTCCAAAAAAACTTTCAGTATTTTATAATGTGTCTATTATTATCTGTGACAGCCTGCAACCATCTTTTCGTAGATTCTAAATGTTTTTTGTTATATTACTTTATATACACGGTGTCCCAGATAAGAATACACTCTACAGGGATCTCGGAAACCATAAGAGATACAGAGATGATCAAATTAGAAAAAAGTTGCATTTTTGATCCGACGTTTCGGCTTTTCTCGATGTTCATTAACTTTCTTTTTTTAAATATTCAAAAATTTTATTTTATGTTTAGTAAATTCTACTTTTTATTCTGAATCCAACGACATGTCACACTTAATATTTATTACACGCTTCCGACTAAGCGATGAAAATAATAATAATAATTTCCGACCAAGGGATGACATTTGCATTAGTTTGTTATTTTTTCAATAATTTGTTTAGATGTGACATTTAACAGTCAGGTTTAAATTTCTTAATTATTATAAAATACTTAAAATAATGGAACTTGATTATAACGAAGAAAAATGTGATATGATTTGCTGTTAGAGACATCGAGAGTCATAGGTATTGTAGGCAGGCAGAGATGTAATATTTTCAAAAATATCCCGAACGGCATCAACCCAATCGAACCATTTTTCAAAGATTAGTTACAAATTTAAGGGAACATGGTGCGTTTAACAAACCAGTGTTACATCGCAAAGAAAATTTTCACCCTGAACAAGTAATGACCGTTTTGCTTGCTGCAGAAGAAAAGGATACTGTAGGACTTCGTAGTATTGAAAAGAAACATGCTGTTCCTAAGGCGCATAAAGAATACTTAGTCAAGAATACCGTCCTTATGAAGTCCGAATCTGTCATACTTTGCTTCCTGGCAATTACGCAGAATGACTTATTGCGAATGGTTTACTAGGTAATGCTGTGAAAATCGTCATTTTTGTAATAATGTTCTTTGGACGAACGAAAGTTATTATTGTAACAATGGCATCTTCAACAGAAAATGTTGTCATTATTGGTCAACACAAAATGAACATCGATATATCAACATCGTTTTGGATTTAACATCTGGTGCGGTATTTGGGGAACCCGAGTTATTGGACCCATAATTTATGAAAAAACACTAAAGTCTGAAAGTACATACGCTTTTTAAGAAACGATATCGAAGATATTCTGGACAATATTCCTTTAGCGGTAACCAATAAAATGTGGTTTCAACAAGATGGGGCTCTTCCTCATATTTCTAGAAATAGTATGGAATATTTGAAACACCGCTTTCAAAATAATTTAATTGCTTTTCATGGTCCCATAGAGTACGCTCCGCGATCCTTAGACCTTGTACCGATGGACTTTTTCTTTTAGGGATTTCTTAATAATGAAGTTTACTGGAAGACTTAAAAATAATGATAAGCTGAAAGCTGAGGTTCGAGCTGTAATAAGAGAAATAACTCCAGAAATGTTAAACAATGTTCTGGAAAATATTGTTTACTGATGTTATTTATATTTGGACAATAAGGGTGGAATATTTGAAATTAAAAAATAATTATGTATTATAACAATACATTTTTGTATTAAATAAAATTAACTATTACTTGTTGAATTTTTTAGACAACTTTCTCTGATTTCAGGATTGTTCATACATTCATAACATTTTGTTAGTTTCTTTTTCTGTAATGAATTTAATATTATTGTCAATAATTTAAAGTAAAGAAAGTGTTTTGAAAACTAACGAGACTACAATATAATATAATAAATACTACAATATATATATATATTTTTTTAAATAGGCTTATTTGCATTGGCAATGAGTTTCTTAGTCGGAAACGTATAATAAATATTAAGTGTGATGGATTCGTTGGATTCAGAATAAAAAGTGGAATTTACTAAACATAAAATAAAATTTTTCGACTATTAAAAAAGTTGGTGATGGTCGATAAAAGCCGAAACGTCGGATCAAAAATCTAATTACACCACCTTCTTAGAGGAGGAAAAGTTACCTTGAAAATTTCAAATTTATTTTGACATATCTCTTCTAATAGAATAAAAAATGAATAAAACCCAAATCGCGAATTTGGGTTTTACCACATATCTTTGGAAATATTCAGTGAGGTGCAACTTTTTTCAATAATACTTGCAAATTTGCATCTTAAATTTTTTTGGGCTCTCCTGGACGCTCCTTGTCTTTTATACCAAAATCATTTAAAGCGTCAAAATCATCGTTCACAAGTTTTTTGGGTTAGAGTATGTTCACAATAAGCTTCAACTTATCAATCGATAACTTTAAGCAGCCGTTTTTTTTTTCAGATGAAAGAAGGTTATTAAACTTCCCCACAAAACATCTTTTTCTAGTATATAATTCGACATATTCAAAACAATGACAATTAACATCGAACTGGTTTGTGATGACGTGTATTTACCCTCCAAAAGGGCCATAGACGTCTTTAGTCTATGCCAGCAAAGGTATTAGTAACGCCAGCTCTTAACAAAATTGACATTATTAACTGAAACATATTAATTTCGAAGCGTCTTTTAATAGATGTTCTCGCAATATGTCTACATATTTCCGAACCTTTAAAATCTCATTAATGATTATTACATTTCCAGTCCGAACCACAGACAATATCCCTAGACCATGATATTTCCACCAATTTGTTGTATTGTGGGAATTGTATTACCTTCATACTGTTTTCTCCATATCCTTTTATTAATGGGTAAAAAATAAGCAAAACTTGCTTTCGTCGGTAAAAATGACTGCTTTTCAAAGATCTTATGAGTTATTTACGTACGATGTTTCCATGTTTTTCTGATTAATGAAGCGTTTCTTCGGGATACTTCTCCCACTATATCCGAAATTATGGAAATCATTTCTTACAGTCTTCATGTGCAGTAGTGAACATGAAAACGAAACAACATTAGAAGAACATACACATGTATACAATGAAGAAGAAACAGCAGAAGAAGAACATACACATTTCTAGAACGAGATAATTCTCAGTAGACTCTTGGTCATTTTTAAATCGACTAAAATAGATGCACATTTCAAATTTCAACTTTACATTTGGCACATCAACTCTGTATCTCTCTGTGTATCTTTCCATGGCGAATATACTGAACATAGCAGTCTAAGAGTAACATTTACATTTCAAACAGTGTTGGCGCTATCACTCTTCTTAGTTCAACCATCCTCAAGTTCTGACACCCTTAACGGAAAGCTCTTCATAACGCACAACAGTTAAATTCTCTGATAGTTACTAGAAGTAAGCTGCTTTACTACTGCTAACACGTTCCTGCAGTGATAGTCTAACCCGTAGATAAATTTCGCCCTTCACAATAAATACGTCTGACTCTTCGACGTTCATTATTACTAGAATATATCTGATTTCAGCAATGCAAAGCCCGATTTCCTGCAATGCAAAATCCACAAATTCCAGTTTGACGGTTGTAACTAGATGGCATGACTAGTACCAATTCTGGAACATGAATTTTGTTTTTTTAGTTGCTTTAGATAAATACATCAAAGGCGTATATTTATTATTGCATTGGTTGTCTTTTGTCATTTCTCCAAATAGGAATTTGTAAAATTGTTCAGTTATTGTAATTTGTAAAATTGTTCAGTTATTGTAATGATTTTATCCTAAAGTATAATACATTCATAAAAGGTATAATGTAATACTATCATGAATATCAGATAAATGTTTTCCATAAATTCTTCTCACGTATTTAATCGAATGTAACTGAGAGCTTTAGCAAAAACAAAAGACTTTTCTCTAATATCAAGTTTGACTATATTAACTCGGACAATATCTTACATTTTTCCTTCCCTCTACCCTAATTTTTTACCAACCAACTATTGTTAATTACTGGAATATACATTAACATTTTTACAACAATTGCCTAGTTGAATTACCCTTTTATTAATCATACGATTTTTTTCAAATTAAACATATCTAATTGTTAGCGTTATCTTCACCTTGAAATTTAACCTTTAACATTTGTTATGTTTCTAAATATCAACATATAAATTAACATCTAAATTATAAGCAGTGAAGTTAATCAAACATGTTTTCTACAATATACTAGAGAACGAAAAAATGCATTTCTATGAAAAATGTAATTTACTAGATTAATCTTACGGTCTTTAAGAAATTAGGAATTTTTTGATACAAAAAAAATATTAATGTGTAGATCCAATCTATACTACTAATTATTATAACATAATGTAAGTTTGTGAGAACTCTTTCGAATTAGATCATATATTCTATATCTTCATGTGGCAAGGTATTCCAGGGGGAATTGGACTCATATTTCAAGTATATTTTAAGTAATGCTTAACGTGGCGACCGAAACAGTCTTTGAAGAGTTCGATCAATGCTATCCGCTTTCGCAGACTCTTCTAAAAACTGCTCAGCTTGAAAGCAGTCTGGCGCTCTCTTACTGAATGATAAACTTTGGACGAACATGTAAATATAGCTTAACAATAGGCTATATTATTTCGGTATATAAAACATTAAACGGTATATGCATTAAAACTTTTTCTGATGGTCAATAGGGATGACCTGCTTCCAAAACATATAACCTTTCATAACATAATTTCTGGAATGAAAACTGTATTCTAGTGCGAAAGTTTAAATTCGTTTTTACCTTCTACATTCGTCGAAATTGTACAGCAGACTGAAAATTACTACCACAGGAAAGAAATAAGGTATTTTTACAGTGAGGTGAAGAAAGGCAAATGAAATGAAATCAAACAACATATATAAGAGATAAAGAGGGCAATCTAATTGGAGATGAAAAAAGAACGAAGGAAAGATAGAAAGAATATTTTGAGGAAATGCTAAATGGATATAGATACAGAAGAAAACGCTCAAATGGCAGAACCTACAAAAAAAGAAGTGGAAGAAATTATAAAGCAACAAAAAGGTAAACGTTTAGGGACAAATAGAACAGCGGCAGAAAACAAAAAATTTGCAGGACGTGAGTTAAAACAAAAACTGTTCGAGTTAATCATTACTATATGGAGCGAAGAAAGAATGCCAGCAACTTGGAACAATGCCACCATTATATCTATCCTAAAAAACGGAGACCAAACAGATTGTAATAATTATCGAGGGATACTTGTTATAAAATAGTAGCAATATTAATCAATAAGAGGTTAGGAATAATTGATCCACAGATAGGAGAATATCAGGCAGGTTTTTGGATTGACAGAGGAACAACAGACCAGGTTTTTGTCATGAAATAAGCATTAACAGCGTGTTATGAATATAACATTCCAGCAATAGCACTGTTTATAGATTTTAGTAAGGCCTAGGATTCAGTAAAGAGATCCAGAATGATAAAAATTATGGAAGAATTTAAAGTACCTTTTAAAATAGAGAGATTAGTGAGTATGGCAATCTCTAACAACAGCTAATGTTTAGGTGTAAAAGGAGGAACGACAGAAGATTTTCTGATCAAGGCAGACTTATGGCAAGGGGGTCCACTATATTCTAGAAAGAAATGAAATAAGTGACACAAAGGGTAGTGGAGGCAGCATGCAAGTTTGGTTTAAAAACCAATCAAAAGCAACGCAAACTAATGATAGTAGAAGGTACAAAAGAAAATGTCTCAAAAGTGGAAGTGGATACAGAACTAGAAAGAATGACTTTTGAAAGCGTAGAAGAATTTATCTACTTAGGCGTAATGATGACAAACAAGTATGAAGAAGGGAAAAAGATAGACCTATGATTGATCAACGCCAACAGATATGCTGGAGGCTTCAACCATCTCATAAGATCGAAATTCATACCCAAAAATACCAATAATACAGTATTGAGACCAACTGCATTATAGAGATGTGAGACATGGGTAGTAAACAAGAAAAAAGGAGAGAACCTGCTAAGATGGGAACGTAGAATAATACATTATTCATCCGTTCTTCAGGCGTTCAGCTTGAGCCCAATTGATGACGACTTAAGAATCCGGTCTTGGGAGACCCTTTCGATGGCGGATGAGGGAATGGCAAATCACCGACGTGGAACACGGGTGAAGTTCTTTTGCTTTTAAATACTTTTCTCCACCGGCCCAGTTTACTACACATATATATATATATATATATATATATATATATATATATATATATATATATATATATATATATATACAGTTTTTTGATTTCCTTAGATTGCGTCCAATGAGACAACAGTAGTCAGGAGTTATACACCCCCGACATTGGGTTCCACAATATCATGTGAAACGCTCAACAACCTGCGTCTCCGCCAAAATGAACATTCGTTAGTTGCTTGACTGGGAGGAAGCCCTACCCACCCCTCATATTGGAAGACACATGTTTCGTCTGTTGGTGGTTAGACTCATCAGGGTACCGACATATGCTCTCTCGTCAAGAATTGGGAGTCCCTCTCCACAATCAAACAACCCACACTTTCACTGACTTCTCCTCGGATGGCTTATAAATGCAGTTTTTTGATTTCTTTGGATTGCATCCAATGAGTAGTCAGGAGTTATACACCCCCGACTGTTGGGTTCCACAATCTCATCAGCAACCTCTTGAACAATCTCTCCAGCAACTAACGAATGTTCATTTTGGTTGGATTTCAGGTTGGCACGAGACGAGGTTGTGACCAACCTGCGTCTCCGCCTAAATGAACATTTTTGTTGGTTGCTTGACCGGGAAGGAACAGGTTGTTGTGTGTTCCACATGAGATTGTGGAACCCAACGGTTGGGTGTGTGATGACACTCAGCTACTGCTGTCTCATTGGACGCAGTCCAAGAAAATCTAACACTACATATATACGCCATCCGACGGGAAGTCGGCGACAACATGGGTTGTTGGCTTTGGATAGGGTTTCCCTATTCTTGATGGTATACACTTTACTTTAGGGTTTAAAAAGAAAACCCAAAAGAACAGCCTTTATTTTAACTAACGCCAGTTTTCAAACCGCCTACCGTCGTGGTCCGGCAGTGCTGACTGATAACGAGAAGCAATGGAATTACAAACGTCGAGAATAATTTCAATTGGTATTTGCCTGTATTCTCTTTCAATTACTACTCTTAATTCATTGACTGTTGCTGATTTTGTCTTATAAACCTTGTCTTTAAAGTATCCCCTTAAAAATAAGTCATAAAAATAAAAAATAAGAGCGACGTAAGGTCAGGTGAACGTGCGTGAAATTTAACTCAACGTCTTCGTCCAATCCATATTTTCGGTATAGTCTCGTCAAGTAAGTAACATTTCAGGATATATTTTCGTTGCTAAAAGGTAAGTCTGGTAGCAGCCATTTTTTTAAACTAGATCAATCTGAAAAATTATGAAGGAGAAGTCATCAGAAAATAAAGTGCGTATATTTTTTTGGGGCATCCTGTATATATATATATATATATATATATCATCATCATCATCATCATCATCAGCCCGTATCGATCCACTGCAGGATGAAGGCCTCTTCAGCATGCTTCCAACCTTCACGGTCCTGGGCTTTCCTCTGCCACTCGGGTCCAATATACTTAACGATGTCATCAGTCCATCGTGCTTTCGGTCTTCTTCGCGGACGTTTGCGATCAAGCGGTATCCACTCCAGGATTGCCTTGGTCCATCTGTCGTCCCATCGCCTCGCTATATGGCCTGCCCATCTCCATTTCAACTGTTTTACTCTTCCAATGATGTCACAGACTTTTGTTTGTTCCCTGATCCATGCGCAGGACTTTCTGTCTCGTCTTGTAATGCCAAGCATACATCTTTCCATTCCCCTCTGTGCCACCCGAAGTTTTTGAATTGATTGCGATGTGAGTGTCCAGGTTTCACTTCCGTATGTCATAACGGGTAGAACGCACTGATCGAATACTTTTCTTTTCAGGCAAAGTGGGAGTCTGCTCTTAAACACTATGTTGAGCCTACCAAATGTCTGCCAGCCACATTTAACACGCCGTTCCACCTCCCGGGCGGTATTCCCCTCCATGGAAATCCTCTGCCCAAGATATACAAAGCTGTCCACAATCTCTAAATCCCTTCCTAAAACTGAAATTCTTCTGTCCTGAGCGAAGTTATTGAACATAACCTGACTCTTTTTCAGGTTTATTTTCAAGCCAAATGGTTCGCCAGCCCTTTGCAGTTCTTGTATGCGTCTTTGCAGCTCCTCTGGGTCTTGTGAAATGAGAATAATATCATCTGCAAATCTACTTAAACCATCTTAGATTTGCAGATGAGATTTGCAGATATATATATATATATATATATATATATATATATATATATATATATATATATATATATATATATATATATATATATATATGTATATTCTACTTTCGTCAATAAAACAAATAGAGTACCATCGCAAGTCCTATTCAATTCTAGCTCGGCACCGTTCTAGCCTAAGAGGAAGCACCCAATATGAACGATAATTACGGATCCCCGTCGCAAGTATATATCGAGTAACATTCATACTCGAAACAATCCTACCTGTAGCTGCAACAATCAGACGCTTGCCGGATCTTTCCATATAGATTTTGTAATCAAAATCAAAGTATATATATAGCGCTGCGACGCTGCACTTTCGACGCTTAACATGAAAACAAAATTATTTAAATTGTTTACTTTATCATCTTTTTTGCAATCGTCTACAGAAACAAAAGTAAACAAGCAAAATGTCTATCAGTTTTTATCTCATATGCTATATAATAGAAAGAGTAGGCGGTGAGAGTAATAAGGATACTATTTGAATGTGAAGACGAGCAAAATGTGGCAAGAATTACGTGTGTCAACAACATCAAATATAACAACTCAAGAAATACTTATCCATCAAATATTAACAACGTTAAAAATAGTTAAAGCCCGCAGGAGCAATTTTTAGCACGAACTAGATTCATTTAAATATATACCTGCGAAAAAGGTTTGAAAGCTCTGTTCTCAATGACTAATTTAGTGTTGAAGATAAAGTGGAAACGAGAACATTGGAAATTATCAGCCGTAATACCTATAAGAAAAAGACTGAGAAAAAAGAAAAGAGAGAAAATTTCTCTTCTATAGGAAACTATTGGGCAAAATATATGAACTGATAATAGAAATGAGATTAAGATAAACCGTCCAAGGTGATGTACAAGTAAATCACTCAGGATTTATGGCCAGAGATTTACTCTAAACTGGATTTATAATTTGAGATAAACGGCATCACGAAAATGAATCCAATTATAAAAAATCATTATTGAAAGACCCTTTTTATATTCAAATAATGCATTACCGATTTTTAACGAAATATTTACCTTGAAATTTGATCTTTTAACATTTGATATGTTTCTAGAAATCAACATATTAGGTTACATCTAAATTAAAATGAACAGAAATAAATCAAACATTTTGTAAAATAACATCTAGTTCATTTACTGTAATATATTTTTAATTAAATCTACTATTTTTATTTTGTATTTTTTTATAGTTATTATTATTTTTATTCAGTGACATGATAAAAGTTTTATAGAGATTTATTCACATCATAAAAGGCGAAAATTAAGATTGAGTTAAAGATAATTATTAAAATAGTATTTCATCAATTTAGAGGAGAAATAATTCACCTTTAAAGTTTAGAACTTCACTAAAATGGAGACCAGGATTCACTTTTTGAAGTTTTTTCATGCCTCCGCCAGTCGTTTAACATAATCCAATATAAACGTTTAATGAATCTTTTTTATCAACATTTTTACTTTATTGTATTAATGTTTGACGCTTTTCGCTAGCACTGTAGCTTCGTCAGAAAATACGTATTTCCATCAAGTAGAAGTCAACGCAATGGAAAAGTTTATCCAATATAGGTGAAATTTTCAAAATTCCGAGTTATATTTTACTTCAAATTTCAGTTCAAGGCAATGTCTACAAAATATTACTTTTTTTCGAAGAAATAGGAAGAAAAAAGAAAATACAAATATGCACAACCATTACAGAGAACATTCAGTAACAAGGTGCCATCACATGTCAATGTACACTTTCTGTGTTCATTGAGATTGTTAACAATCGACGAAATACGCATTCGGATGAACACTTCTCGAAAGAATGTTCCGACTTATTTAAACTTATATTTTTTCTAACAGTAGATGGAAAATGGATTTATCATTACAGGCCAAAGATTAAGCAACACGAAGCTATCCAAATAAGCAGGCAGGTGTAAGCAGGTGAAAGTGCACCATGAATGCGAAAATGGTTGCATCTGCAGGAATAATCATGAGTATGATTTTTTGGGTTTATTGGAAAGTGGTGACATGGCAAAATGCAAGACGGTCACCGGGGAGTATTGAGCTTCACTACTGAATCAGTCAAAGCATGCTATTCAGACTAAATACCCACATCTGACCAAATAACAATATTCACCACAATAATGCGCCTGCACACACATCTCGAGTGGAAAATAAAACAAAAATTCTCAAAAATATTGTGTTTTCTTTGTCAGACCCGGGACTTTTTGAACAATCCGAGTACTCGTTTTATTCTTCCCATTCAAAAGCCACAAAACAAGTTTAGGCTCAAAAGATGTCTACGTAGGAAAAAATCTGTACTCATCATTTGACTTTTACAATTTTTAGATGTTTGTAAAAAAGAGTAAACTTTCATTAACATTTTATTAAACCATTTTATTACTTTTTCATCAGAACATATATAGATTTGAAGTTTATTTTATAAAAAATTTGAAGAAACACAATTTTCAACTATTTTGCGTAGAAGAAAAGTTTGTATACACTTTTTTTAAAGTTTTATTTACGATTGCTTTTTCATATTGGTTATATTTAAAAGTCTGTAGGGCCGGCCGTGATTGTTTTTAATAACTTCACATAGTCCTTTTAGATAGAATAAAGTAAACTCGTTATGACATCGTTATATTAGGATAGCAGAGACCACTTCTCTTCCATGTCTTGTTGCAATTGATTTTTATTGCTTATTTGGTGTTCCTTCAACTTCCTTTTCAATTTTCCTAGAGATGTTTTATTGAGTTTAAATCTGATGATTGTGCAAGAGTTCTTAAGTATTTTGGGACATTGTAAAGCGACCATTCTTCGATCTTACGTACTCGGTGTTTCGGATCATTGTCCTGTTGTCAAAATTAGATCTAAGCCCAAGTTTTTCGGCACCTGGATAAAAAATTTATCACAAAATGTTTAATTTATCACAAAATGTTTAAGAAAAAAGGTTAATCCATGATTCTTTCTATAAATTAAAATTTTCCAACGTCAGAAGAACTCATACAGCCACAAACCATAACGCCGCCATCACCATACTTGAAGGTGGAGAATTTCATTGAATTTTGAACAGTATATTAACAATTTTTTCTATTTTTTTCGAAGAGATTTTCCATCTTATTTACTACTAATTTTCTTATTTTCAAAGATATTTCCATTCGGGGTAAACAAGTTGTAACGCATACAAGTTTTAAATATACTAGACATTTAGATATCAATCTTAGTTTGTTTATTTTAAATGAATTACAAATATCGGCTATCTCAGTTAAATCTATTCGTGGTAATGTTATGCTCATATTCACAAACAAAGCTAAACTGAGATAGATAAAGTATAAAAACTTAAATATCTGTCATTATTTGTTAAAAATAATAAATATGATTGTGTACAAAGACTTATTTAGGATAGAGAAACAAGATCGTCGAGTTTTTATATTTATTGCTAGCTATACCCGGCCACGCGTTTCTGTGGCTCAGCCTAGTTAAATAATTAAATCAAAATGAAAAATAATCGAAATCTAAGATTATTGAATTTAACAATGCAACAGAAAACATTTAAAATGCCAAGTGACAGCAGCTGTCAAGAAGCACGCTATCCATGAGCAATGTTTAGTATAGCGTGTGTTGCTGTTACGTTTAACAGATGGTGCTTCCATTACGCTAAAATATTTAGTATAGCGTGTGTTGCTTTTACGTCCTACAGATGGCGCTGTTTTTAAAAAAGCCATGTTTTTACCTGTCACAGGTGTGACATCTATATAATAGGCATATAAAAACACATGCGTATTCCAATGCAACGTTGTGTCAAAATGTCAAAGCAATCGGTGAAGAACCTTCAGAGATATAAGATTTTGAAGAAACGATCATTTACATTTGTATTTATATAGATTTTATCTTGTTATTGTTGTATCTTATAACACATCGGTCAATAAATCCCCGGTCTGTTAAATAAAACACACTTTTTTGGCAAATTTCGACTTTATTCATCAATATATCGTCCTTGAAGAATAATACAACCATTCCAACGCTTTTCTAAGATTTCTACACCTATTTTATAGAACTATTTCTCTTTGCTTTCAAAACATCCTTCAGTTTCGGCAATTACCTCTCCATTGGAGCGAAATTTTCATTCCATCATTTTTCCAGTGAGCATCGTTTTGAGGTCTGAGAACATGAAATAGTCGCTGGGGCCAGATCTGGAGAATACAGTGGATGAGAGAGCAATTTGAAATTGTAATTGTAATTCATACAATTTAGCCATCGTTGCCAACGATTTATGACACGGTGCATTATTTTGGTGAAACAGCACTTTTTTGTTCATTAGGAGCTTTTTTTGCGATCTTGTCCTTCAAACGCACCAATACTATAAATACGCACCAATACTATAAATATTATATATCACCTTTCCCGAGATAATCGATAACCAATATCCCATGCGCATCCCAAAATATAGATGCCATAAACTTACCTGCCGATGATTGTGTTTTTGGTCGCTTCGGACGGCTTTCTCCGGCTACTGTCTACTCAGCTGACTGCCGATTTGACTCCAGAGTGTAGTGATGGATTCATGTTTCATCCATTGTCATATACCGCATGAAATATTTATTTTATTTCCCTTAAACAGCTACAAACATTGCTCAGAATCACCAATGCGTTGTTATTTTTGGACAGTTGTGTGCAAACGCGGTACCCATTTCGATAGCAATTTACGAATTCAAAAATGTTCATGCGAAATGGTGTAAACACTTCACTTTGATACCTTCATGATATCAGCTATCTCCTGCTGCTTTACTTTACGGTTTTGCGAAATAACTTCGTGAATTTTTCTGATGTTATCTAGTGTAACCACCTCATTTGGACGTCCAGAGCATTCAGCATCCGGGTGCTTATACGGTCACGTTTGAATTCAGCATACCAATCAATTATGGTTGATTTTCCTGGAGTAGAGTCCGAGTAATGTTTATCAAGCCATTGTTTTGCTTCACCAGTATTTTTCATCATCAAAAGGCAATGTTTAATCAACACACGAGATTTTTTTTCCATTGCTTTAAAAATAACAAAATTAGCGTCACTTGAAGCACAACAACTCAGAAACTAGTAAACAGAGTGTCATGAAATTTTGACACATGATGTTTAAAGGTTGGCCCAATCGTAATTGTTCGTATGACGCTATCTATTTGTCAGACCGGGAACTTATTGACCGATGTGTTAGGTATGGCATTTAAAACCTAAAAGCTAATTGTTGATTATTACAATATTATAAAAATTGTACCCTCTTTTTTAATTATAAGTAAAGGACGCTCAATAAAATTGGACCTGATGCACACAGGCGTTTTTACTAACTGTATATGTTCATAAGAAGAATGGAATATTATTATAGTAATCTGCTTTTTTTCCCGGTTAATAGGGATATTTATGAATCGAGCAATAAACTTTTTGATCCGTCTGCGTAGTTGATATAATTTCTTTATTCTGACGTGTTCAAGCTACAAAGCGAAAAATGTCGCTCTAATATAAGCGTGAAACTTCCTCGAAACATTCTTCGCCTTCAAACAGCGACAATTTTTCACGATAAGCAGAATTTCCCTTAACGTCGCCCATGAATCATATTTCGTGATAGCTCTGTTGGAATGAAAACCAAAACATGTCAAATAAAAAAGCGTGACTAATGTATACAGGTAGATTATAACAAATGAGAAATAAATATTAAAGATCTCGGCGTTGCCGATAAGTTTGTTGTTGTAATTTGTATTCCATTTTCATTCTTATTTTTCGAATATTGTAAAAAAAAATGGTTTGTTTGCAAAGAGTCGTAATTTCATTTAGCTTAACTCAACAATCTCAATTTGCAGTCATTTTGTGTTACACTGTTTTGAATATGATAGTTTGAAAACTTTGCACTTAAGAAGATTTAAATACAGGTGGCGAAAAATAAGTTTCCCAGTTTGTTGGCTCTGTAATATTCGAACGATAATAAATAATCCATCTACACAATAAATGAAAGTTTTATTCTAGATATTTTTTTGTTACACATGAAAAATCACATCGACCAAATGACCACCGTTCTCCAGCTGTGCTCTTCTTAAAGCGTTTTCAAAGACTCCTCCCAGCATTTCAGGAAATATTGAGGCTATCTCATGGCGGATGTTGTCCTTTAGGACCTCGATGGTTGGACAGTTGTTGGCATATACTCTGTCCTTGAGATAGTCCCACAGGAAAAAGTCTGGGACGGTTAAATCTGGTGAGCGAGGTGGATATCTTACATCACCATTTTTCAATATGATGCTGTTCGGTAAATATTGCCTTGGAAGGTCCATTGTGGCTCAGGGCGTGTGAGCCGTGGCACCATCCTGGTGAAACCTCATATTTTGGATGCCGGTAGCTGCGGCAACAAAAAATGATTAATCATTGCCTTATACCGCTCTCCATTGACCGTCTCCAACACCTTCTTCATCTTCGAAAAAATAAGGTCCAATGATTCGTTCGGTTGTTGTGGCACACCAAATCGTTACGCGAGCTGAATGCAAGGGTCTCTGGCGAGTTCTTTTTGGGTTCTCGCTAACCAAAAATCGACAGTTTTCTTTACTGGCGAACCCACAAAGCTCGAAATGTGCTTCCTCGGTCGTCATTAAAGTGGAAACAAAATTCTCATTATGTATTCCGGACGCCTATCTTCTGGATGAATGGCTTCGACCAACTGAATCTTGCAGGAAAAAAGTTTCAAATATGTCCTTAGAATTAGCTAGTGAACGACGGGAGATCTGTAATTGAGCAAAACGTTTTCTGGTAGATGTTTGGGGTTGATCTGCGACACTCTCCTAAACTCGTTCAATGTTTACAATTGAACGACCATTACGAGGTCTTCAGTGCATTTGGCATCCCCAATGGCTTCCCTTTCTTCAAAACGCCGAACCGTTTTGGTTATTGTGCGCCTAGTAGGTGCCTTGCAAACATTGTAAAATCTTTTATATCCATGTTGCGTTAGAATTATTAACCGAATATTTTCAAAACACTAGGTTCAAGGTGACTATTCTGGTTCGCTGATCAACTGTTTACCTCACCATACTTGAATTCTCTGACTTTTATCTGTAAAATCAAAAAGAAAAGATTAAAAATTCTAAAAAACTAAAAAAGTTATGATTTATCAAAAATAGGTATCTCATTTTGTGCCATCGTGTATTAAAGTAGTATTTAAGTAGTAACAAAAGTAGTAAATTGTATTAACGTAATAAGTAAGTATTTTGACACTCTAATTTTTTTTGGGATTTATGAAATCATGGCGAAAATAAAAAAATTGTTGTAAATATAACAAGAAATTACTTAAAATAGAGTAACAATTTATTTGAAAATATCAGTTAAATATATTTAACAGTAATATTCGAAACCGCAAAAAAAATTGCACGCCGCCAAATACCACCAGTATATTGAATGTAGTAGCCTAGAAAGGCTGGTACTGTAGAGACGGATGGATGGTTCTATATCAGGCCGCAGACCTTCAAAAAGATGGACAAACTAAATTAAATACCTAACTGGTTCATCTGTCCTGTATGCAACCGAGGAAGCCAGAAATAGAAAACACTGGCAAGAGATCGCCAGAAAAGGACGCAAACGGAATTAGTTTCCATAAGTCATGACGCTTCTGTAAAGAAGAATACAAAGAAGAAGAGATGATATATTGATATTTTGATAAAAATATGATATTTTTATAAAAATCAATTTTCCTTGGCACCTAATGTATTTAATATTTTCTGTTCATCCAGTTAACATGAATGCCAGCTTCCAAACGTTTAGGCATTGATTCCACTATTTTTTTTTAATATATGTGGGTAAACTATTCCATTCGTCAAAAATTACCCCTTTTCGATGCTGCTTGCTCTTAATTGTGCTTTAAGGGCTTTTTCTGTTTAGAATCTGCTTACATTTTCTATGGAATTAAAGTTCGGTGACCAGTGTAGTGGTGTGAACAACCTTCTTGGTACACTATAGAGGAGCCACTCCTTAGTTATGGTAGCTGTATGATTAAGATCGTTATCCTGTTGGAAATGGAAAATCCTCTCCGGCCTTAATTTTACAACATTGTCTCGTAGATTACATCGCTGCACTTCTGATTCCTTTGTAAGAAATGTACCCCCAAACCGAGCATAACCACCACCGCGCTTAACTGTATTTAGTATGTTCTCTCTATTAAGCCTAGTATTCTTTCTCCGCTATAATGTTAAAATCTTGGCTGGCTTAAAAACTTCAAATTTGCTCTTCTCGAAAAAAATCATTTGCTTCCAAAATTCTAGAGGTTTGTATTTTTCTGAGAACTCAAGTGTTTTTCTTCTAATAATTTCAATGAAGAAGGGCTTCATTACAGGTCGCCTCGAATACCTTTGAGATGAAGAGCATTCATTATTGTCTTCTTCCCCGAGCATGTCTCAAAGCAAGCTGTTGGGCAATCTGTGTAGGTTTTTTCACACGTCTTTTACAATTTTCCATCGCTCCATTACATTGAGAACTTAAGGGCGACCTGGTCAGGGTTTGTTGTCTCTATATCTCTTTCCGGCACTGTATAATGCCACCATTTCCCTGCTCCCTCCTGCCGGAATCAATTTTCGCTTCGAAGCCATTTCCAACACATACTAAAATCACTTACTACTGTAAAATCACTAGCAAGTTACCATTCTATTAAAGTCCACTCTATTACCTTCTTCGCTTAACATTCTGGCACGACATTTTTCCATGTCTTTCTGGGTCTTTTTCTGTGTTTTCCTTTGCCATATTCGTTTTAGTTATCTTTAGTGGTCAATTCTTACTGTATAACCAAACCATTCCAAATATTTTTTCTATACTCTCTATGATTGCTTTCCACCTTTTACTCCTCCGTCCTCACGGTTTATTTTTATTTATATTATTCTTGAGATGCCTTTAATCGCTAACACTTTCACTATCATATAAGAGTATTGGTTCAAAGAATTTTGAACTATAAGCTTCTTGTTTTTGCTGATATCATTCGTCTTGTAAATATATGAGGTATGTAAATAAAGTAATGAGACTGGTGTCGCAGCGTTTTATCTGGCAACACTGTTCGCTTCCCCTGTGGAGGGAAGGCATACCAACATCTGGTGCGTCTTCAGCAAGACTTTGCATTCCCTAGAATCACTTGGTGGTCCGTAGCAATAATGTTCGTAAACCGGATTTTTCTAGTGCGTTTTCAAAGAGTCACGAACATTTTGAGCAACGATACACTATCAAGTTTTATCCGAGACTGTGAGAGATGGCACAGTGTGACGGAAGCTTTTGCAAAACTTCAACAAGTCTATGGAAACAGTATGTTGCCAAGGGCCCAGGTTTTCAGGTGATTTAAGCCATTCTCAGAAAGCCGATACTCTATTGAAGTTGAAATTCGTAGCCTAAGGCCTTCAACTGCAAAAAATAATGAAAATAACCACATAATCCTGGATCTCGTGCATTCTGATCGTCAGTTGATCGTCAGAATGATCGGAGAAAAATACTATTTGACTCACACAACCGTTCATCAGATGAAGAAAATATGTCCGGAAAACCTTTTGTAAGATCAAAAGAAAAACAGGCGTGAAATTGCTCGAAATTATTGTCATTGATTTACAGAATACATCAGAAAAGTTTGGTTCACAAAAGGAATGGATAGGGATGATGAAAACGCATCAGATGTTATATTGTTTTACTTACAAAGGAAAAGCGAACAGTGTTGTCATATCGAACGCTACACACCAGTCTCATTACTTTATTTACACACCTCGTATTGGATGCATCAATTGTACAATCGATTTGTTTTCCTTATTTTTTCATTTATTTCTGCCCATAATTTCTTATGACTGTACAAAGTATTTATATTGTTCCTCAGTTTTCTTTAATCATCTTCTTTTTAGGCTATTCAATATATGTGTAGATTTTTTCCTTTTTTTTATTATTTGTCCTATAGTGAATATGTGGTATATCAGGTTGTGCCTCTATTTTCAGTCCTCATTCTAATACCCGTTCGTACATTTTGATTACTATACTCGGTATTGTTATACCCCTAAATTTTGTGTCGCGTTGATTACCTATCGTATTATTCTTTTTTAGAGATTTGCTGATGATTTAGATTTTTATTTATAGAAAATACATCAATTCTTATTCAAGATAAACCCATTGTGGATCAATACAAGACTATAACGGTAAAAAAAAATGTAAGCATTCTTGATACTTATTTTTGGGAATAGTCCGAATGTTCTAAATCGTATTGAATTGCATTTGTTTCATCGCGAGTTTCAATTCTCGAAATAGCCACACATCACACGGAACCAAATTTGGAAAATATTTTCCGAAATTTTCGTTAAAATAAAATTTAAAGTGGACTTAAGAAAAATAGTCAGCTCTTCGATGAGCCTAGTACTGGTAACCACTTTCAATGTTTCATATTTCATCACGAGATCTCATTAACCATTTGAAGACGTTACAACATGTTTTGGTCGTCGGACAATTATCAAAGAGTTTACGTAATTAATTAAATTAAACTTTAAAAAATGCCATATATCAAAGGTCACTATAAGGATGTTTGCAATATTAGGGAATTTTCAAAGTCCATCTGATACGAAGAGTCATAATAAAATGACCTTTTGAGATACAAGGTAATTTTTAGTTTATAGTTTAGTAGATTGTGTAAATTCTGTGATAATGGTCTCAAGATCGAAACATATGTCAGAATATTAAACTAATATACAGTGAAACAAGTTATTTATAACTATGTTTCACCTGAAGTCCAGTTCGCTCATAGCTTTACGATCCTATATAATTTGTATGTTATTACACTTTATGCGGTATTTTTCCTATTAGACCGACTGAATAATATAATAAAAGGAATATGATAGGTCAGGTACGATAATATAGGCTGGCGCAGAGGAAAAGTATATTTTTTGAACGGCTAGTATTTTGCAAAGAGAGAGGTGATGACCTTACCGTGCAACGCCTTTTCCATCGACAGTTCAACGTTGAACGGCGAGGGCCAATTTCAGATTGAAACACAATACTCCGATGGATTGAAACATTTCGAACTACCGAATCTGTCATGAACAGAAAACCTCCTGGCCTTCCCCGTGTCGTTTGGACACCAGATAATGTTGAAACAATAAGAAGGGCCAAGCTTCAGCTCTGGATATGTCCCGTCGATCACTGAATGGCATTCTGCATGACGACTTGAAATGTCATAGAAAATAGATTGTAAAAAATAATGATTGTGCAACAGCTGATCGAAAGGAATTTTGCACAGCCCAGAGAGTTTTGTGCGAGAATGCGGTTCATTTTTGCTGATGACCCTGATGCCGTGATAATGACGAGCGTGATAATGATGCCGATAATGAAGCATTCATTTAAATTGATATGTAAACAAGCAGAACTGTATGTACTGGGCGACAGAGAATCCACAAGAGCTGCACCAAAAACCTTTCCATAGTGAAAAAGTGGCAGTGTAGTGCGGAATTTCCAAATTAGGGATCGGTAGTCCATATTTTTTTGAACAGGAGGAAAGAGCAGTAGAAGTGAAGTCGGCACGTTATTTTGACATGTTACAAAGTTTTCTGTTAACAACTTCAGTGGCGACAAGTAAACATAGTAAAACTGTGGTTCCAACAAGACGGTACCACAGCTCACACAGCAAGGGCATCAATGAAATGTTTCCTCAATGTGTGATCTCCTGTTTCGGCGACGTTTCTTAGCCCCTATGCTCTCTAGACTTGTTTGCATGCGACTTTTTTTTGTTGGGTTACCTGAAGTCTAAAGTGTTGGGTTACCTGAAGTGTGAAAGTTGCAATTTGTCAAGAAATCGCAAAGACTTCTGGTTAAATCATCTCCTGATGATGCTAACATGGTTAGCGAAACGTGCGTCGGGAAGTTACGAAAAAAGTGATTTGGTGTTTAGTGGTAAATCTCTTCAAGTTTGGTGTTTCACACCAAAGGTTCCAATAGAAAAATTTATCTACTTAATGATGAAGTTTATAGATAACTCAACTTATAGTACTCGGCTATATAGTACTCGGCTTATAGTACAGGATGAAGTACCACAGCCAAAAGAAGAAGAAAAATAATCCTTGACTAATCTTTAATTCAGTTCTGCTGGGATAAAAAAAATTGTTTAGCTAATCGGCTCAAAGCTTCCCATTTTCTAAAGTATAATCCAACAGGCTTTTCGAAAAAAATGTAAAGGCTATTTTACTAATTATTACTAAATATATAAATTCCAAAAAAGTTGCTGATATTAAATTGTGCACTAAACAGTTAACAGATGGTTGTTGAAATAGATTTAATTATTTTATGACTTGATTAGCAAAATGCGCAACAATATATTGCAAACAAGTCCTCTAATGATTTTTAAAATATGCTTAGGATTTTTTTTGGTTTTTGTTGGTCTTCAAAACGCACAAAATTATCTACCAAAACATTAGGCATGAAATGTATTAATTTAGAATAATTTTTTTGTCGCTAAAACTAATTATTGCAAGAGAAAGATATTATTTAATATAGAAAAATAATTATTGTTTTAAAAAGAAGATCTGATGTGCCAAGATCTTAATAAGATCATTAATCTGATTGAATCATAATATTAGGTAATAAAGTTGATAATCTGATAATCTGATAATAAAGTTGTGATAATAAAGCTCATTGACGAGCTGTACTATAGCTCGTCAATGAGCCTTAAGCTCA
Source organism: Cosmopolites sordidus (assembly GCA_031761425.1). Taxonomy (NCBI): domain Eukaryota; kingdom Metazoa; phylum Arthropoda; class Insecta; order Coleoptera; family Curculionidae; genus Cosmopolites; species Cosmopolites sordidus. The sequence goes on from JARFXV010001577.1 coordinate 472,449, forward strand.
TTCTCCTCCAACCGGATCTCCAGCTGCCCCTTGCCAATTTGTATTATGCAGTAGTTTCTCAGTATCTCTTCTTACATTGTCCTACCATCATGTCTTTGGTCTACCTCTTTTTCTGTTACTCCCTATTCGCCCCTCCGTGATTTTCCTTGGTACTCGGTTTTTTGGCATTCTCGCGTGCTCCACGTTTTCCACCCATCTGAGTCGTTGAGCTCTCACATAGGCTACAATATCTAGATCCTTGAATAATTGCTTAGGTTCGAAGTTATACTTGATCCTCCAAATTCCATAATCACTGAGTATCCTTCTTTCAAATTCTGCAAGCACCTCTTCTGTTTTCTTTGTGAGGATCTATGCTGGTTCAACCAATACTTGCACAGCGACATTTTAACCCTGTGGAACGAATTCCCGAAGTATAATACCTTTAGAGTCATAAAAACAAATTACACTGCCTTCTCTTGTGATTTGTGGAAAAGCATTTTTTTATTTCGGATAGTCTGGGAAGTTGCACGTCACACTTTGGTGCTTTATTTGAGGATCGTACTTCAAGCACTAATTACAATCAATTCCAGGAATGTGCACTTTCGTTTGGCCGTTTTAACAAGGTCCTTGTCCGTTTAACAAGGTCCTTGTAATTTCTTGTTCTTTATTTAAGGCGTTTGGAACAAATCGGACACATACTTTCCGTTTATTTAAATCCTTTGTCAAAATTTCGTGAATCATGTATTTGGTCGTATTTAAATTCTTCGCTATCCATCTCGCAGTCGAATTCGCATTGTATGCAATCATTTCACGCACTTTTTCCACCAATTCATCGCGATTTTTGTTTTTGACCGGCCTGACTTGACAAGCCGTTGATTGATTCTGATAATAGTGATCATTTTATAAAGAAGATATACAGCTTTCAGATTATATATTGTTTCAATACATAGCGATAGAAGTTTTCTTTAAACTTTTAAAGTTTTTATGTCGGAATATTATATTGCTATATATAATTTATAGTTGAACTATAATATTAGAAATTAAAATGTACATATATTTTCCGTTTAATCTATAAGTAAAAATGATATATAATTTTAATATTTATATATGACAAAATTTGTATAATTTGTTTCAAAACTATTTAAAGAATTAAGGGATAAAAAATTATCTCAAACAAAGCAGTCGTTATATATTGTATGTACATTATACATATTGGATCCGATAATTGTTAATTTGATATCTGCTCATGACGCATACGAAAACAAAATATTAAAAAAAAACAATTCATTTTATCAGTTCAAACTTTAGACACCTCAAGGTTTTCGTTGATGACTTTTATGTTATGGTAAGTTTTAACTTAAAATCACTTGTCACTTTTATCTCAAACCACAAATAAGTATTATGTGCCTGACCGTTGTTTGTAGTAATTTTATTAATACACTGCCCAACATTGATATACATTTTTATTCTTTGTATTTATTTCAAAAATTAACCAGACATGAAAACTTGTCTTTTTCTCTAGCAATTTGTAGAAGCTACTTTAGACGTAGACTTCTCATAATTTTGCCATTGGTTGCCATTTTGTACTGATTACTTTCAGTTTAGTCCACCTATTCTCTTGAGATCATCGCTGGAGGCTAATTTGCAGCCGTCGTCTCGTTCCGTCTTAGATAGTGGTATTCCATATCTCTGTTGTTTCGTGCATATTTCCATTTTAGCTTTGTGATGTGTTTCCAAGCGTATATGATTTTCATTTTCCTCCTGATCCGTTTATTTATTCTTCAGTCGATCTATCTATCATCGATCACTGTCTCCATTTCTATTTTTTTTCATTAAACTTCTAAAGCGCCGAGGGAAATGGAAAAATGTATGCGGGGTATTACAAAACGGTACAGAAAAACCTGTACATGGATCAGAGAACAAACGAAAGTGTGTGAAATCATTAGAAGAGTAAATAAATTGAAACGGAGGTCGGCAGGCCATACATCTAGGCGATGTGACGACAGGTCGACCAAGGCTATCCTGGATTGGATACCGCTTGATCGAAGATATTTACGAAGAAGACCAAAAGCAAGATGCACTGATGACATCATCAAGTATGTTAGACCCGAATGGCAGAGGCAAGCCCAGGACCGTGCGAGTTGGAAGCATGCCAAAGAGACCTTTATCCTGCAGTAGATGGATACAGACCGATGATGATGGTATATATATACAGCGTGTTCTCAAAGTTTAGTCATTTATCTTAACCGGTTGTGGAACTCGTAAAAAAAGTAATTTTACCAAAAATCATTTATATAACAGTTGCAAAGTAAAGAAGTTATTAACAGTTACAAAATTTGCAAACAGACCTGACTTTTTGATATTCTCGACCACTGCATTGTAGAACTCGCAAAGAGAAGCGAATTTAGTAAAAATCATTTATCTAAAAGTTGCAGAATAACAAAAACAAAAATGTTACATGTTACAAACATTGTTCAGAATTGTCACCATTTGTTCCGTTAGCACAAAATCTTTCTCATCGTATCCATGCGTTAGCATACGCGTCAAAAATAAAATCCCGGTGTCCACAAATAACATCACAAGCGTTTTCGATGCGCTGTTGTAGTTTTTCCACAACATTTACTTCTTCATGATAAACAATTTTTTTAAATAACCCTACAGAAAAGAAATCGCAGGGCGTTAAATCTGAGAGCGCGCAGGCCAAGAAATGGGTCCATTGCACCCAATACATCTGTTATAAAATTCATTACTTAAATGTTGGTGAACTTTTCGTTTAAAATGTGACAGAGCTCCATCATGTAGAAACCACATATTCTAACATTTAAAGAAATCTTGTCTTGTCTTGTAATAATTGTGGCAGATTGTTTTGAAGAAAGACCAAATAGTTTTCACCTGTCAGTCGACCTGGAAGAAAAAAAGGCGCAATAAGCATGCCATTTCCTACGCCAGCCCAAAGATTTACTGAAAACCTGTATTGAAAATGGGTTCTGGCATGGTTTCACAGCATGCGGATAATCTTTTGCCGAAACATGGTTCTTGTAGAAATTATTTACTCCATTTCGTGCAAATGTGACCTCCTCGGTAGCCAAAATAAATTTAGTAAAATGTTCATTTCTATTGTACTGATATAAAAGCCACTGACAAAATTCAACTCTTCTAGGATAATCTTCGGGTTTTAACGTTGATACCCATTGATAATGATTGAGATAAAATGGGGGATCTCTTGGCGAGAGATCATATGTCGGTACCTTGATGAGTCTAACCGCCAACAGACGAAACATGTGCCCTCCAATGTAGGGGACGGGTGAAGCTTCCTCCCGGTGAAGCAACTAACCAATGCTCATTATGCCGGAGACGCAGGTTGTTGTGCGTTCTACATGAGATTGTGGAACCCAAGGGCCGGGGGTGTATAACTTCTGACTACTGTTGTTTCATTGGCGGCAGTCCAAAGAAGTCAAAAAACTTCATGTATAAGCAATCCGACGAGAAGTCGGTGAAAATATGGGTTGTTTGATTATGGACAGGGACTCCCTATTCTTGGCGAGAGAGCATATGTCGGTACCCCGATGAGTCTAACCACCAATAGACGAAACATGTACCCCTCCAATGTAGGGGACGGGTGGGGCTTTCTCCCGGTCAAGCAACTAACCAATGCTTATATATATATATATATATATATATATATATATATATATATATATATATATATATATATATATATAGCAAATGAAGCGATCGACTGACATATGAAATAAAATAATATATAAAAACAAGAAAATAATGTCAACTAAATTTCAAAAAATACATAACTCTCAATAAATAAGAGCTTGATCACGAAAATAAGAGTGTTTAGAAATAGCACGTACAAAAAAAAGTCGTATAACAACGACTAACTACCCAAAATCAACTCATTAGTTAGTATTTTGTTGGATAGCCTTTAGTATCCAAAATTGCGGCAGGAGTCTATAAGATTGAGACAAACTTCCACCGGAATGGAATACCAGATTTCTTGAACAGTCTCCCATAATTTTTTGTTATTTAATATTTTTCTTAAAGTTAACACGAGTCTTTTCTATATGATTTCTATATGAAATTTTCTATATGATTCATGTCCGGTGACTGAGATGGCCAAGGTAAACAAGCAATATTGTTTGTAACTAATCAAGTTTTCATGCTTTTGGCGGTGTATTTGGTATCATTATGCTCCTGGAAGTTCCACCGTAATGGCACATGTTTGGCTTTGGCATAAGGTAATTCAATATTCTGTAAGATGTTTAAGCACATTTTTTTTGTCACGTTTTGTTTTATCCAATAAATCAGACCAACTCCGGCAAATTTTGATATTGACGCAACCAATAATATATTTGGGATTCAAATCTTCATTTACTCGATGCCCAATACGTACTCTTCCATCATTACCAAATAAATTTATATAAATTTATTATTTCGTACAAACTTCTTGTGTTGTTATCTTTTTGACCATATTATTTTTTAATGACATTCTTTATCTTGTGATTATTTTTTGTTTCAAAGATTTACCAAGACGGTGAATAATTAGAAAATGATTTTTGTAGTAATAGAATTTTATTTTAAGAAATCCAAGAAATTTTATTACTTGAAAACCTATTTTTTTAAATAATACCATTATTGTTTAGCCATCTATATATATATATATATATATATATATATATATATATATATATATATATATATATATATATATATATATATATATATGTTTGCTCAAAAGATAGCGTAGTGGGGCCGTGGAGAGAGATATTTGAAAAACAGAAATTTTTCATCCGTACTTCCACGTACCTCTGCTCGTCTCAAATCAGTCGCCGTCACCATGCTGAGACAAGTACCTCCCAGGACCGGTTTCTGTCCTCACAGCCGTCATCAGCTGGGCTCGAGCTCAACGCAGGGACACATCTGAAACGAAACGAACAGAGCAAGACCAAGTCAACTGGTCATATCGTTGGCGGGTCGCAATTTGCTCAATGAAACTCACGCCATCCTACGGTGAATGTTCGCGGCAGTCAAAAACTACGCGACACATTCTTCCCACAACCTTGGATATAGGTATAAGATTTGCTCAAAAGATAGCGTAGTGGGGCCGTGGAGAGAGATATTTTAAAAACTGAAATTTTTCATCCGTACTTCCACGTACCTCTGCTCGTCTCAAATCAGTCGCCGTCACCATGCCGAGACAAGTACCTCCCAGGACCGGTTTCTGGCTTCACAGCCGTCATCAGCTGGGCTCGAGCTCAACGCAGGGAGACAGCTGAAACGAAACGAACAGAGCACGACCAAGTCAACTGGTCATATCGATGGCGGGTCGCAATTTGCTCAATGAAACTCGCGCCATCCTACGGTGAATGTTCGCGGCAGTCAAAAACTACGCGACCCATTCTTCCCACAACCTTGGATGTAGGTATAAGATTTGCTCAAAAGATAGCGTAGTGGGGCCGTGGAGAGAGATATTTGGAATAACAGAAATTTTTCAATTGTACTTCCACGTACCTCTGCTCGTCTCAAATCAGTCGCCGTCACCATGCCGAGACAAGTACCTCCCAGGACCGGTTGACCATTGAGATTGCGACCCACCAAGAAACCAGCTCTGTTCGTTTCGTTTCAGCTGTGTCCCTGCGTTGAGCTCGAGCCCAGCTGATGACGGCTGTGAGGCCAGAAACCGGTCCTGGGAGGTACTTGTCTCGGCATGGTGACGGCGACTGATTTGAGTAGAGCAGAGGTACGTGGAAGTACGGATGAAAAATGTCTGTTTTTCATATTCATATATATATATATATATATATATATATATATATATATATATATATATATATATATATATATATATATATATATATATATACATATATATATAAATATATATATATATATATATATATATATATATATATATATATATATATATATATATATATATATATATATATATGCATTTCGGTTGGTTGATGACTGGAGACGAGCCCCACCCTTCCTTTCAACTGGAGGGCATATGTTTCGTCTTTTGATGTTTAGACTCTTCAAGCTATCTACTACATATGCTCCCCCATCAAGAATAGGGAGACCCTATCCCAGCCAACAACCAATGTTTTCGCCGACTTCCCGTCGGATGGCGTATATATGGCGTATATCATTGGACATAGTCCAAAGAAATCTAACATTGCATATATATATATATATATATATATATATATATATATATATATATATATATATATATATATATATTATTCTGCAGTATAGTGTAGGAAGCAATATAAAAACTTAAAAGTTAACGGAAATTAGCTTGACGAAATAGTCAATCTGCTCTTCATCAAACTATTCTTTCTGATTCCATTCTCGTCTGTCTATAGAAAAATTATGCAAATTATTCAAATTTTATAATAATGCCCGAAAGTTATGTAAATTCTCACGATTGTTATCGGACGTAGCGGTCATTCGTACAACTGCTGGGAGCAGTATATCGAGATCGAAAGAAAAAAATCTAAGGTCATTGACAGAGCAAACTGCGCAATTCCTCGATTAGTAACGTAAAACTGCGTTCACTATTATAAAATATTGATAAGGCTTATCTTGTGCAGCTGTAGAAAGTTTGTCGCCGAGAGTACGAACTGATGCAATCGTTTGGGGGGGCCCACTCAAGGATGAAATGCTGTCGCATTATTACAAAATAGTTTGATGTTAATTATTAATTGTTTATAAAATGATAACAATATTTACTTACTTGTAACCAACTGCTTTTGTTTATATTCATCATTTTTCTACAGTTTTCATCGAAATATGCGCAACTCATGTCTCATTATACAGGACGGACAACAATTTACACACCTATTTGAATAGCCAGCACTTTTTGTTTGGAAGCTGTACAATATTTTGTTGTGCAGATATTTTTGATCATCTTAGCGTGTCCCAATCTCAATAACAGTCATAATGACTAAGAGACTCACTTTTGAAGCATTTACCTTAAGTTTCAAAAAGTTTCTGAGGATTTCCGAGGAATTGGATTATCGCGATAAAGAGTTTTCCAATAAGAGTGCCAGAACTTTGAAACGTAATGGCAGCAACACTGTTTAAAATGTAAATCTCACTCATTGACTGATATGTTCAGTATATTTTGTCAATTCACAATGTAAAAAGATGCACATTTGCGAATTGGGTTCTAGAGCTGTTGAAAGAGGAGAAAAAAGACTATTTTCCGATGACGCACACTTTTGACTTAATGGGATTGTAAGCAAACATCGCTGTAGGATTTCGCCCGATGAAAATCCTCAAATGATTCAGGAGACCTCTTCATCTTCAAGAAAGCCACTGTTTGGTGCGGTTTTTGGGCTGAAGGAGTGATAGGATCTTATTTTTTTTAAAGACGATGATGGAAGTCGTGTTATTGTCAATGGTGAATGCTGTAGGAATATAACTAACTAATATAATAAACAGAATTTTTCTTTCATTTGAACTAATAAATATGGATATAAACAATGTTTTTAATCAATGAGACGGTGTGACTAATACATCTCGCCACGCATTTGATTTTTGTTACTGCAGGAAATGGAAATCTCAACAGACCACAAGGATCATGTTATCTCACGCTCTTGGATTATTTTTTGTGGGGTTTCATTAAAGCTTCGGTTTGCAGAAATAAACCCCGAACAATTCTTGACCTTAACGAAACATTTAAGCAAGCATCGAAAATATACCACGCAATGTGTTTGAAGGAGTAAACAAAAATTGGGTTTCCAGAATGCATACCATTTGATTTTCAAAAAAAATTATCAGATTATCACTTGCAGTTATCGTGGTACCTCATTTTATAGTTTTACTATTCTCATTGAACAACCCTTTATTAAAGTCGAAGAGATTTACCACTAAACACCAAGTCAGTTTTTTAAGGTCTCAACGCACGTTTCGCTAACCATGTTAGCATCATCAGGAGATGATTTAATCTAATTCTAAAACTAAACAATATTATATTTATATGATAACCCTACCTAATGAAACGTATAAAAATCATGAACCGTGAAGTTTACTGAGCCTTATATTAATAATTGAAAAAGTTGACTGAACGGAAAGTCCTGTCTCCCATATCTAATGTGGGGAATGTGTTCTTTATACCTCGTTAATATGGATCATTTTGTTGGATAATATACCTTCGATAACAATTTTGACAACTAATTTCGTAAATTCCCGACTTTTTATATTGATCTACTTTATCCTTGGGATTACCCAGGAGATCTCTTAATTTATTATATGGTTTGTACACAACCTTAATGTCCATTCTTTCAAAATTTTGTCTAGCTCTCGTGGTAATTAGGCATGCAGCGATATTACCATGAATTTATTTTTATTTTGATCCTTTTGAAAAGTCGAACAAACACATTGCCCACATTAGGTAGGGTTATCATATATTTTGAACATTTTAGAATTAGATTAAATGATCTCCTGATGATGCTGACATGGTTAGCGAAGCGTGCGTAGAGAAGTTTGAAAAAGTTATTTTGTGTTTAGTGGTAAATCTCCTCGAGTTTAGTGTTTCACACTGTAGGTTCCAATAGAACAATTAACCCTTTATTGATATATATCAATCTTGTTAGTTGATGTATGCAGTAATATGGCCCAATTTAGCGGTATTATTTTATTATTCATATAGCAGTATTATTATTCACTTATACTTAAATATATCAGGTAAACTAATATTACCCGTTCTTGTCGTGTTCTGATATAGAACAACCTTGCTTTTTCCATCTTCCTTGAAAACTTGATTCGAATTGATCTGATGAGGATTAGATAGATAGTTGAAAGCCTGTTCATTTTTCCAAGACGCCAGGCGAAGAATGATTCGTTAAGCAATGTTGCTTGTAATGTGGTGTTAAGTTTACATTTAACATTTTTAAACAATTAAACCATTAATTACTTGAAAATTAAACTATAGTTTTATTCGATTTTCACTGAATTATATTAATATGATATTATGACACTGTCACCAACACAATGGCCTCTTCAGATGTTGAGTATAAATTCAAAACAACAACAGTTTATATTCAATATCTGAAGAAGTCTATGTGTCAGCGAAACGTATATTAATATAATTCGGTGAACATTAAATAAAACTGTTTAATATAACTTTATTTTAAAGTAATTTATAATAGATTTTAATCAAGTAAAAGTTAAGTTTAAACCGTCCATTAGTTAAAACATTATCAAATGATATTGTTTCAACTTTTATATTTTTAACGTTATAGCAGTATCAAATTCACGTCTGCTCAGTGTTCATAAACCGAAGACTTGGGTTGCGAAAGTCATATTTAGGTTTGAATCATTGATGAATTTATATAATGCTTCATAATCGCTACTTTTAAACGGATAGTGCCGTTTTTTTATGCCAGGTAAGTTATTGAATAAAGTGTAGTATTTCACTCGTGAAATAAGCATACTAGGGAGTTAATAGAATTATTGTAACAATATTAATATCTCACATTTGATATTTTCAGTACGTGCATGCCATATGTTAATTTTATATGTGAAACACAGTGGTGAAAAAAGTTTTTAAAGAAACCGATTTTGCCCAATTTTCTTTATTTTAACTGCATTACATTTTGTTACTTTATATTAACATCATTTACAAGGGACTGTCATGAAATATGTACCATAATTAGAGCATAATATAACGTTTTTTTTAATATAAGAAAAAAAGTATTTGAATACTTGGTTTTGTTAATTTAATCCGATTTAGAAATAATAAATATCGTTCCTATATAATAACAAACAAATTTAATCCATTTTAACCAGCTAAAAATTGAGTGTTGAATATCAATGTTCTAATAAAAAAAAAGTCGAGAACTTCCTTAGGAGACACGTGCGGAAATTGTGAATTTGATAAACAAATGACATGAAATTGCAGCAAATTGCCAAAAATGTAAATTTTAATTTATTTATAGTATATTATATAGTGAAAACACTTGAAAAAACTGGCCACAATGAAAACGAGAAGAAGAAAGGACAATTAAAAACACCATCAGCTTGAATTTAGAGAAAAATGTTAAATTTTGTTGCAAAAATTGGAATCATTTCAAGTCAAGAAGTAGCCAGTTAAAATTTTATGTTTGAATTACTTCTTATTTTTTGAGTAAATGTTACGCCTACGACTGTAAGAAATTATTTACATAATTTCGGATATAGAGGAAGGAGTGCCCTCAAGAAACCTTTCATCAGTCAGAAAAATATGAAAAAAAACTCTAATTGGCTAAAAGGTATGCTAATTACACCTTGGATTTTTGAAATTCAGTAATTTTTACTGACGAAATAAAAGTTTCGATTATTTGATTCCGCTGGTCATAAAAGTATGTGGGCAGAAATAAAAATGTTCCATTAATGGAAATATCATTCGCGCTATAAAATTCGGTGGCGGAAATATTATTATCTGACGTTGAATATTTCGTGCTGCGACTTGCACTGACGAAATGCAGTAATCATTGAAGTATGTGGACTACTGAAAGAAAATTTGTTTGTAAATGCTTCGAAATGATGTTCTAGAAATGACTTCAGATTTCTGCAAGACAGCAACCTGGCGAGGGTTAGGGAAAATTTTACTTCTTCTATAGTGTTAAAAGATTTAATGGATTAAGAGTGAGGAAAATTAAATGTACAGATATAAATCCTTCACAAGTGGTATTACTCCCAAATTGGACAAATATGTCAAGTGATAACTGATATAAAAACAAAAAAAATGGAATCAATGCCGAGACAGTCCGTAGGCGGTCATAAATGAAAACGAATACAGAACAAAATACTAAATACTTTTTGGAACATTTTTAAACATTTTTTGTGTTCAAATATTTTTTTTTCCCATTCAAAATTCTTATTTCATGAACTATTATTTGCTGAACTTAATGACAATATGTATGTTCTAACGCAATGTGCTTTGGCAGGAAATACAAGTGTATGGTAATAACAATCAAAGTAAACTTATCATATCAATAGTGACATTCAGTGACTGAATTTGGTTATAAGAGTCATTACCGTGCTTCTACGGTAATGACGGTAACTTACATACATAATATTATTATTTCAGGATGCATGTAAGTATCGAGAAATAATAATATAATTTAATAGAAATAATAATAATAATATAATTTATTAATATCATTTTTTTTTACAAAATAATTTTTAGAGGTGGTAAAATACAGTGTTTGTAAGCAAGTTGTTTACATAACTTCTCAAATACACCTCCAACGAAGCTCTTACTTTTTTTTATCGATGAACGATTCAAGGACTTCGATGGACAACAAAAAATCATATATTTTAATGTAACGAGGCACAAAACACCGAAAGGCCAACATATGTCCCAATTACAATATAATCCATACATATCTGCTAAGGTAAATCTGCAAGCACTTGTCTATCATACAGCTAAGCGAATTGTCGAATCTCAAGAAGATTTTAATAGTTATTCGACAAATATCACAGATAGAGTTACTCTTATATATAAATTAGGATGTGATGGTAGTACAGTACACTCCACATATAAACAGCAGTTTAGTAAGGGAAGTGATTCCTCGAAAATTGATTTTCATTTGTTTTCGGTTTGTCTGGTTCCACTGCAGATGAGTGCAGACAAGGGAAGTATACTCTGGCAAAATTCTCGGCCATGCTTTACCAGGTTCTGTAGACCAATACAACTTATTTTCGAAAAAGAAACACCCGAGCTATTAAAACAAGAAATTGCACATTGGTTTTGCTTCAACACAGTCTTGTGGCATTTGTGGTGCGATCCACAAAAGTAATGAACAATCTAGTGAAAATAATGACTCTTCCATTAGATAAACGTTAATATAAATATTGAATATCTACTCTACATGCCTGGATGAGGTGCTTAGGATGCTGCCCAAGAAACTAAATGAGTTCGAAAAAAAATACTAAAGGAAAGAAAAGAGCAGATAATAAGCAAGACTTAACCTTGTTGGTTTATATGCCAAAGCAGGGTTATGACACAAAGAATGATGGAAATATTGACAGAAAGTTTTTCTGAAACTATGCTCTTACTGCTTCAATAACAGGTAATCCTTTCATTCTCCTTTGTATTTAGTATATTTATATATTTATAGATTTTACAGGGCCCAACAAAAAGTTTCTTGTTGGGCACATTGATGTTTACTAAGAGCTTCTTCTAATTTGTTTCTAATACTGATAAAATTTAATTAAATTGAATACCAAACTATGTATTTCGAACTCATAAAACTGTCTAAAATTATTACTTTTCATATAAACACTCTGTATAAAATATATCCAGGTTATAATGAGTTTCTTTATTGAGTATATATATACATATATATATATATATATATATATATATATATATATATATATATATATATATATATATACCGTGTTATATGTGAATAGTAGACTGAATTATAGTTAAAAATACTGAGGGGCAGAGAGAAAAGCTACCAAAAAATTAATAGCCGAATATTTGCTCTTTACCGTGGCAATGTATGCTGTTAAAACCTGGAAAAAGTTTAGCAGAAAAAGGTATCGACACTTTCGGGATGTGATACTGGAGAAGAATGCCGCATATACCAAGGACTACCCCCGAAACGATCATTTTTATAATAAAGAAAATTGAGACGAAGCTGTTTCTCTTCAACAGTATCCGTGGGAGGGTTTTCAGGTACTACGGGCATATCACCCGGTTCATTGACGGCATCAAGTAGTTCTTGGCTCAGGACATAGTGGAGGGTTCCCGTAAACGTAGCAGGTCACCAATCAGATGGTAGGACTAGTTACGAGGGGTTCTAGGTATTACACTTTGGGCGGCTACAATTGTGACAGGAGGTTGAAATAGCGTTCCATAGTGTGTATAATTCAAGCAATGGGCGAGTGAAGCCAAGAGAAGTGAAGGAAATAAACAACTTCTGAAAAGAAGATAGATGCCGCATATTATATGGAGCTTACGATACAGGAGCCGCCAATTATCTGCACCATCTGGTAACGACTTTATTGTAAGTTCCAATATGATGGTCGAATGATAGTCGAATCCATATTGCGACTTCTATTATCCACACTTATATCATTATAACAAATTCATTTTTCTGCGTTTTCTTATCCCATATCTTTCTCCATTTTGTTATTATTTGTTGGCATAGGGAGCTGATACGAAAATATATCGGAGTTGTATAATCCGCCGGCCTATTCACAGTTTTTTAATAAAGTTAAACGGCCATCCGTGGCCACTTTATTTCCAAGGCGCCGAATTTACATATATTTCCAGAATGAATGCCGTTCTTGTTTTTCTGCTCGACATAATTTATGATTATAGTATTTCTGTTTTTTTCTCGGGGGATAAAAAGTGCATCCGACCGTATAATAAGCCTTTCATTCGTCTGTTATTTTCTCAGACGCAAATTATTTATATTATGTAAAGAGGAATGGTGTTGGATGCTCCTTTTTTCCTCTTCTCAATGACGCCGTCTAAGAAATATTTATTTTGCCAAACAAAACAGAATACGGTTTCTAGATTCGTTGTTTATAGTTCTTTGTTTGTTTGCTTATAGTATGGAAAAATGTAACATAAAGCTGTATTGCTAATAAAAATATTTATTTTAGTAATTATTAAATATTTAAATTTTCGACGAATTTGGACATTAACTTATAAAATGTTATATAGTTACATACTTTTCCGAATAATGGTTTCTGACTTTTTTCGTATTTGTATCTGCCAGGTTTTCATCAGTTACGGACTTGATTCTTGGTTCAATTAAATTCTTTTATGCGGTCCTCGATATAAGTATATTTAACAAGTGGTGAGGATTAAGGTTTTACAACCTGAAAATGAAAATCAGTTTTTAATTTTTTTGTGCAAATGTAAAATCATAATAGTTGTTACTGCCAATTTTATTGAGATATTTACACAAATTAATGAAAATTTAAAAGATTATACAGGGTGTCCCATAACTTATCCTCCATAGAGCAACTGGTGATAGTAGAGATTAAAATAAGATGATTTAGTCAATAAATGTTAATGCAAATGATAATTATTAAAATGATACAGTACAGTACATAAAAATGGTTGAAGATATGAGGTTCAAAATCGGGGTAGTTGAGTTTTCAAAGGTGACAAATCCGAATTTGGTACTAGTTTGAGCCTAGTTCTTAGAGGGCGCTCGCTACCTACTTTGTGAGGAATTAACTGGCTCAAGGCAAGAGTGTAAAATCCGACTACGAATTACCCCTCAGTCACGCCAGTTAAAGGTTGGGTAAGGCCGGATGCCTTCTGAGAAGTGTTCTACGTTGGTCACTCGCTAGTCGGCAGGTTTCCTGATAGACTTATGAAGCTGATAACCGTGGTTCGGAACCCACGTTAAGCTGTGCGTCCAGTCGCTAAATAGCCTAGTTGCTGATGCGCCTCTAATCCTAACACTTTACCTTTAACTGGTTCATATTTTTTACACTATAAAGCTGGGAATATTTTGACTTCAAAATAGAAAAGAGTCATAATTCCCACGTAAAAAAGGTACACTTGGTTATTATCGATATCTCACGCCGTTTACGAGATATTCGTGTTCGAATATTCCATTGCACACCTTATCGATGGCTGACAAATCTGCAATTCATAAAGTGTGCCTTAAATACGAGACAAAAAAAAATTAAGATGTCAACAATACAATTGACTTTATTTAAAATAACAATTTTTTGAAATTTACTTTAACTCTATGTTGAAAGTCTCCACCGTTTACCTCAATGCACTTTTGCAGGCTCATTGTTATGTGACGCCCCACATTTGAGAAGATATTTCCTGCATTTCTAATAACAGTGGCCGCTTGTTGAATTTTTTGTCAAAGTTTGTCTCGTGTATTGATTTCATCATGGTAAACTAAAGACTTCATATGACCCCACAAATGATAGTTTAACGGATGTCTAATAAATCATTTTCTAAACACTGCACATATTGATCTCTATTGAGTCTTTGCGGAAACTCAAATGGGCCGATTAAAAAATTGTTGATAATGCCGCACCAATGTCTCAATGTTAATTTAAAATTCATGCTGGAAATGTCGCTCTCTTGGTAGGTGTGGATTTTCTAGGTCATAATAATGATTATTTCGCCAGCTAAAAATTCCGCGTCTGGTAAAAGTTGCCTCGTTAGTAAACAAAAAGGTCTGTTTTTCAGGAACATGGGGTCTTCGTTTTTTTATGTAGTAGATTTTGACAATATTCTGATATAGCGGGCAAATCTTGTGCCAATAAATTTTGAACAAGCGAAAAATGGTAGGGGTACAATTTTTCTTTATGAAGAACTCTTGAAACGATAGATTTGCTAATTCCTGTAGATGCCTCCAAACGCCTAGTGCTTAGTTCAGGAGTTTCCGCGATACTGATTCTGGTTGGCTAGAGCTCTTCATACATTCTAATTGCAGTGCGACTATTGTAATTTACTTGAGCATAAACGCAGAACATATCCCTTAAATCACGGTTAGGAAACCGATTAAGCCTGGGCATTTTTTACAAATTATTTAATACCAACTCAAAATTGAAGAACTTGTTTCCACCTACGTTTAATAGGAGAGATAGAAAACAATGATAGTTGTCATCGAGACGTAATAATTTGTACACAACATTCAAGGCACACTTTGTGAATTGCATATTTTTCATCTATCAACAAGATGTGCAATGGAATATTCGAACACGAATACTCGCAAACGGCGTGAGATATCGATATTGACCAAGGGTATCTTTTTTTTTACGTGGAAATTATAACTTCTCTATTTTGAAGTCAAAATATTCCCAGTTTTATAGGGAAAAAAATATGAGCGGGTTAATTCCTCACAAAGTAGATAGCAAGCGCTCTCTAGGAATTTGGTTCAAGTTGTACCAAATTAGGATTTGCCGAATTTGAAAACTCAACTACCCCGATTTTGAACCTGTTATCTTCAACCGTTTTTAATTATGTCAATTTTTCAACTTCAGTTTTACTTTCACTTTTAATAACTAACATTTCCCAACACATGTATTGACTAAATCCTCTTATTTTGATCTCTACTATCACCAGTTGCTCTATGGCGGATAAGTTATGGGACACCCTGTTTAAGCTTAGAAATAATTTTTTTGACCATCTTCTGGCCTATTTTTCTGGCAGCATTCGTGTAGTTTCGAAAGAAACTGAATTATTTGGATGGATTCAGTAAAAATCGACATTCTCCAAAAAAGTGAAGTATGTATTGACCAGCTGATATTGTAGGGATTTGAAAGGATATTAATCTGAAGGGATCCAATTTGGAAAACAGCCCAGGAACTTCAAAATTTTTCAATAGAAGTCGCTGATCGCTTTCATATATTTTTTGCTTTATGTCCATCATTTGTATGTTGTCTTCAACAGTAAAGGAAATTTAGATGATAAAAATAACGAAAGAATATGAAGAATTTAAAAGGTATACAACTTTACTCCCGCCGTTTTCCTATAGATGGCGTTAGCGGTAAGTAGTCGTCGAAATAAGTACATCATAGACGGCATGCAATATGGGCATCTGGCTTTGGGCATCTTGTAAACATAACTCAATAGTACCAGTAGTCGATTTGTGTTTCTACCATAAAGTTATTCGCAATTAAAAATGTCAGTTTATGAGCCTAAATTCTCGTTATTTGCGGGTTGTCTTAATTTATTTCTTTAATATGAAAAAATCTGCGGCTGAGGCTCACCGAATGCTCTCAGACATTTATGATCAAGCTGCTATGAGTGAAAGAACGTGTCGTGAGTGGTTTCAATACTTCAAGAGCGCTGATTTTCACGTTGAAGACCGGCTTTGCAGTGGAAGAGTGAAAGTTTTTGAAGATGAAGAATTCGAAGCATTGCTTAATAAAGACTCATGCCAAAGTGAAAAAGAGTTGGCAAGATTAATGGGAGTGACTCAACAAGCAACAAGCAACCTCTCAAAGACCTGGGAATGACTCCGAAGCAAAGATATTGGGTGTCATACGAGTTGAAACCGAGAAATGTTAAACGTCGTTTGTTTGTTTGTAAACAGTTGCTTGAAAGGCAAAAACGGTAGGGATTTTTGTATCGCATTGTGACTGAGGACGAAAAATAGGTTTATTACGAAAATCATGGGGATATCCCGGCCACGCTTCCACGCTGACGGCTAAACCGAATATTCACGGCTTCAAGGTCATGCTCTGTATTTGGTGGGACCAGCTCGGTGTAGTGTATAAATAATAAATTGGATCGATTCGTTGATCGCTGCAAAAGATGACCAGTTTTTTTCAACGCGGAATTCGAATGCTGCCTGAAAGATGGGAGAAAGTAGTGGCCAACGATGGACAATATTTTGAATCATAAATGTATAACGAGTTTTTTACAATAAAGCCTTGAATTTTGAAATAAAACGGCGGGAGTAAAATTGTATCCTTTTTAAAAAACAGAAAAGTTGATAGTAAAATTAGAAAAAAAAGAAAAGAAAATTCGAAATATTAAAAGAGGTAATGAAAGGAATATTCATATATGGAAGCGAATAGCAGACAACAAACAAAAGGCAAAAGAATAGACGAATAAATACAGCGAATAAGAAGCAAGGAGAAAATTAAAAACAAAACATTCCAAAAAATCCTAAATATGTAGATATATCCATAAAAAAAGGCGTAGTTGCGGTGTTGCTGGAACCCGTAATGAGAATGTATAAATAAAGATTGTAAAGGGTAGAAAGGAGGAAGAGAGCAAGAAACAGTCCTCTGAAAGGAGAGAAGTATTTTGAGATGAATGAAACCAGAAGCCCCAAGTTAGAAAAAAACTCCAACATAGATTTTTACAGAAACGTAAAATCTTTCGGAACTAACAGCTGTGGTGGTTAAAAATTAATATTTTTTTCTTTAAAAAAAACGTTTAATTAGGGAAAATGGTAAAAAATGGTTTATTCAAAGTACGCACCATCGCTAGCCGCACATTTTTTCCATCCCTCTGGTAATTCGTGGATTCTCTCCCAAAAAAGCGTACATCTTTTGAGGTGGTCTATCTTCATGTAAAGTGTTCGTGTTTCCTGGATGGTGCGTGAGAATTCGATGAAAAGAAGTGGTAGTCGGAAGAGGCCAAGTCTGGTGAGTATGGCGGGTAGGGGAAGAATTCCCATCCATGTACAGAAATGGTTTCTGACCGCTTTCGCTGTGCAAAGTCACTTTTCCTTGTCGTGTACCCCATTCTGGTAACTTTTCGACCAATGTATTTGTGGACAGAATCGAACGATATTAACTGTTTTAGTTGATTTTAGAAGCTCATGTAACACGACACCCTAGTGGTTCTACCAAATGCATAGCATTATCTTCTTTCCAAAGTGATTCGATTTTGCTGTCGATGTTGACGGTTGTCCTGGGACAACCCATGATTTTTTGCGTTTTGGGTTCTCGAAATATATCCATTTTTAGCTACAGTCACGATTCGATGCAAGAAAGTCTTTATTTCATGGGGAGAATGCAAAACTTCGCACAACGTTTTTCGCTTTTCGACCTGTCTGTCGTTCAGCTGATGTGGTACCCAGTTTCCTGCCTTCTGGATCTTTCTCATGGCATGCAGACGACCACAAATGGTTCTGCGACCAACATTTAACCTCTCTGCCAGTTGTTGTTTGCATATCGTCTTTTTCCAACAATGCTTGTAATTCAGCATCTTCAATGTTTTTCGGTTGAACTGGGCGTTCTTTGTCTTTCAAGTCAAAATCAAGTCAATCAAGTCAATTTCAAGTCTTACGTTGATGCACAAGTATATGGCGGCATTCACTCGCGTTTTCCTTTTGTTTGAATAAGATAAGCAATACGTGCGTCAAATACTCTTTATTTGGTTTAAAAATCGACATGTTTACTGCATGCAACAAATATGACGCTAGCTCTAAATTGTTTAAACATCAATGGTGTTTTAAAAGGTATTGTTGTAGCAATAGTATGACCTAAGAGATCAGACTGGGGTTGGAAATAAGGGTCGGTTCACAACCCATGTTTTCAGCGCCATCCCTTAAAAAAAAATGTGAATTATTAACCGTCACAGCTGGTATTAAGAGATGTTCGATCCATAAACATCAAATTTCGATGCTTGGTTACGAATTATATACTTCGACAAATGCCACACTGGTACAACGTTTGTGCTTCGGCAAATTGAGCATATTCTACTACCTGCTTTAAGAACTACTTTTTGAACCAGCAACTTCTGCAATGTAGTCGCAAACGTCGAAATATGACGAAATTGTGAGATTTTACGTTTTGCATTTGCAATTCAATTATCTTTGTGAAACTGGGTATCTTATCCAACAGAGTCAACTATCCTTGGGTGGTTGAAATCCCAATATAATGCTCTCGGTCTTTCTGGTTCTCATCGGTTAAATGACAGAGCCTAGGAGCTAATAATATAATTTAATTTAATTTTGTTGGTTCAAGTAGTAGTTCTTGAAGCTGAGAACAGCATTTGCTCAATGTGCCAAAGCACAAAGTTTGTACCACTGCGGTATTTGCCGAAGTCTACAATTCGTAACCTCGCATAGAAATTTTATATTTGTGGATCGGAAATACGTTTGTCGTAGTAGTTGCAGATCCTGCCTATTAGCATTTAATATATAATTTATAAAATAGCAAATGTGATTCGTAAAAAACGTTAATTGAATATTTAATGACGTAAAAACATTTCAAATTTTATGATTTAAATAAAATAGTGGAACGTGTTGGCTGATATTTCGATGGAAACGAATTGTCAATTTAGCTAATCCTTTTTGGTAACACGATCAATCTATTTTATTTGAATTGACTAGATTTTTTCAAAATAAATAAATGTAGTTTCCAATGGCACTATATTCTATGTGGATGCGTTTAAATTTAGGTAACTGCTGTTTTATTGTCTCTAATGAAATATACTATATATGCATTACTCCGGGAAGTTTTGTATGTTTACCAATGTGCATCCATTATTACAACTATGAAACTGTCAATTTTGTAAAATTGGACATTGGTTTATTTGATATATTACAATGATATTCATTTAAATAAGCTTGGTTCCTACCCTAAATAGTAGAGACCCAAAATTTGGCCCAGCGCTGTTAATTTGCAATTCTCACCGTCAATATTGATATCGTTTTAATAGCGGGTGGGGCAAGTGGCACGCTACCATTTTAATTATTTATAACTTTTTAACGAAACAAGACAGACTTTTGTTCCTTTAATATGTTTATTTCGTCTTTAAATGTTGTGTTAGATATAATAAATTTAATAACTTTTTGAAACTTATGTCAATCAAAGCCATTAACAGCAATGCAACTTTTTAGTGTTTTTTGTGCCATTTTTAGCACATTTTTGCATAACTTTAGTGAACATATCTGGTATTTATACAGCGATTTTAGCACGGATGAAGTCCTTGGGTGGCTGCATGGTTTGGAGCTTTTTTTATGTAAAACTTTGTCAAAAATTTCCATAAAAATATTGCATTAGAATTTCGTGGAAGTGGTTTATAATGGCATTACTTTATTATTCTAATAGCTTTATATCATCTGTAGGCGTATAAGTTAACAATTTGAATCTAACAGGAAAACATATGCATCTCAAATTTCGGCGTAAACTACTTGGAGAAACTTTCAATTATGCTCCACGTAGTTGAATCGACGTTTCGGGAGATTTCTCCACATTTTGCTCCTCACATGCAAAATTTTTAGCGTTTCCCACTGTTTTTGGACTTCTGCTGCGGGGCCCATCCGCAACTGTTCCAAATTATTGAATTTGCTTGAATAAACGATAAATTTTGTTGTTTGATAAACGTTGTTTTATGAGGGCCTAGATGATTAAAATATTTTCGACTAAATCGTCGTTGAGTTGCAAAAATTATTTTTGTTAATGAAAATTATAACAATTTCACTGCGTTTTTCTAGCGTGTATATGTCCATAATAAAACTTGTAATCCTGCACTACACAATAGCCAAACTCAAACTGAAGTCGGTGAAAGTATGGGTTGTCTGATTGTGGAGAGGGTCTTCCTATACTTGACGAGAGAGCACATCTCGGTACCCTGATGAGTCTAACCATCAACAGACGAAACATGAGTCTAACCACCAACAGAGAAAACATTTCTTTCTTAAACATATACTTTCTAAAAGAATATGAAAGTTTCTGTAAGTCATTGATAAACGTATATACAATATGTTTGGCTTATATGGAAGTTAATTAGTTTGAAAGAAGAAGGAAGAAGCATTATGTAAATAAAATCTTAATATCAGTTTGCTAGTAAAGCAGGTTCCATAATGACATGGAATTGACGGGGGTTCTGGGATGAGAAATTTGATAATAATATCTATAATAATGGAGACAATAGTGTTTGATATTTTTATAGAAAATTTAAATAATAATGCATTTGAATGCATTTTACATATTCGGTAAGATTATTGCTTTTATTTTGATAACGATCCAATACATTATACACATCTTAAAAAATGACATCTATAAAACTTCCCAAAGTTCATAAAAATACCACCGCAGTCGCCTAACATCAATTCTAGAGAAAATTTCCGACATCAATTACACAAGTCTGCAAAATAAAAAAAAACAATATTTTAATGCCGCCGAGACTTAAAAGTAGTTTTAAAGTATAATGTCTAGTAACACTCTCAGTAGCATTAAGTTATCAAAAGTACGTATATTTTTTATTCTACTCACATTATATGGAAGACATAATCGTCAAAACGATCGTGTTTAAACGACCCGAACTCTTTTTGTTGCGTTTGTTGCGAGTATACGGTGAAAAAATTTCGAAAACCTGTATCTGAATTTGTGCAAAATGCATATTTCGCTTACTTTAACTTCAAAATCAAAGACGTTGATAAACCATGGATTCCAAACAATGTGTGCAAAATGTGTAGTGAACATTGGAGTCAATGGAGGAATGGTAAAATAAGTCAATTGAAGTTTGGAATGCCTATGATGTGAAGGGAACCCTCGATCACTACCATGACTTCTTTTTGCTTAGTGAAAGAATGTGGTATTAACCGAAAAAAAAAACCTATTCCGATCTGGTATCTGCTAAAAGACCTGTTTCTCATTCAGAAGACGTCCCTGTTCCAATTTTCAGTGGTCTGTCTGATCGTTCGGATACAGAATGTAGTACATTCTAAGATAGGTTTGTACTAGCAGAGTAAGTGGTAATTTTTAAACTAGGTCGTCAAAACCCCTACTTTTTACTCATTAATTGACCTTATCGGAGACCTCGACCTTTCAAAAGAAAGATCAGAACTATTCGCATCAGACCCAAAGAGAGGATTTTTTTGCCCAGAAAATGACGTTTTTTGTAATGATGTCGGTGGTCTTTTAACAAAAATGGGTTTCTTGAACTACCAGCCAAATGAATGGAGACTTTTTATAGGCAGTTCCAAGCGGAATTTGAAATGTGCTTTGCTACATAATGGCAATAATGGTAGTATGCGTTGATTTAAAAATGGTAAAACTTTTATTGGGTCAAGAAAGCGGCTAGAGGAAATTTCCATGTTTCCTCTGTTTGTGGGATAGCAGAGCTAAAAGCCAGCATTGGATTAAAACATACTGGACTAAAAGAAAATATCATAAATACAGCGTTAATTACTAGAGAGAAAATACTTTTGACTCAAATACACATAAAATTGGGACCAACGAAACAGTATGTCAAAGCATTGGATAAAAATTGTTCCTGTTTTAATTATATATCGAGGAAATTTCCTAGTTTGCGCAAGGAGAAATTTAAGGCTGGCATTTTCGATGGGCAACAAATTAGAATTTTGATAAAAGATAACAATTTGGTGCATTCAATGAATGATATTGAATCATTAGCCTGATTTCCTTTTGTCAATTTTATTAAAAAAAATCATAGTCGTTTATAAGTCCCAACATTATCGGAAATAAACATGGTGCAAAACATGCTGAAAAATTTTAGAAAGCTTGGATGTAAAATGAGCCTCAAAGTTCACTATCTCCACGATCATTTGGACAGATTTCCGAACAACCTTTAAAAGAAAAACCAAAGGTAAAACATATGAAATAATCGTCTTTTTTCAACGCCTATCATATCTCGAAAATTACGCGTAAATTTCAAAAAATATATGTACCGTTA
Source organism: Cosmopolites sordidus (assembly GCA_031761425.1). Classification (NCBI taxonomy): domain Eukaryota; kingdom Metazoa; phylum Arthropoda; class Insecta; order Coleoptera; family Curculionidae; genus Cosmopolites; species Cosmopolites sordidus. The sequence continues at coordinate 495,541 of JARFXV010001577.1, forward strand.
AGCATAACGGCAGCATAACGAGTTTATTCAAAAACAGTTTTAGTCGTTCCAGCACCAAATCCACTGTAAACCTGTGTTATTAGTTCAGTTATCGAAGCATGCCATACAAATGTATTTACTATCTTTTTTTTATGTTTCCCATTCGCCTTTTCTTATATGTATCGGCGACTCGCTGCAGTAATCTCAGAATTGCTGCAGCCTCTTATTCCATCGTTTTACTTGGGTTAGGTAGGACCTTCATCTAGCAGGGGAGTGATATAGTGCAAGTTTAAGAACTCTTGTGTCTTGCGTTCCTCTAATATGGTTACTCCATTCTATTACTACAGTCTATAGTGTTTCCACTTGTTTATACTTTCTATTTGATACTAGTTGACCCAACAGACGTTGTTTTGTCCTAATTTCAATAATTATTTTTTGTGATCATTATGTGAATTTGTGAAAAGCTATTGGAAATGTGTAAACAAAGTAAAAATGAGAAAAAAAACTTATTTCGGATCGATCGTTGTATCTATTAACGATTGTGGCCATGGATGTTCAATTTGAGGAGAAGTATATTCTGAAGTACGCCAATGGAAAATTTTGCACATATGGTGCGCCATATAAAGTGATTTGGAAGCAATTATTGTGTTTCTGGTTTTGTGAGGAAAGCAATGAGCTCAATGGCTCTGGGGCGGAACCAATGGCGTCATTTTGACTTTGCCAATTGTGCAACACAATCCAGGGGTTTCATTTCTGTATTTCAATGCCTTACAATGTGGGCACACAACGCGCATCGATCCAATAGCAACGGATTGATTTGCACTGTAGTCAATTGTAATGTTGTAACGAAATGCAGCTCGATGTGTAACCAAAGCAACATTTGTTTCTATTCTTGCACAATTATTCAAATTAATTGTCGCGCGATTGATTTCTACTGACCGATGATGTCTCATTCGATGCAGATCATCTTCGTTTGCATTTTCTCTTTCTTCTTGTAAATGTACTGAATCTGTTTGTGATAATCGATTCCATTCAATTTCATTTCGCTCTTCGGGTTGCTCTGCAGTTCGATTAGATCGAAAATTCGTTTGGTTTATAACATTGCGAGTTCTGCGACATAAATTGCTCGGTCTTATTGGCGGCATTTCAATGCGATTAAATTGTGTCAATTCGATTTAATTGTGTCAATTCAATTCAACTGTGTCGATTGCAACCCAATGTGTGTTGCGAAGAATCACAAGTCAACTGAAAATGGACAATTGATTCACTTTGTTGTTAGCGTATAACCGTTTGATACTTCAAAACTCATGGTATTTCGTAGGTAAATCTGAAAAATTGTTTGAGATAAAACGACAAAACTTAATTCATTTCATGAAACGACTGCGATGAAAGATCGCGAAATACCACAAAAATATAAACAAATGTAATTTTATTTTAACTTAGGCTGGAATGCGTTATTCCAAATTTGTCTCCAGATCTACCAGATTTTTTTTTCAATTAAAAACATTCAATTGAGTTATTTCCATCTCGGATTCATAACAAACAAAACAAAAAAAAATCAACCAAATAGGTCGTTCCTATCGTCAGTTATGATCGAGAGTGCATGCAAAAATTATGATGTTTGCATTTTGTCCGAATTTTCCGACTTTCCTTTGTAATTGTCTTGATTTTTTTTTCTGAAAACTTTTCCAAGGCGAAACAAAGAAGAATTACGTATATCCATCGTTCGAATCGTGAGTTATTGTCTTGAGTTCATACAAACATCCCATAGAAAAAAACACTTTCAGTTTTTCTAGAATTTTCCAATTTTCCGGGCAACTTTTCTAATTTTTCTTTCTCTAAAAACCTTATTTGGATTATTACGAACATTAAAAAGAAAAATTAGCCACATCGGTCGAGCCATTCTCAAGTGATGCACTTACCAACGAACAGCATTTCATTTTTATTTAGAAGATATGCGCCTTATTTCTGCATTTCATATTCTGCCTTACAATTCCCGTCTATTTACCGAAATATTATTATTTCAGTTGTGTTTAGTAGCATATTTGTTCTTGCCCTGTCTAGTCTTGTCTGTGTCACATATATTAATATGTGTCTCACTACAATTTTGAATGTATTTTTTCTATATAGTTAACCTGTTTGTTCTTGTAATTTGGTCTCGACCACTCTCCACCACTTGCTCGATTACTGATTCTTCCACTTCCAGTTTGCATCTCATTGGATTTCTTAAAATTACCACTGTCTTCGTTTTGTCAGGAGATATGCTACATTCTCTGAAGATGATTTTTATACCAACGTTGTCGGCATCACATAACATTTTTAGTTCTCTTCATTCCATCTTATAACCTTTTTCTGTTTTTACTTTGTTGATAACTACATTTATATTTATATTAAAAAGTAAAGGAATAAATTAATCTCCATGTCCTACACCTACTTCTAGCTTTATATATTAATTTTGTTGCCTTTACTCGAAGAGATTTACCACTAAACACCAAATCATTTTATTTAACGTCTCGACGCGCATTTCGATAACCAGCATTCAGAAGATTTGGTAACACGCATTGGATTAACAAGAAAAATATTTTCTTAAAATACGACATAGGTTTTTGTTTTTTTTTTCAGTTTTAATAAATATTCTTTTCCTTTGAATTATGCGCGCTAATAACGAAAATAAACATAACACTGGACCAGTCCTACAATATTTTGAACCTAAAGTAAAAAAAAAAAGGTAAATCCATCGGCGCAGATAGCATGGAAGGAAAAAAAGAAGAAGAGAAGCATGTAGTATATTTTTTATAGTAAATATTGTTGATGAAATGTAATTATACATTATACATACTAAATTATAAGAGGATTTACATATTAAATTATAAGAAGACAAGCAATAAATTGCAATAAAAACAAATGGCGAACAAATCTCGAATACAGATCTAGGGAAAGTATAAAGTAGTTCCAGCGTGAAACCCCTTTTCGACATATTTCGCCCATTTTTTGTCATTGTCACATATTAAGAATAACGTTTAGTAATAAATTCTGAAGTTTAAGATTTTTTGACCGTTTAGAACGCGAGATATTTAATAACAAAATTTGCAATTTTCAGGGCAACTCTCAATTTAAAGCATGTCAAATTTCCTTTGCACCCAACTATTTTCTATTGAATTAAAAAAATCTCTCGACAGAATTATAAAAAAAATGGGAGAGTAGAGAGAAATGTTTTTGAAATAAATTAAAAAAAAAAATAGCACTTTGCTGTTATGTTTACGAGATATAACATTTTAAAAAATTAGTAATTTTACAATTTCAACGCGTTATTATTATGGTTAACACTGATCTGGCAACGCTGTGCGTACAGCTGTCTCGAGTAGTGTAGAGTAAAGAGAGATTATGTTAATTAAGAGATTCGAGTAAGATAAATTTATATTAATACAAATTTACCGAGAACAGCTTTAGAATTTACGTCAGAAGGCTGTGATTTTTTATCTGCTTCGTGTACTTTACCTGTCATAACTTGAATAACACAGGAACAATTTTTACATCTAACACATCCACAGTTTGGAATTGAAGTTCAAAATTTTTCTTTTTCTAAATTTTCTAAGTATGCAATTTGTTTACATTTAAAACATTTTAAATTTTTTCCAAGTTGTAATAACTCTTTGATACGCCTTCGTTCTCCGAGGTTAGAATTGACACTACTGTCTGAATGATTGTGGCATGTTCATATATTTTTTTTCTTTTTTTGGGTTTTTCGCCATGATCTAAAACTCAAAAAAATATCAAAAATATCTGATCTTATGTAAATAAAGAATCACTGGGCAAAAAACAAAAAACCAAACGGAGACAAATTTCTCATACAATCACAATTATAATTACAATTACACTTACATTACATTTACATTACACAATTACAATTACAATCTTCTCTTACTAAAAAATACAAAAATGTTCTAAAATAAATACAAACTTTTGAACGTTAATGTTTCGGGAGGTCTTCCGTTTTCAAAACGAATCTAAAAAATAAATTATATTAATTTCTATATATACTGAAAAGATTGGAAGTAAATATATTTTGTGTATATGTCAGTGATACGTACATTGACTATAATAGTTTTTAATGACAGTTTTTAATGACTACCAATATATATATATATATATATATATATATATATATATATATATATATATATATATATATATATATATATATATATATAGGTGAGGTTTACTGTATGATTATTGTATATTGAAATATTTAAACTTTTTTAATTGTATTCTTTAGAATCGGGAAACATATTGAATTCAAATCTGCCGAAGGCATAGCAATACAGTTATTTTTATTTAAATTATTTATAGCGGTTTCTTTTAATCTCCTATATTTTGGCACCGATTCTTTTAATATCGGTATTAAAAACAAAAGTAATTTATATTTTTATTAATTTATTTATTATTTATTTTGTATTAAATACAAAACGGTAGTAAAAGAATCGGGAATAAAATATAGAAGATTAAAAGAAACCACTATAATTAATTTAAATAAAAAAAACTGTATTGTTATGACTTCGGTAGATTTAAATTCAATATGGTTCCCGATTCTAAAGAATACAATTAAAAACGTTTAAGTATTTCAATACACAATAATCACACAGTAAACCTCACCTATATATTTTTTTGGTTTATAAACCTATATATTTAAGTCACTGTCATTAAAAATTATTATTGTCAATGTAAGTATTACTGACAGATACACAAAATATATTTACTTCTTATCTTTTCAGTATATATAGAAATTAATATAATTTATTTTTTAGATTCGTCTTGAAAACGGGAGGAGAAGACCTCCCGAAATATTAACGTTTAAAAGTTTGTATTTATTTTAGAAAATGTTTGTATTTTTAAAAATTTTGTTCATTAGGCAAATTTATTACAGAAAAAGAATCGCTGAGAAATTTGTCTCCGTTTGGTTTTTTGGTTTTACCCAGTGATTCTTTATTTACATAAGAATAGATATTTTTAATATTTTTTTGAGTTTTAGATCGTGGAGAAAAACCCAAAAAAAAGAAACAATATAGAATTGACACATTATTTTTTTTCTATTGATATAGCTTTTTTTTCTTTTGCTTTCTGCATGGCAGAAATATAATTTAATTTTTTAGACCATTTTTTAAAAATTGTCCTTTATGGCGTAATTGCCTTGGCATTTTTTAAATTAATATTAAGAATGTTTATAAATAACGCGATTGCATGAGTATACTAGCAGTGATTATATGTGCTCAGGGCAACGTTGCCAGATCATTATAACCAATAATATTTGTTACCATGCGTGAATATCTGGTTGCTGAGGCTTCGCATTTCTGACAATAGTAAATGCTCTGATTATACTATACCACGCTGGAACCACCTTAAGTAAAACTTTTGATCATAAATTATTAATCACCTTTAAATATTTTAACAAATATAATAAGTAAACAAAAAATAATAAAATAAAATAAAAAAGTTCCTAAGTTTAAATAAGTCACTTGTCACGTGGGTTACAGGATTACATGAACACAGTATATTTAAATATTGGCAAACTTAAGTTATCTTTTTAGTTTGATCAAACATCTTATAACATATTGAGAAGAATATAAATAAAAGATCTTAACGCAGAAGTCGGGTAAAATCCTTGAAGTTTATGCTAACCTCCTTACAATTTTCAGTAGGCGTTGCCGTACGCATCTCTGATGTATAATAAAAATTCACGGCAGGTAAAAAGGTCTCCAATTTCTCCTTCGTATCCTTACGTCTCCCTTCCAAAAAGTAAACACAGTATCCATGCTTTGATACAAACAAAAAAAAACGGTCGAATACAGCAATCCTCTTTGAAATATGTAATATTTTCTGTTCAGATTCGTACAAACATCTTTCTCGACACGAAAATATTTCAAAATAGATTTTAATAAAAGCCCACTGCCGTCGATCTCAATATCCATTTCGGACAGGTTTATAATATATATATATATATTTTTCTTTGTGGAAAACTTTAAAAGTTCTCGTTTTACGTATACCACAAAATGACAAAAATATCGAAAGTTTATAATGTGGAAGATAGATTCAGAATTCATGCATTCTGTAAAATCAATTTTCTCCTATTTCACTTTAAACTTGCGAAGATTCTAAAGGAAAGATATTATCGTAAAATGTTTATTGAAATATTAAATTCTTCTTCGATGAGGCTACTGAAAATCTTTTACCCACATCGATGCTGATGCAGCTGCCTGTTTTATATTCTTTTTTCTTAATTCACCTTCATTTAGATCGTATTTTGAATTATAAAAATTAATAAGAATATATGTTTTTTATTTGTTGTCTTTTAAGTAGGCGTGTGTAAGTTTATAAGTAAATTTATAACAATTAATTGTATTATTAAATACAAGTAGTTCTAAAAATGTAGGCTACGCTAACTATGTCTTGCTCGATTACCAGGAGGAAAAATTCATCCACATCCAAGAACATCTTGAACACATTCAAGAACTCTTTAGTTAAGGAAGTACAAGCGATACTTATGAGTCAAAATAATCATGAAATTTTTTGTTTTCCTAAACCTTAAAATAGTTATAGAAATTTACAATTTCTATTTATAACACTAAAACAAACCTACCAATATCTAATTAAACAATTAATTTTCCAAATTTTTTAAGTAAAATGTGACATTTTTTTTAAATTTTTAAATGACATATATTTGACTCTGACATATTTAACAAATCTTCCACCTTTAAATTTTTGGTTTTTATTATAACCTAATTGTTTTGGATTTATGTGAAATTATATTTGATGCAAAAATAAAAAATTATGAAAATTTATTATTTAATAATGTTATTATATATACAACTTAAATTATCTGTATAAATTCTGAAATTTATGGTATTATTTGTTTTTTTTTTATATAAATCATTTCCTTTATATTTCTTTTTTTATATTGTTTTTCAAAATCTAGAAATTTTATGTCGTTAAAATTAAAGTTGTGTTCATTATCTATAACATGTTTTGAAATGCAGGTTACATTTGGTTCTAGGTTTCTAATGCTTTTTTATATTTATCGATCGTTTTTTAAATATTGTTTAGTTTGGCCAATATATGAGTTTGGGCAATTTAAGCAATCAATTTTGTAAATAAAATTTGTTTGTTCAATTTTGGGTGTTAGTGATTTTAATTTTGTAAATATTTGTTTAGTGTTATTATTGGGTATTTCTACTATATTTATATTATATGGTTTAAGAACTTTTTTTATTTTATTATTTATGTCTGGTATGTATGGTAAAGGCATGTAATTTTCATTTTTAGGTTTATTTGTTATGCAATTATTGTTATATATTCTGTGTATTCTATTTTTAATTACCGGTTCGTAAAATTTTTTTAGATAGTTATCTTCTAGTGTTTTTTTGATTTTATTTATATATTTTGGTCTATTGTTTGGATTAGTTAAAATAATAGCTCTATCAATTAAAGAATTAGTAACCCTTTTTTTATATTTATTTGGTGTATAAGATTTAAGATTGAGGTATCTTCCAGACCATATTGGTTTTGTATACGAATTTGTTCTGATATTGCCATCCTTATCATACGTGATATTAATATCAAAAAAAATATTGTTTTATTTTTTTCTTCTTCATGAGTAAATTTAATTTGTTATGGAATATAATGAATTTGTTTAAGGTATATTGCATTGTATTTTTAGATATACATAATATACAGTCATCTACAAATCTTTTATAAAATTAAGATTTAAAATCGAGAGTATCAATAACTTTTGTTTCAACATATTCCATAACTAGATTAGCAATATTTGCTGATATTGGTGAGCCCATTGCTACACCGTAAATTGTTTATCATACTTAAAAAATGTATATTCTAGACATCTTTTTTTTTCCTTCAAGAAATTCGTTTTCAGGGATGGTTGTAAATATTTTAATTAATTCCCATTTTTATTTATTGCTATTAATTGCCAATTCAGTTGGAATATTTTTATATAAGAGGACGACATCAAATGTATCTGTAGTATGTGATTGCCTGATTATCTGTAATATGTGAGTGTAGTATGTGATTTTCTGGAACTTTTTTGTTTTTTATGTTATTATAAAATTCCCATCAGTCTTTAATATGATATTCAGTTTTACCTACCATGTTTGATAAAATACTTGATAAACATTTTGATATTTCATATGTTGAAGATTCAATTGTACTTACAATGGTTCGTATTGGAATATTTTCTTTGTGTAATTTTTGTAAACCATATATGTATGGTGGATGACCGTTGTGGCATATTAATTTATTTTTTAACTTTTTGTCAAGTTATTGATAATCGATTTTAAATTTTATTTTTATAAAAGGTTTACAGATGGCTGTGCATACCTAAAAATAAAATTCAATATACGTTAAACAAATTCAATATATTCCATAATAAATTTTACTCATGAAGAATAAAAAAATAAATCAATAATTTTTTTAGATATTAATATCATGTTATCATACGTGGCAATATCAAAACAAATTGGTATACAAAACCAATATGGTCTGGAAGATATCTCAATTTTAAATCTTATACAGCAAACAAATATAAAAAAAGTGTTATTAATTATTTAATTGATAGAGCTATTATTTTAACTAATTCAAACAATAGACCAAAATATATAAATAAAATTAAAAAAACATTAGAAGATAATAACTATCCAAAAAAAAATTACGAACCGGTAATTAAAAATAGAATACATAGAATATATAACAATAATAGCATAACAAATAAACCTAACAATGAAAATTACATACATTTGCCATACATATCAGAAATAAATAATTAAATCAAAAAAGTTCTTAAACCATATAATATAAATATAGTAGAAATACCCAATAATAACACTAAAAAACATTTACAAAATTAAAACCACAAACATCCAAAATGGAACAAACAAATTTAATTTATTGCAAAACCCAGTCAATGTAGACTCTTTTAGGACCACCGCATTCTGGACACAGAACTGCTCAGTCAACGACTATTTTGATAACTGAACAATCCAGACGCTGTATAATAGAACAGCACCACAAAAGGATAAAACCAGATATTATTTTATTATTTTATTAACATTTTCATGAATATTCAACATTGATTGCTCAATCACTATTTCATTACCATCATTTAATAACGTTAGACAATTTAAGGTACTTTGATCTACTTTACTTTTGTTTTGTTCAGTATGATTTAATTTACATTAATTTGATTTAATTTACTTTGATTTGATTCGATTTGATTTAGTTTAGTTTAAGTTAAGTTGATTTAAAATAATTTAATTTGAACTGTTTTGTTATATGATAAGAATGTCTGTTAAGATCGAAGCTTTCTCTTTACATGCCTAGTTTAGTAGGGTAGTCGTGGACACCACCGCTAGACTCCCTATTTTGTGTTATAACAGTTTATTTTTAAAGCGAAATCTTCTTTAGCCACGTTGAGCGATTTTCGGTAAGGGCAAAACTTATGGGTTCGCGTCACCGATATGCTAGTGATGTGTTGCGTAAATTAATAACAAAAACAAAGCATTTATTTTCGAATGTTTCCAATATTGGTATCAATATTTGCGTTGAAAAACTTGATAATAATTATTTTTATAATATATAATCTGTGCAATACATCGTGCAATGAATATTTCATAGTGGCTTAGGAGTTATCTTACTAGCGTGGTAAAACAGATTTCTAGTTGTTCGATAGTATTTTTGTCGCGGATTTTAAAATTTAAAATTCTATAAAATTTTATAATAAATTTAATTTCTCAAAATTGTTGTTGAATAGTTTAAATTGAAATAAAATACGTGTTTTGTTATTTTTTGCAAAATTATAAAAAAGTATTGTAATATAATTAGTTTTTCTAAATGTCCATTTTCTATATTTGTTTAGATCCTCAATACTACGTTAAAAAAAAATTATACATTTTTAAATTCTACATTTAAAGAATAATTAATTTAAAAATTTTAATACCTTCAGAACTGCTGAAGCTTGCAGGCAAAGAATTAGCTTAAGTCATTGATAAATTAATATTCAACATCTAGGTAATGGTTGAAAATATGATTCATAAAAGGAGATTAACTGAAACACGAAATATGTTGTGGTAAATCATTGATTTACACAACTTATAACATTCTAATAAACACAATAAGGCAGATAATAGTATGATATATCAAAGAAGGAATGGGCGAGTATCAGGGAGGGAGAAGGGGGTGCTGAACAATAAATCAGTTGTTTATAGTCCGTCAAATAATACAGAAAACAATAGAATTTGATACTCGTTTATTCTAGATGTTCATAGACTTCAGGCAAGCGTACAAAGGGCAGTAATATACCAGTCCATGGAGGAAATTGGAATACTACCTAAGCTTATTAGAGTGACCCGGATAACGACGCCTAACTTTAAGGCTGTTGTTAAAATCTAACAAAACACCGCGATTAAATGTGAGATCGAGCGTTTGCGACAGGGGGTTGGATCGGTAGTACAGTTCAACATATTATTGAACAAAGTCATCAGCGAAATAGACATAGATGTACACGAAACATGGATAAATAAAGAAAACCGATCGAAACCATTATTAAAAGAAACTTATGATGAACTAAAGCTGAAAGCCAAAAGAGCCGGTCTAGAAATAAATATGGAGAAAATATAAAGTTGGAAAAGAGAACAAATCGAAAAAGAGAACAGAACTGAATAATCAGTGACATTTATTTTATCTGATTAGTTTTTAATGTTTGACTCGTTTCGCTAGCACTGTAGCTTCGTCAGAAAAAAAATACAGGGCCAACAAAATGCGTCAAATATTAACAACAGAGTGAACATTTTGACAAAAAACTCTTTTAGTAAACATTTATAATGAACTTCTATCAAGTAGATCCCAAACTAATCCAAAAGACAAGATTGAAGTTGTGAAGGAATTTAAGTGTCTGGGAAGCAAACTAGACAAAAACAACATCACAATAACAAAACTACTTACTCACTGTACTCTGTCCTTATTCAAAGGAACCCTCACAAAGAAAACAGAAGAGATGCTATCAGTTTTACGTACATTTTGCAGTTTATGTCAATAAGCCACGGTGGAAGTTTAGTAGTAATATGAAATGCCGATAGAAGAAGAAAATATGTTTTATTATTATAATGGATCATCCAAATCCTCTTTTTTTATAAAACATAAACTATTTCGATTTTTTTCAAGCTGATTTTTTTATGGAGACTATGATCCATTACAGTTATTCGTAGAATAAAATATTTAAAAGTCCACCACGACTGCCCCTCATCAGGTGAAAGCTTTTTAATGTCTTAATGTTCTGCTAAAATTTTCTCATCTCTTGTTTGTCGTATGCTCCTAGTATTTTTGCTATTCGCATTTTTAGAAGTCCTCGTTTCCTTTTATATACGCCTTTAGAGTTTCTTCTTATTTTCTCGTGTTTTTCTATTTGTGCGTTTGTGGGTTTTTGTATGCATTTCTGTTGGGCAGATTTTCGATTCTCAACGGCATTTTTGCATTCATTGTTAAACCATTTGATTATTTTTAAACTATCATTGCCATTATAATTAATAATATCTGAAGTATCCGATTTTTCATGACCCATCCTTATAGAACATATTTTCCATAGAATTGTTCTTAAAAATCACTCTAATGATATTCACACCCTTTATTAAACATGAATAGTTGAATGCTTTCTGAGAGGTATTCTAGATTGCTCACTGCCAATAGGTAAGCTTCTCGAAAGACCTTAAGGTTAACTATAAAACCGAGAGGGAAAACTAACCGGAATTAATCGGTAGTTGATCGGTAACCTTGGTTCAGAGCTCACGTAAAGCTGTAGTGTCAGTTTAAATAACCTCAGTTTCTGACCTAATCCTAAATCCTTTTTTTTTGTCGCTGATTGTATGCATTATGTATGTAGTTTTGTGTTGATCGATTTTATATTGAAAAAAAAACTCTTTGGATTTTTCTAGCCTAATTAACCTCATAATTGCCACATCCATAAAAACAGCAATCAAAATTTCCGTGGCTAAAAAATTTATATAACACTTGAACCCCTTCTTACAATTATTTTTAACAGCTTTAAATTACCATTATCTCTAAGTGCGTTTCCAGGAAAGACTCTAAAACGTTTTTAAGTCGCCTTCGTCATTATTTATTGCTCCCTTAATAAGCTTAAATACGGTGTTAACTTTCCTAGCGGTAATTTTTTGCCAAGGTACCAAGCTATAAAATCATTCTGGGAGAAATAATATTAACATTCTTTTAAATGTTAAAAATTATAACTGTTGGTTTTCGTTGTTAGTTGTTGAAAGTTTATTTGGTATATAATTATATAAATTCTAGCATGTAACATTCCGTATGTTGAGTAAACGTTCCACAGATATTTTTATGATAGCGAAACGATGATTCTTAAGTTCTTAAGTTAAAATCTCGTGATGGTATAGAGAATACTGAATAGAATCCTCAGCATGATCCATCAATAACACTACGATCTGACAAAAATGTTGCAAAAAAGTTATTTGAAAGTAAGCTCGATGAGAAATCAAATGGTGAGGCTCATGTGTCATGAGAACATGATAGATGCTCTCACGACTCATGATGAGAGTTCACTGCTCTCATCTAGGATCATCATCGGCCGTGTCCATCCACTGCAGGATGAAGACCTCTCCAGCATCGAACATCGAATCCACGCATTTCTGAGCTTTCTCTGCCATTCGGATCCAATATATTTATTGGATCATTATTTCATCGTGTTTTTGGTCTTCTTCGTGGACATTTGTGGTCAAGCGTTATCCACTCCAGGATTGCCTTGGTTCACCTGTCGTCACATCGCTTCGGTATATGGACTGCTCACCTCCATTTCAATTCCATTACTTTCTAATGATGCCACATACTTTCGTTTATTCTCTGATCCATATGCAAGACTTTCTATCCCGTCTTGTCATGGGACCAACATACCAACTTATAATGGGCAGGACGTATCAAATACTTTTCTCTTCTGGTAAAGTGGACGTTTTTTCTTAAACACTATGATGAGTCTGCCAAATGCCTCCCAGCGACATTTAACATGCCGTTCCAACCTCCCGGCGTTATCAACCCCCATTAAAATCCTCTGCTCAAGATATATGTACAACATTCAAATATCTACAACATCCAAATCCTTCCCTAAAAAAGAAATTATTCTGAATTCACCAAATTTATTGAACAGGGCCTGACACTTTTTCAGGTTTATCCTCAAGCCAAATAGTCCTGCTGCACTTTGCAGCTCTTGTGTGTTTTTGTGGCTCATCTGGGCCTTGTGAAAGGAGAATGATCTCATCTGCAAATCTAAGACGGCTTAAGTATGCTCAGTTAAGTGTTATTCTGTTTGCTTCTATAAACTACTGAATACATCTTCAATGCAGGCTCAGAAAAGAACAGGTGATATAAAGTTACCCTGTCAAACACCGCGTTCTCCAATCAATTTAACTTCAAAATCGTTCATATTAACTGTCGATGTAGCTTTATCATACATGGATCCCTGTAGATTCACATATACTCTGTCTACCACTTGGTTAAACAATGCATCCACTATGACTTTCTTTGAGATTGAGTCAAATACTTTGTTATAGTCAATAAATAGAAGTGCAGTGGCATGGTGTATTCACAGTGCCTTTCGATAGCCGGTTGGACCAGTTGAATATGATCGATTGTACTGAATACACCTCTGGATTCTGCTTGGTCTCTTGGTTGTGCGTCACTAAGTGTTCCTAATATACTTTTAGTTATTTCTTTGGTGAAAACGTTATACTGATTATATGCAATATATATATATATATATATATATATATATATATATATATATATATATATATATATATATATATATATATATATATATATATAAATGGGGGCGTGTTCGAAAAAACGCTCGAACACGTCGATTGGTATTTTTAGATGCGCATTTTTTTCAACAAAATCTTTTTATACAGGGTGTGTCATGTAACAATGGCCAATACCAACTTTCTTATTTTAAATACAACACCCTGTATATTATTTAATTTTTGGATTCTTCAGGAAATTCTAGACATATTTTATGTAAAATATCCTAGACATATCTTCAACTGTTTCGGAAAAATAAGAAAGTTGGTATTTTCCACTGTTACATGACACACCCTGTATAAAAAAAATTTGTTGAGAAAAATGCGCATAAAAATACCATTCGACGTGTTCGAGCGTTTTTTCGAACACGCCCCCATTTATTTATTAACGAATTTATTCCATTTGGCTGGGACACACATTGGGGGGACATTTTTGTTAGGTGCTTGACCGGGAATGAGCCCCACCCATCTCTGCAATTGGAGGGCACATGTTTCGCCTCTCGATGTTCAGGTTCGTTAGAGTACCGACACATGATCTCCCGTGAAGAATAGGGAGATCCAATCCACAGTCAGCAACCTATACTCTGGCCGAGTTCCCGTC